>JAKSZU010000003.1:157775496-158207996 GCA_026018925.1 Tupaia tana | reverse complement strand
TCCCAGAGTAAAATTTTTCATGGATGTTATAATATTTTTCATGTTGTGATAACCTCAAATGTGATCATCACAATTCTTCCACAAAAGTCAAATTAATATGAATTTCCTTCCTGATCTGTCGAACAATGTATTTTAATTATAAAATGATTATTACAATTATTATTAAAATACTGCTTAGTGTTACTTACCTATTCAATTTCTAAAAAGAATTTTGAGATAATCATATTTATCAACATAATATGAGAATACCACAAAAGCTTGTGAAAAAATAGAATTATAGTATAAGTTTAATTTGGTGTGAAAGAAGTTTTTAAATCCATGCATCTTTTTTTCATAATGCATATTTTTTATGAAATTTTTGAAGACCTCTTGTATAATTAAGTTGGTAAAAAAGAAACAAAGATCAGAACCACAAAAGAGATCAATGAAAATATCCTAATTACATTAGAAAATGCTAATGTAATTGTTGTTATAAGAGATCAGGGAGCTTACCTTTATGGTAATTTTACCTATACGAGTCATTTTAAATTTTAATATTTAAAAATGTTATACAGGGGCCAGCAGATGATTGGTTAAGACGGATGGGCTCCCATATGATCAACTGTGGTTCAAGCCCCAGACCCGGCAGTTTGAAACTCATACTGGTTGCATGTGCATACATGCCCAAAATCTTGAGAGGAGAATGGCGGAGAGGGGACTTCAGCGTGGCCATTCCTCCCAGGAGGGGGTGATTTCTCACTCTCTGTCTCTCTGTCTCTTTCTATTTCTCCCTCAAGCACACACACTCTATAGCAAAAATTTCTCTCTCAAATAAAAACTCTCAGAAAAGAAAAAAATAATTATATAAAGAAAATGTGTTGCCAAATCAGCAGTAATTAAAAATAGATCTGAATTTATCTTTAACGAGGGCTAGGCTGATAATTAAATTACTTCCAGTACCTAAACATACTATATGTAACTAAATTATTGAACTATAATAGTGATATTAACTTCAACTTTTTTGATATCTCACCTCCATTATTATTTGACAGATATCTCATAGGGATTTTGGAAAAAGCTGTATTGAGCTTTATAAGTGCATATGTTAATAAAAAATACACACTTTGCTTTATGTTATGGCAAAATATTATCTTGTCTCATTTCTGGTCAGTTTTATTAAAACAGAAAACTCTATATAAAGAATATTCAAATAAACCCATGACTTTATTACTAAAAGCACCATCTGCTGGTTACTAGAAATGGATGCATTTTGATCTGTCTGTCTGCAGGTAACTCTGACAAAAGAATAGAGAAACATTTCCCTTCCGCATGCCCGTGCAGGTTCCCCTATGCATATTGATGTTACAAACCTAGAGAAACAGGAGGTGGATTTTATTGGTAAAATATTTTAGTCTATGTGTGCATGCATGCAATGGAAATCAATTTTTCAGCTTGCCTTTTATTGGAAACTTAAGGGATATAAGTGAGAGTATTTTCTGATCTAAATCAGTCTTACATAACCAGAAGGCAATTGTTAGTTCAGGAAGTGCAGAAGCCTCCCCCACAGAGGACATTACAAAACCTAAATGAAAATGAATTAACTCTGCCAGGTTGTTGCCTGATTTCTGGCAGACAGTTAGGTTCTAAATAGGTGTTGGCTGGATGATGAAAGGAAAAATAAATTAATTGCTATGACTTGATGTAAGATAAGACCAAACTGGGTGGCGGCGAAGAGGGAGGGTAGATACCCTCAAATTTCATATTCACTAAATGGATATTTTTAACTATGCCAAAATTTGATGTGTGAATTTAACATTAGCAAGGGAGGAGTGATGCTTTTTTTATGTTTGAAAGAAAGATCATTGTGCAAAGAATAAATGCAGAATTTCTTCGAGATTTTAAACATGCAGCAAACTATTAATTCTAGGAGATTTAGACTATTTTTAGCATTCATATTTGACCTAGTGGATTGTAAACACAAAACAAAGAAACCCTCTGTTCCTAAATAGCTTTGTTTTAAATTCAATGGAGTTCATTTTCTACATTCTTTAGAGGGGATTGAAGTCGATTATTTCAAATAGAAATATAAGATATGAAATTCTGAGCTGTAGGAGGGTAAAAAGCGTTTTTTTTTCTTTTTAAAAGGATTAATTTTCTCCCATTACAGATGGTGAAATTGAAGGTAATCAAGATAAAGTCACACAGTTAGGAATGGGGGAACTGGCATTTGAATTCAATCTTTTTGTTTCCAGGGACATTGTTTTCCAACGTTATGAAGAAGCCATTCAGTTAAGCCCTTACCTTTTCCTGGGTTTGAGGAGTGGGGTAGTGAGAGTAAACGGAAGGTGTTTTATGTATGGGTTCTGTCTTCTAAACGTCACTGTTATGCACTTTCACATTCCTCCTGTGGGAGTCACATGCGTCTTCAGGTAAAGTGACTGACATGAAGAATATTTACTCTATAAATGGCTCCTCTAACTTCTGTGAAGACGGACTCCCAGTATCTCATGATGTGATCTCATACCACAATTGAACTCAAAATGATTCTGCTTTCATAAAATGACAGGGAAAATTTAACAGTCCATTCAACAGATACTTTCCTGAAGCTGGAATACTTCCAAATCCAGTGGAGAGAAAAACTGTGTTCATATCAATTTCATAGGCAATGAGAAAAACAAGGGTTTGGCATGGTTTCTGCCAGGAAACTGCTTCTGCCAGGAACAGTTACCTAGTTTCTTGGGTAAAACTAACCTTTACAGATCCCCAAATCAGTAAGAGATCTTCATCAAATAGGTGTCAAAGTCTGAAGAAGTTTTAAAAAGTGAGATAGGCCGAGCCCACACACAATTTTAAACATCTATCTGACTTTCGTATACATGTATCAGAGAACATTCAAGACTGAGGGTCCGGATGCTGGGACTTCATAATTTCTCTGTCTTACATAGAACCAGTTGTGCAAAATAGAAATGTTAGTACCTATCTGTTACATGAACATTTACATCAGTAATAAAAACACTATGGGTGATGAATTAGATGTAGTTGGTGGAATAAATACTATCATATCTCACTCATAATCTTCCTACTGAACCAGCTACTGCTTAAGTTGGCTGCTAGGTTCAAAACTTAGTCATTCTTTGAGAAATACAAGAGGCTTCTTAGAAGTTATACACCGCTTTTCATTCTCATACCCACACCCCCAGCCAATGCCTGACACTCTCCAACGGAATGACCGACCCCCTTCACACAATATAGCTCGTGTACCCAACTCTGTCTTATCCTCAGTTTCCAGAAAACCCTAAATGAGATAGCTGAGCAGTTGGTAAAGAACAAAAGATTTCCAGGATGATATTCAGTATTTTGGTCAAAACAACTTTTAATTGGACTGGAGCTGGCTCAGTGTGGGGCACGTTGGGTTTGAGACCCAAATGAACCAATCAAGTGAAAATATCAAGCTGTTGCTTAGTCATGTATGACTCTGGAATTCCAGAAGAAATGGCAATAAATTTGGACTGCATGGATATCACAAAAAGGAAGTGCAGCATGGGGGTAGTACAGAAAATAGCATGAGAGAAAGGCTCCCCTCTAAGTTTTGGGGATTGCCAGTATACCATTTGCTAACAGAACTTTTCTATTTCCTCTTTGAGGGTCTATCCATGATGAGATTTCAAAATTTTACTCTTTTGGTTTGTGTGTGTGAAAAGGCTATTTTGGAAATGATATCGAATATGCTTGCAGCTTTCAGCTCTTTGTTCTACGTATTGGTAGAAATTATATAAAGGCTTTTCCTGGGGCAACACATCAGCTTTTTCTGGAATTGGCTTTGACGGTAGGACCGTGATGGTTCATATTTAAACTACTCATAGTTTACCTCTGAGGAGGTTTATGGCAAGCTACCCTAAAATACAGTACCTTGGCATTTAAGACAACAGTTCAAGTGAGAGGGCCACTTTCACCTTTCCCTTACCCTTTGTTCCTGAAACAGATCATGTAACACTTTAAGAAGGTCATTTTCTCCCTTTCTCCCCCTCCCCCTTTTCCCTGAAGCAAATTGTGAGACCTTCATTAGAGAGGTGCTTTCCTATATCCAGAGGAAAGGAGTCAAACACACCAAGACTCCAAGAACCCTAACAAACAGGTCATGCTAATGTCTCCCAGGGTGTTACCATTAGATTATAAACTTTTGTTGTCCAGTGAGATTTCTCCATGACTGTCTACTCTTCAGCAAACCAAAACATAAAAATACACAAGTTTACTTGTTATTTGGGGGTCTTCATTTCCTTATGAAGGCTCCAATGCCATGTGAAGAATACCAAATCAATTTACATGCCTTTCTCTGTTTATCTGTGTTTTGTCATAGGGATTACAACCATGAATCCAGCCATGACGGGGAAAAGAAATCTTGCTCCCCTACACTTTCCTATATTCAAAAACAGATCTCTCTGTTCACCTCGAATTTGGACAGGATCAATGGAAAGACAATGCATTAGAACCTGCTAGACTATTTTCTCTGTACTATCTTGTCACAAAAATGTCTTCCTTACTTCACACGTTTGTGACTATCACTTAACAAAATTTCTCCAGTTCTGCTTATGAGTTTCTAGTTCCGTCTCATGCCTGTTTTAATTCAGAATCCATGCCGTTTCCTAAACCTGGCCTTGAACGGTCTCGTCCTCTGTAGGACATCTTATAAGTGAAAGAAAGTTTTATTTTGTTTTGTTTTTGACCTGCAGTTCTCTTTTCTAGGGTGAATATGGTGAAGAAAGAGGGAAAGACTTTTCTTTATAAATTAAATGTGGAGGACAGCTCACCACGTGGCCATAAGGGTAACTATCAAGCTATTATTCATATTAAATTATTTTTATATAGTATAGGAGTAAAGGATAACACTGTATGAATTCAAGTAATTTGTGGGCCTACTCACACGGTATGAAATAAAAAAGTCATAAAAGATGACGAAAAAGAGAAAAGAAGATGGAGTAACCGAGAATGAGATACCAACTGTGTTTATATATTACTTCAAGATGTCAGTTCCTACAGCTCCTCAATACTGCACACCACATAGGCACGTGTAGAGTTCATTTTTCCAGGGAAATTAGTAAAATACAAATACGACAAAGAACTGTTTGGCTATGTATAATAAGGTTGTTACATGGATTGTCTGTTGATGATAATGTGTATAATATCTTAAACTGGACTGGTGTGTAGTATGTTCTTGCTTGGAAAATTCATTTACAAGCTGTGGTGATATACAGTGATTGAATGTATAAAATAAATTTAAAAGAAATAAATAAAAATTGTTCCTTAGTTATGGTACTTTTTTCTTTTGTATTAGAAGACATCACTTAACTTCTCTATGAGTAAATAAAAGACAAAAGAACAAAAGGTTATATACAAGTTGGGTGATTAGAAATAAAAGGGACGGGAACCAGCAGTTACCATAATGGCTATGTCACCGGACTCCCACGTAGTCGACCGCGGTTCGCGTCCCGGACCTGGTGGCTTAGAACTCACGCCGGGCGCGTGTGCGTGCGTGCCCAAGATCCCGAGAGGAGAATGGAGGAGAAGAGATTGTGGTGTGACCATCCCCCCTAGGGGGTGATTTCTTGCTTTCTGTCTCTATATCTCTCTCTGTCTGTTTGGCGAGCGTACGTGCCCTATTAGCGAAAACCTCTCAAAAAAAAAAGAAAGAAAGAAAGAAAAGGGAGAGGAGGTGAGGAATCCTTCATTCTTCTGTTCCATCACACCATTTGGGACTGATGGCCTTCACTATTTGCCTTCTATTGTATTTCTCCTCTACTTAATGATAGGTGAAACTGTCTTTTCTAGGCAGTTTGTTTTTTGGGAGGAAGAGACAAAACTGTAGCTGGTATGTAGAAGGAAAGATGTAAGGAGAAATTTAAGTGTAAGTTAATAAGAGGCAAAAACAGAACAAAAGAAAAAGAAAAAAGGGTGAAAAAAGTAAGAAGAAGTGAGAAGAAGGAAAGAGGGGAAGAGAACAATTTTAAAAAGGAGATCACGCCCTCAGGGGAAAGATTGCGGAAGAAGAGAACAAAGGCCAAGGGAATAAAAACATGTGGAGGAGAAAGGCGACTTGCCATTCCACGGGCCCATAGCTGGAATCTGCCTGTTATCAAAATACATGTGTTTAGAGACATGGCATTGCATTTCTTATTACATACTGTGCTAAACCCTAGGTGACCTCTTATTTTTGGTAATAAAAGTTATAATTTCAGCAAATAGGTTTTATCCATTAACTCCATAGCCGGCTTGATATAACCTGAGATTAAGTTAAATTTAAAGTCCAAGTGAGCTCAAAGGTGTAGGTGAAGGTTGTTGCTATTAAGTCTAACTGAATAATAGCTCTCTGCAAAAATCGCAGCCACTTTAAAGCCCTGCTCCGGCAGTCATAGCAACATCGCCAGCTTCAGATGTGCTTGCTGACAGAGAGTTCCGTGGTTTTTCCATGGAGAATCCTGAAGCTTGCTGTCTGGGCTGACGTTTTTACAACTGTGTAGTTGAAAAGGGAAATTTGCAGTAATGACGGGACAGATGTCATCTTTCTTCCCCCTTCCCTCCTTTTCTTGTTTTCTTTCTTTCTTTTCACTAATTTTCTCATCCCACTTCTTTTTTACATAAATCACAACCACTTCATTAGAACGTTTGCGGGCCACAGTTTGAATATGTAAGGATTGGAGCTTTACAACGACGGTTCCTAAAACTATAACTTCCCCAATATATTATACATTCATGAGCAAAATGGGAAGCCCTGGAGGAGAGTGCAGTGAGCTGTGATCTATGGTTTACAAGTGCTGTCGTTGGAGAAGTTACACAGGACTCTTCACATCACTCGACAGGTGATTTATTTCTATTTGGGGATTTCGGGCTGCACTGTAGGCACATAAATTGAAACAAGCTGACGAATGGCTTTGGCACTTCAGCCCTGATGTCTGGAAAGGGACTGCGCATGCCCTGGTAGAGAATCCTGTGGAGTGGAGACCTCCAGAGCTACGTGAGAAGACAACAGGTCACATGGTCCAACAGGTACCCCCAGAGCCTTGGCTCAGTATCGCCAGTGTCTCTGAGTGGAATTTTCCAACTGTTAAAAGAGGGGGAAAGCCAGGATTTTATGGATCCTGGCTGAGATGGCCACTGAACATTAATATGAACAGTCTCTCCTATGGGTCTGAGAGCACTTAGGACAGCTCGTCCTAAGACTAACCTTAAGTCAGCCACCTGCTTGTCACAGTCTGAGGTGCCCTCATGATTAGTTGTAAAACATTCAGCTCTGAATTACTTTCTAGACTTCACTTCAAGTTACCAAGAAAACTGTTCATGTACAATTATACCTTTAACCTTTGAGTCCTCTACCTTTCTGACCAAGATTAGGAAAGGATATTTCAGGGACTAGCAGTTGGCATAATGGCTATGTCGCTGGACTCCCATGTAGTCAATCATGGTTCGAGTCCTGGACCTGGTGGCTTAAACGCATGTCGGGTGTGTGTGTGTGCATGCCCAAGATCCTGAGAGGAGAATGGAGGAGAAGGGATTGCGGTGTGGCCATCCCTCCTGAGAGGTGATTTCTCATTTTCTGTCTCTCTCTCTCTCTCTCTGTCTCTCTGGTGAGCACACGCATGAACTCTCCAAATAAATAAATAAATAAATAATGGATATTTTATTCAGGAGCTATTTAGTGAGTGCCTAATGAATGCCAGATTTCTCTAAGTGAGAAATATTGGTAAGAATATACTGGGAAAAAAGTCTTATCCTCACGAAGTTTACAGTCTAATTTTATTGCAAATATTTTATAAATTAAAAACATAAATTGGCAAAATATAGAGTATGTTTGACCGTGCTACGCACTAAGAAAAAGCTAAAGTTAGGGAGCATTCCCTCTATTCTATTTGCACTAAAGAGGTGCATGCCATGGCCCCTGGCTTGAAGGTGCCTAGGTTAGGGAGGGTATCAGGCATGCCCACAACACGGTGCACTGGTTGAAATGCTCTGACAGCAAATGCACAGGGGCATTTGGGACAGAGTGAGGAAGATATTCTTGTCCAACTGGAATGCCCATGAGAGGTAAAGAAGACTGTCGGAAGACTTCATTGAAGCAGCGGCATTTGCTTTGGGTCTTTCGGGAAGTACAGGGTTTTTCCAGATGACCTGAATGGTCAGTGTTAAAAAACAATCCTGTTAGGCTAATGATAAACTGAGTAATCCTAGGCAGCCTGCGGTTGTGAATTTATTTAGACACAGTCGAGAAACTGAAGAAGGGAGCTGACCTGGACTGGACTGAGTGTGAGAGGAGAGCTTGAAGGAACAAGGAAGGCAGGCTTAGCTCCCACCAGCTCTTCTCCCTGTAATTGCAAATGTGATTTATTTGGAGCCTTGGGTCAGAGCGATTGGCTCAGATTTATATTTTCAAAATGTCAGTTGGAAAATAATGTCACTTGGAGGGGGGACGAGCCAGAGGGGAGTACTATAGGTGTGACACCACTCAGTACAGACTAGGCAATCAGGGAAGCTCAGGACGGTTCTGTTATTTTATTGCTTTCCTGAACTTGGTTACTTATAATGTGCCCACGTGCTTCAAATGACTTGCTGACTACCCACAGAGCAGCCAACATGCATCCACATAATGATGCTGCATTCAGTCCTGCTGATTGCAATCGAAAGAGTGATATTTAAAATATTACTGTTTATATTTCATTAAATGAGGAGAGGAATGATCCTTCACAGAGTTTCATCCTACACTAAATAAAGGATAATAAGCTGATAAACTGCCATCCGAAGTTATGTTTACAAAGAATTCTAACAATGTAAGGAAATTCCTATAGCAGGTGAAATAAAATGAACAAAAAGCATTTATAATCTGATTTCTATTTTGTAGGCACATGCATATTAGTGTGCATATGTTTATTTTATAAATATGTTTAAAGTCTGTCAACATTTAAGTTACCATCTTGAGATAATTGAACAGTGAGTGGTTTCCATTTTGCTTTTACGATCACTGATGTTGTCAACAAAAACCTGTTCTAAACTTTCTACCAATAAAACCGCTTATATGGGGACCAGCAGTTAGCGTAATGGCTATGTCGCTGGACTCCCACGTAGCTGACCTTGGTTCAAGTCCCGGACCCAGTAGCTTAAACTCACGCAGGGCGCGTGTGCATGCGTGCCCAAGATCCCAAGAGGAGAATGGAGGAGAAGGGATTGCAGCGTGGCCATCCCCCCTGGGGGGTGATTTCTCACTTTCTATCTCTCTGCCTCTCTCTGTCTGTCTGGCGAGCGCACGTGCCCTATAGCAAAAACCTCTCCAAAAAAAAAAAAAAAAAAAAAAAAAGCCGCTTATATGAAAATAGAAAATATAGAAAGTTTCATATATTTCATCTTCTCAAGGGTGGAATGAATCTCAAGTGCCCAGCATTTCCTAATGCTTTTTAGGTTATGGGAAAAGGAAATGACCAAATTGTCAAGCAAGCAAAATGGCATTTTATCCACTACAGAAATCAAGGAATGTGACTCAATTTAAAATTTCTCTCTAATCATATTCATTAAGTCTGTGTTTGAAAGTGACAATAATCCATTTCAAATATGGCTTACATAATCTGAAGAATAAAAGGTGCAACTGGTGGATGGATCTGAATTTGCTCTGACTTAGAAAGTAAACATTTTTATTGCTTAATCTCCTTCTCTTATGATTCTCTTTCCAATAAAGCTTCTCTTTTATATTAGATTTAGTCTCTCTTTTTTTCTATTTTTTTCTTTATTTTTTGAGAGATTTTTGGTATAGAGTGCATGTGCTCACCAGAAAGACAGAGACAGAAATCACCCCCCCCCCCCCAGGGGAGATGCCATGCCACAATCCCTCCTCCTCCATTCTCTCTTGGGATTTTGGCCACACACACACACACACACACACACACACACACACTTGATGTGAGTTTCAAGCTGCCCAGTCCAGGACTCGAATCACAGTGGAACATGTGAGTCCAGCAACATAACCATTACACCACCTGCTGATCCCAGGATTAGTCTCTCTTCATGTTACTTCTGTGTTCTTTCTGTGATACAGGTTTAGCAATCCCATTAGGGTAAACAAAAATAGAAGAAGAAGAAGGAGAAGGAGAAGGAGAAGGAGAAGAAGGAGACCAGACGAAAGAACACCCTCCCATGATTACGTGTCGATAGCAGAGATGGCCCTGTGCGGTTGACGTACACCTCATGGTGCCAGCTCTATTTCTGGGGTAGTGAGAAAAGGAGCAATGACTGTCCAGCCTACTCTAAGATGGAGAGGGAAAGACACTGTCTTTGATTGCTGCGTAGTGAATGATGAAGTAGCAGCTCTGAAGTCCATCTTCTCCTTCTACTGGAGGCTGCCTTTGAGAGAGACAGGACATATAAGTTATGGACATATCTAAGTGAAAACAGAAAGCTTGCATGATCAAATAAAATCTTGGGTAAATTATGTCATTATGCACCATGCTTAAGAACTTATGTTACTCTGGGCCAAAAGAGTACATTGTCATAAGATGAGAAACTATGGGACCAGCAGTTAGCATAATGGCTATGTCGCTGAACTCCCATGTAGTCGACCGCGGTTTGAGTCCCAGACCCGGTGACTTGAACTCATGCCAGGCACGTGTGCGTGCATGCCCAAGATCCCGAGAGGAGAATGGAGAGGAAGGGATTGAGGCGTGGTCATCCCCCCTAGGGGGTGATTTCTGGCTTTCTGTCTCTCTGTCTCTATGGCGAGTGCACATGCCCTATAGCAGGAGCTTCTCAACAACAACAACAACAACAAAAGATGAGAAACTATTGGGGGAACAATGGTTGATGTTGAGGACTTTGCCATCTTTTGATCATAACTTATGGTTACCAATATTGTTAGAATATCTTTATTAAATAAGCATTTATATTTAATTTTATTATTATTATTATTTTTATTTGCTATAGGACATGTGCGCTCAGCAGGGAGAGAGAGGGAGCAAGTCGTCAGGTCTGGGACTCAAACTTAGGTAGGTCTTGGGGAGTCCAGCATCTTAGTAACCATGCAATCTGGTGGCTCCTACTGTTAGGAATTTTAAAAAATTATTCTGTTAATTTTATCTGTTTATTATTATTATTCAATTTGACCAGAGAGAGACAGAAAGAGAGAGGGGGAGAATGAGGGAGCAAGCTGCCAGGTCCAGGACTTCAACCACAGTCGCCATGTGGAAGTCTAGCACCTTAACCACCATGCCACCTGCTGGCCCCTGTTATTATAAATTTTAATAGCAATTGATACAGTATAAAATTTTTAAATGTTTGCATATGTAATTGACAATCTAATTCTTCCTGTTAAGCCCTGCCCAAAATATGTGGAATGGAGGTGGGATAGTTCCCTAAAGAAACAAGTGGCTATACATAATTAAATGATTTTTATTAAAATTTTCTGTATATATTTTGAAAGACTGATATTAAGAAAAAAATCATATCTTAATTAATTAAGATTGACTTCAATATTAGGGCAAAGTGACAGATACTGTCATGAATAACACAAATGTCAATATATTTACCAGAAAGAACTTTCAGTTCTAGTTTTCCAGGAAAATCCATTTTATATTGTAAATTGTCTAAATTCCTGGACTGGAAATCTTCAAAATGCAATATGAGGGACCAGCAGGTGGCATGGTGGTTAAGGTGCTGGACACTCCCACCTGGCTAACCATGGTTCAAGTCCTGGACCTGGTGCCTTGCTTTCTCACTTCCCCTCTTTCTCTCTGTCTCTGTGTCACTCTGTCAAATTAAAAATTAGTGAATGAAAAAATAAAAATTTAAAAATAATAATAATTAAAATAAAGTTAAATAATTCTTTTAAAAAAAGAAATTTAAAAAATGCAATATGATAAAACAGACAGACAAATCGTTTTTCAGGTTTACATGCATTCTTTCTTCCAGTAGGACTTGGACAGCTGGAACTTTTGCTTGTAAGTAAATGAAAAAATAAATATAGTATTTCACAAAGGGCAATGGTTTGAATATTTGAGAACACATGAGGAGAGTCAGTGAAAGATAGGAACCAAGAACTGCATGACGATGACACTATATCCCCAGTTATTAGTAAATGTTTTAGAATAGCCCTCCTCCAAGTTATAAACTTGATTTTATTCTAATTTAAAAAAAATAGTGGTCTCGCAAACTGGTTTATGGGTAGATAGTGGTGATATAAAAATTGTTCATAAGGATTTCTTTTCTTAGCCAAACCCATGTTTTAATGGGATTTAAGGAAAACTAGTTAACCACATTCATCTTTGGAGATCAACCAAAAGGATCAGATTATAGCTTCCAATACCTTATCTTCTTCAGAAATAATACTAAGATGTCCCTTCATTTCCAGATCCATTTCCTCTTTTTAACACTGAATTGGATTTATATTCATTTGCATAGTATAATAGTTTCTAAGTGCATCGCATTGTACCTCACATCTGCATTACAGGATTGTATGGCTTTAAGTTTTCTCAGTTATAGTTATTTGCATTTTATTTTTTGATAGCCTTAATGTTTGGCTGAATATAGTCTAGTTATATTCCTCCATACAATATTTATCTTTATTCTCTGTAATCTTTCCCAATGTTTCTTAGAGTATGACATTCTCTTTAGAAATAAATAAGTTTAATCAAAGATAGACTACTATTATTTATCTTTTCTTTGAGCTTTCTAATCTTCACACATCTGCCAGTTGGGGGATGGCCAAGTTAAAGAGCATATTGTATAGTTTCCTCATCTTCACAATAGAAATATAACCCTATTGCATGTGTCTTTTGACCAATAACATATCTAAAATGCTAGTATGCCTAGCATATAATAGACAGGTAGTAAATGTTCGTTTTTTATTTGAATGCTCTCACTCTTTTTCATACAGTTGAGTAGTTTCCTCTTTGGTTTACTACTTTTAGTTTCCTACTATTTTTTAAAATTTTTAACATTCATTGAGAGAAAGAGAAAAGCATCCACAACAGGGTCTACACACTGCTAAGTCTCAGCCAGCCTGGGTCATGGGTGGGCACATGCATCCTTGCACAGGGAAGTCCTCGGACACAAACCTAGAACCTTCCTATCTGGGTCCAGTGTTGTTACTGCTATGCCACCAACCAACTCCTATTTCCATCCTACTGCTTCACAGAGTGTGGCATTTCACCACTGCACAGCTGTCCAGCTCCAATTTTCTCTAATTTAAACACTGATAATCTCTGCTGCCTAGATCATGGTTGGCACTCAACAATTATATTTTGCTTTCTTTTTTTTTTTCCTTTTTTATTTTTTATTATTATTATTTTTTTTTTGAGAAAGATTTTGCTATAGGGCACATGCATTTACCAGAGAGACACCGAGAGACAGAGAAACAGAAAGTAAGAAATCACCTCCCAGGAGGATGGCCACACTGCAATCCCTTCCTCCAGTCTCCTCTTGGGATTTTGGGGATGCATGCGCTCATGCCCGGCATAAGTTTTAAGTCACTGGGTCTGGGACTCAAACCACAGTTGACTACGTGGGAGTCGTTCAGCAACATAGCCATTATGCCATCTGCTGGTCCCCAACAATTATATTTTCAATGAAATGAATAAGCTAACTCAAACAAGGTTTATTCTCATAAATTTTGTTGTTTAAGTCTTGATTCTTAGAGTGTTTTGAGTTGTTAGATGTCTCTATCTACTGTTGGATAAAGTTGAAATTGCTTTCAGTATTTACTCAAAATAGGTCTGGATACTTTCAAAAAAGAACTCAGTGTTAAGTTCCTTCTTCCCCAACTTATGCAGATTTTTATATGTGTTATTATTTAAATGTTTTCTCTTATTTTTCATGTGTGAAACACTTAAATACTATTATCTAGTAATTATCTACTTTTATTAAAGTTGAACGTACTTATATTTGAGTGTATTAATATGTTTAGTCATGTAAATATTTTAAAAATATGTAACATATTTTATTGAAGACAATATTTAATGCTATTGCTAAAAAGACAAGGGTTTTGAGGTCTGGAATGCATAGGTACTTACAAAAATTCTGATATTTACTAATTATTTGGCCTCAGATGCTTTAAACATCAGTACTCTCATCATTAAAGAGGATTAACAGTTCTTTCCTCATATGAATTTGTGAAGTCAAGTGAGGTTTGGCAATATAATCATGAGTGTGGTGCTCTTTACATAGTAATGTTCTGTATATTTCATTGGCATAAATGCATTTTCTGACCTAGTATTGTTTGATATAGTGAACAAGTTCATACCTTCCTCTTGGTGCACCCTTCAGAATTGCTTTTGTCATCCTTAACTCAGTTTTCCAAATATAAATTATTTTGGAGCTCTTTGCAAAGTATCCTTTGTCAATTTGTCATGCCTAGTAGTGCTGGCATTTGACAAGTTAAGAGTCTAGCACAGAGGTCAGCAAACGTTTTCTACAAAGGGTCAGATGACAAATACTGTAGCCTTCATGGACCTTAAAGACCCTATCACAACTACTCAGCTTTGCTGATGTAGCAGAACAGCAGCTGCAGACAATGCTGAAGTGGATGGGAGTGACTGGGTTCTAATACAGCCTCACTTACAGGAAGAAGCAGTAGGTAGGACTGGGTTGGCAGGTCAGAGTTGGTTGGCTTCTGATCAAGTAGTTTTACTTATTTTTCCATGAAATGGTTTCTCAGAAAAAAGAGAAAAGAAAGAAAAAAGAAAAGAAAAAGGAGAAAAAGTAAAGAATTCCCTGGTCTATGAGAACCTTGTACTTTGGACAGCTCACAAACAATTTTTTCATCAGGACTATAATGTTCTTCCTGCAATTCCTTTAAAGTATATTTATGTATTCTTAAGAACTCCTTCAAATTGCTTTCTGGAAAATGTTTTAAAGTTTGTTTTATTATTATTATTTATTCCTTCCATGAGCAAGAGAGACAGTGAGAAATAATACCACCATCAGGGACCTGAAACCATGGTCCTCTCCCAAGTTCAGCCAGTCCATAAAACACATGGATATGCACGTGCCCAGCGTGTTCAGGGAGGTCTCCAGATGCAAGCACAGAACCTTCCCCTGTGGGTCAACATCACAGAGTATTTCTCTTACCACTGTATCACCATCCAGCTCCTCTGAAGCACTTTTAAAATATAATTTTCATGTAATTATCTTTGCTAAATTTTTAGGACATATGTTTTCACTCTCTGTTTGCCGTCAGTATAGTGGAGAGCCCTGAAGGTCATGGACTCTTGTATAGGTATACAAACCAAGGATCTATCACGATCAGTCCCTACTCACAATTATGACCAAGTCTAGCATATCTACTTTCTCTGTTTTAAAACTTAAACTTATTTTACTAAATAAGTTCCATCTTAATGACAGTTCACTTCTCAAGGTAAGTCAAAGAATGCCACAAATCTTTGTAGTCATAACTGAAGTTCTATCATTTAAACCTAGTCTAATTTTTTGAAATCAAGCATTCTTTTAACAGAGAGGATGGGAAGCTTCTGTGACTACAAAGACATTTTGCAAATCCATTTTCATATTCCTTTTAAGGTGTAGCCACTTAAGGAGTACTTAACATTTATCTAATAAGATAATACCTTGAAATGGCTTTGTGAAATAATTTGGCATGTCAAAATTTCATTATGCCACCAGCGTACAAGAGTCTAATCAGTCACGTATCTATAAAGGTATTATATAAGCACCACACCATTTAAAGGCATCAAGAGCCCCATGAACATGCCTGGATGATGAGAGCTTTCTAACAAGCGTTGTTCACTGTACCATTATTTTCTGCCTTACCTATTTTATTATTTGAGAAAATTGTCCTGTTTCTCTCTTTAGAGACCTATATTTTGAACACAGTTTAAGAGGCTACAAATAACAAAATCATCTCAAACATTTGTTGTTACTTTGTCAGGAACTTGCAAAATCCTCACTTTTAGCTAATGTGAAATATATAATAAATTAATAACTATAGTCCCCTTATAATTAAAAAAATGAACAAAATTAAATATTAACATTGTGCTTCATGGTTCAAAAAGCCATGTCTCACTCTGTCACTTGACGCCTCACTCAAATTCACTCACAGGCCAACTTCTCTGGAAAGTCTTCTTTGACCACCCTTCCTAGTGTGTCCCCTCCTGCCTCCCCAGCAGTCTCTACTCCTCTCTATGCTTTAGTTTTCCAAAACTTATTAACAGAACTTGATAGCATGTTATATATTTGTCTGTTTGTTTCATAGGTATCTGTGTTATCTATGGAATTTCACAAGAGCAGTATGGCCAAAACTAAGGCTTTTCTGGCACTTAAATTAGTACCTGGCATTCAATACATGTATGTTAAGGAGTAACTAAATCAACCTTACCTATTGGCAATACACATATCCATTTTCCCAATTAGAGATGACAAAAATGAGACTTGATTTGTAAGTAGTGGTGAAGACCACATGACTAATCACTAAGGATTCCAGACTCTTCCGCCTTAGTACTTCCCACTGTGTTACACTGACTCCTCCCCAGACCTGCAGAGAATGAGTGGAAGGAAGAGAAGGATAGAGCCCCGCCCCTTATCTCAAAGGCTGAGCATACTGTGAAGAGTGAAGGAGAAGGGGATCATTCTCTTGAACAGAGTAAAGGTTGTTATGAAAAGCATATGCACTTTTAACACGTCCATCTGTTTTACTTTCTCCAATGTATGTTACTTCATTTCTTAACTACAATGATATATGCTGTTACTGTGATAAAATCAAGGGGTAAACACATAAAGGCCATGCATCTGTATTCTGAATATGAAAAGATCTACATGAATTTGAAGGAATGCTAACATAAAATTAAAAGAAATTACACACACACACACACACACATATAGGTATAGGTATATAAAAGAAATGGGATGCACTGAAACCAGCAGGTGGTGTAATGGTTATGTAGTTGCACTGCCACATAATCAGCCACAGATTGAGTCCTAAACCTTGTGGCTTAAAACTCACACCAGGCGCATGTGCGTGTATGCCCAATCTTCTGAGAGGAGAATGGAGGAGAAGGGGCTGTGGCGGGACCATACTCCCGTGGGGGGGGGGGGATTTCTTGCTTTCTGACTCTCTCTCTCCAGCAAGCACATGTGCCCTGTAGCAAAAATCTCTATTAAAAAAAAAAAAAATAGAACTGGGATTTACCATATTGGGACAGATTTTCTAGCAATTGTAACACATCGGTACAGTGCTCAAGAGGAAAGATCGCATGCATTTTATTCTTGATAGAAACTTATTACAGTATGCATGTTTAGTTTCATGAAATTATATACTTTATAGCTTCCATCATACATTGTTATAGGGGGCAGCATAGAGTAAGGGTCATGAACATCATGTAGTCTTCAAAGGGACACAGTTCATGAGCTCACAGGTCAAATGGGAAACAGACATTCTAAGTTGACATCTCTAATGATAAAATTAGGATAATAATAATAGAATCTATCATATAAGACTTCTACAAAGATTACACGACTTAATTTAACTGATGATTTAAATATACTACCAGCACATCATTAAGTACTTATTGAAAGTTAGGTATTCATGTTCAAGTCATCAGATATTAATTTAAATGCTGAAATAACAGTAAATTAACCATGATAAAGCTCACACATGGATTGCTGACATTTTAAATGCTGTTATTTTTACATACAGAGAATGAGGAGTGGGAAAAAATTGGTAAAAAATGGCTTATGAGCTGGAAAGTCAAATTAATACAGAAACAAAATAATTTATGGTGCCACTGTGTTTGTATTATTTTGATTTAGCATTTATTGAGCAACAGAAATTATTATAATTTGGCCTTCATAACTCATTTCAATATTCTTTTCAGGCATTTGACAGTATAAGGTGCTTAATAGAACAAAAATATGGACCTTGCTCAGGAAGCATGATCTACATTTCAAAGTAAAGGAGATTTTTTAAAAAGTTAGTTGCTGAGACTATGGAGAAGAAATTCAACAGTGCATATCACACAACCTCATAAAATACTTCTGAGTCAAAGAACATTCAAGCAAAGTAAAACCCTGGTATAAAGCATTTTGCTATTTGAATTTGGATGTTCTACCAGTGAAATGAAATCCTCCCTGGACATAATGATGTATGGTGGATGCCCCTCATTATTCCATGAAATATCTAGAATACAAGGGTCCATTTACTCAAAAATACTTCTTTAATAACTACCATAAATCAGGCACTCTGCTAGCCACAGGGCAGGCACGAAGACTAGGACATTCCTTAATATTTAGCCAATCAATGTACTCAGGTAGAGAAAATAGATGTCCACTCATACTTCGATTCATCTTCTTGTGTACAAAATCTGTGGTCAAGTTCTCCAAAGCTTTTTGTTGCTGTTCCATTTCTGTGATGAACTATGCTCGATTTCGCATAACCGTCATATCATGGGAAGAGCCACAGTGGTGGATTCAAGTAAGATTTGAAAAAGCCTTCATTCCTGTTCTGGTTCAGCTTGGAATGCTCTTCTCTGTCTCTACTATTCTTGTTATTCTGCTGGATCCTGCTTAGCTTCAAGATTTCTGTTTGAATATCACTCCTATGTATAAGACTTTCATTAATGGAACAATCCATAGTATCTCTGGAACAATGTTTTCCCCATTTTCTTTGATAATTATACATTATACTTTTCCCCTTACTGGTGTACATGCCCTATGAAGATAAGAACCATGTATGTCACTGTTCAGTACAAGAGAATGCATTCAAAAAATATCTGTTGATTGAATAAAGTGATAAATGTCACCTGATGATGTGATGCTAAGAAGCCCCTAGGGGAAAATAATTTATTTTTCTGGGAAGACTAGAGTGTTTACATTGAGTACTGACTCTTTCATATGGGTCTTTTAGGAATGCATAAGAGTTTTCCAGCCATTGCATGAAGGAAGGGTTTTTATGAATAGAAGATAACTTTCCTAAATGCAAAAGGGTAAGACCAATTTCAGAAAGAGAGATTGTAGAGGGCTTAATAGAATATGCAAAGACATTGGGATCAGAATAGATGAAGCATCACAGAATCACAGAAGTTCTACATCAGTTAGTGGGTGATTCAAAACTGGAAAACATTTAAGTGAAATAAAATCTGGGTAGATTTGATTACTGCAGGATGACTCGAAGTCTTTTGCTATACCAATATACTACACCAATGAAATTTACCATGGTATGCATGGAGCCATTTTTATGTTTGCTTATAGAGCATTTTTTTCTTTTTTTCTTAATTTTAATTTATTTCTTCAATGAGAGAGAGAGAGACAGACATAGAGAATCAGAGTGACAGGCATCTCCAGTAGGATCTTCATATCACAATCTATCCCCCCATTTAATAATAACTAACACACACATGGGCACATAGAATGCTCACAGAGGTCTCAGATCGCATTGCCCCCATGGGCTGGCAATGTTACTACCACTTGGTCCTCATGTTTGTTTGTTACAATGTTAAAACACTGTAAAGAATTGATGTACACAGGGCGATGTTGGGAATCCAGAGTGCGGTGTGGTTTCTCAACTGCTGTGATTTATCCCCCCAGAGGGCATTTGGTGGTGTCTAGAGATATTTTGGGTTGTCATGACAGTGAAGATTAGTGGTTATTATTCATTTATAGCGAGTTAGAAGCAAGGTTTTCTGTTATATGCCCTACAATACACAAGACAGTCCCCCAAACAAATAACAGCCTGGCCCAATATACCAAAAGAACTCAAGTTGAAAAACTGTCATATCAAGGGAAGAGCCATAGTGGTGGATTCAAATAGGATTTGAAGCCTCTAATTTGATTCTTATTAACTGTCAAATCTTAAACAACTTATGTAATAGGCCTAGACCTCAGATACTTCACTGGGAAATGTAAATCCAATGACTTAATTTGGAGATTAAAAGCCATTTTAAGAAAGATAATGTATAGAAAATTGCATCCTGAAATATTTGCCAAAGAATAGTAACTTAAATAATCGTGGAAGCAAGCTAGGTCATATTAGTTATTTTGTTTGGTTTTCACTCACGTTCAGGTACCCTGTTGTTTCTTTTTCTGATAAATGAGCAGAGGGGTCTACTCTGGAGACATCTACACTGTGGTCACACCAGTAGGCTGCACCCAAGTCAGGTTCAGACTTAGAGTCCTAGACTAGTAGCCACATGAGAATCTTGAGATCTGGTAAGTGATTCAGACTGGGCCATTAGTGCCTTTCCCAAGGATTGAAAACTTGATAGAAAATAATGCTCTTTCTCCTTTGTCTAAAGACTCTATGAAAGTGGTTCTCAATATGACTAAATCTCTTTTTGTTTTGTTTTGTTTTGTTTCTTAGAGATTTTTGCTATAGGGTATGTGCACTGGATAGAGAGATAGAAAGTAAGAAATCATCCTCTGGGGGGATGGCCAGCGCACATGCCCTATAGTAAAATCCTCTCCCAAAAAATAAATAAATTAAAATGACTAACGACCTTCAAAACTTGATAGAAATGAATTTAAAACCCTAGCAAGCTTAGAGAACCCAAACCATAGTGAATTTAAAGAAGTTCATGCCAAGATACATCCTAATCGAACTGTTGAAAACTAAAGACAGGAAACTTTAGAGAATGCACTATACTAATCATCAGATAACAACTCTTGAAAAATCAACTAAAGTTGAAAGTTGTAAAAATTATTGAAAATAAAGTTAAAAAAAGGAAAAAAGAGAAAACATTAGAAAATGACTAATAAATGCTTATCAACAGTAATCTTAAAGATAAATGATGTAATCACACTTAGTAATAAGAAAAACAGGGGCCAGACAATCTTGCAGTGGTAAAACCCAATGCTCTGTGAGGCTACTCCAGGTGGGGAGATTGCTGGTTGCCTTCAGGAAACCTTTCGGAGTACGTTGGCACACGTGTACCCATGATCCTGGGCTGGCTCAGGCTGGGCTTGGAGGGCAGCATGAAGACCTTGCAGGGAATGCTGCATCTCTGTTTCTCTTTTTCTCTGAGTTTCTCTCATTCATGGAGTAGATAAATAAAGTAAAAAAAAAAAAAAGAAAAACACAAATTGCCAAAAAGTATGTCAAAATATGTTTGAGTTCTCCTACATTGTTTGTGGGAAGCCAACATGATAGAATTAATCTGAAAATAGGCAGTTTCTTCTAACATTTACATATATTGGCCATATGAACTTGTGATCTCACTTAGCTATTTATTCTAGAGAAAAGAAACCTCATATCCACATAAAACTTGTGCATGATGTTTATAGCAGTCACATTTAGAAACACACGAAACTTGAATATAATTCAAATGTTCTTTACTGGCTAAATAGATAATAAATTGTGGTACATTATACAATGAAATGCTATTCACCACACACACACACACACACACACACACACACACACACACAGAATACTGGGTACACATAATAACATCGTGAATCTCTTCAGTTATTACAAGGACTAAAAGAAGTCATTCTCAAAAGTTTGTATGATGTGAAATTCCTTTGTGTACATTCTAAAAATGGTGAACTACAGGAACAAAGAACAGATGAATCATCTTTTTGCCACATCTCCAGAGTAGCAATCGGGGAAGACTGGACTCCGTGAGAGAGGTAGTGGGTGAAGTGATGGAACTACTGGACATCCCAATGACAGTGGTATTTGCGTGAATCTAACCATGTGTTAAAACCCATAGAATGGAAAACCACAAACTGAAAATGAGTTAGTTTACTGACAAATACATTTTTACCTACAAAAAATATTTTTTTATTCAGATTTTTTTATAGCGGAATCACAGAAGGGCAGAAATTATATTAGAAAATACATATGTAATACTTGACAGACATAAGAATGTGAAATTCTTTGATGGGAAAGATGTATATGGTACAGAAAAGTGATGGATAGAAATATATGCAAATATATATTTGTAATACAAACATATAAAATAAATATATACAAGAGCACTTATGCATATGTGAGGGGGTCTATGTACCAACACGGGGTCATGGGCAATGGAGATTTTGAAAATAGACCTTCGTATACACTGTCAACAGAAATTTTTAATTGTGATAATATTCCTTAAAATTTTCCAAAAATAATTGTACTGGCAAACTCTTTTTCTAGAAATAAAATAAGGAAATAATCATGGATATAGACAAAAATATTGCAGTTACTTACAATATTGACTATCCAATGAAATGTAAATAAGCGAGAATAGAGGTTTTATGAAATAGTAATACTCATATAAGCAGTCAAAAAATCACTGAAAAATATAGTAACTTAAGTTTAAAAAGTCATAATAGATCGTCTTTTTTTAAAAATGAAGACAGAATAAAAGAATGTTTGGGGAGTTTTTTGTTTTTCTTTTTTGTAAATGATACTTATATTTCTTAATTGTGTACTATCAAAAACAAGACAAACAATGTACACTATGCTATCTATCCTATACTCTTCACTATGGATACACTCTCTGCCTTGGGACTGTATCAATGTATGCTCTTATACTCTGGCTCCCAGTTGGTTTGAAGCATATGGGGCACCACCAAAGTTGAAGGGTAGATGGGACCAGCAGTTGGTGTAATGGCTATGTCACTGGACTCCCATGTAGTCGACTGCGGTTTAAGTCCCGGACTCAGTGCCTTAAACTCACACCGGGCATGTGTGCATGCATGCCCAAGATCCTGAGAGGAGAATGGAGGAGAAGGGATTGCCGTGTGGCCATCCCCCCAGGGGGTGATTTCTCATTTTCTGTCTCTCTGTCTCTCTCCGTCTTTCTGACCAGCACACGTGCCCTATAACCAAAACTTTTCCAAAAAAAAAAAAAAAAAAATACTAGAAGTATTTATTCCTCAGCTCTTGCCCCATTGTCTGTGATTTGATACTGGTTACATGGATACATGCCTTGCCCAAATGCTATTACTCCTGTCAAGTAGTTAAACTTCAAAGCTATGATTTTCATAAACTTCCAGTAGTTACTGTCTCCTGTTTAGACACTGGGGATGTAATGACTCCACACTGGTCCATGATCAGGGGTTTTCAGTATCTCTTGATATGATCCCTCAATGTCATCTAAATAGTATTTTTGTTAAACTGTTCTTAATTGCCTCTCTGAAATTAACAAATGATTTCTTTAACCAGGATTTTAAACAATACTTTCACACAAATATTAGCATATGAAAAAATGCTCATTATCCCTCATCACAAGGGAAATGCAGATCAAAACCACAATGAGATACCACCTAACCCAAGTCAGAATGACTAAGATTTAGAAAAAAAAAAATAAATAAATGATAAGCACTGGCAGGATATGGTTATAGGGGAACTCTCCGACATTGCTGGTGAGAATGTAAATTGATCTAGCACTGTGGTGAACAGTGGAGTATTCTGCAAAGATTTATAAATAGAACTACCATATGATCCAGCAATTCCACTCCTGGGTATCTACCCAAAGGACAGGAGAACCCTCTGTCAGGAAAGTGCTTGGGAACCAGCAGTTAGCGTAATGGCTATGTCGCTGGACTCCCACATAGTCGACCGCGGTTCGCGTCCTGGACCCGGTGGCTTAAAATTCACGCCGGGCGCATGTGCGTGCGTGCCCAAGATCCTGAGAGGAGAATGGAGGAGAAAGGATTGCGGCGTGACCATCCCCCCTGGGGGGTGATTTATCGCTTTCTGTCTCTGTGTCTCTCTCTGTCTGTCTGGCGAGCGCACGTGCCCTATAGCGAAAAAAAACAAAACAAAAACAAAAACAAAAAAACAACCTCTCAAAAAAAAAAAAAAAAAGGAAAGAAAAGTGCTTGCACATCTGTTTATTGTGGCATTATTTATAATTGCTAAGACATGGAACTAACCCAATTGTCCATGAACAGAATGATGGATTGAAAAAGTATGGCACATATGTTCTATGGAATAATACTCACCCATATAAAAAAACAAGATCCTGGCTTTTGACAGAAAGTGGACAAATATGGAAGATTTACTGCTAGGGCCAGCAGGTGGCATGGTGGTAAAGGGCACTGGATTCCACATGGCCGACCATGGTTCGAGTCCCAGAGCTGGTGGCTTGCTTTCTCATTTTCCCTCTCGCTCTCTCACTGTCCCTCTCTGGTCACATTAAAATAAATAAGTTAATAAACAAACAAACAAATACATAAATAAAAAAGATATACTGCTGAGTGAAGCAAGCCAGGCTATGAAGGAGAGACATTGTATGTATGCACTTAATATATACCGACTGTCTGCTCTCTGTGGCTGAAATGGAAAGATTAGAGGATATAGAAACATGGAAAAATGGATATAGATACCAGATACAGTGTGGGAAGTGGGTGGAAGAAGGACAGTGTGAGGAAAGACATTAAGAGAAATAGAGAGGCAAGGCATTTAGGAACATAGAAATGGATTATTATTTGTTGATAATAACAGGTTTAGTATCTCCAACTGGACTTATGTGAAATGTATTCATGTTGGAAAATTCACTTTGCAAGCTAATGATGTATAGTGATTGAATGTATAAAAGAAATGAAAAGAAAACACAGTCAACTACATGGGATTCCAGTGACATAGCCATTATGCCAACTGCTGGTCCCAACACAAGCCCACATTTTTTTTTTAAGAGATATTTTTTTTTTCTATTGGGTGCATGCACTTACCAGAGAGACAGAAAGTGAGAAATCATCCCCCAGGGTGATGGCCACATGGAAATCCCGTCTCCTCTATTCTCCTTTAGGGATTTTGGGCATGTATATACATATACCCAGTGTGAGTTATAAGCTGCCGGGTTTGGGACTTGAACTGCAGTAGACTACGTGGGAGTCCAGCAACATAACCATTATGCCATCTGCTGGTCCCACAAGTCCACTTTTTTTATACTTAAATTCCACAGACATAAAAATCACTCTGTAAAATTACTATACAAGTTTCTAAATGTTTCATTTCAACTTTTGCAGTGTTCATGAACCTGTATCATACTCTTGGCAGCTCTGGCCTAAAATAAGAACAAGTATGTCACCAGATAAGATAAAATTTGTAACTAGGTCTGTGTTTATACCTACATATCTTTATCTAAATATCATCTTTATTTATCTCTCTACTCATCTTTATCTCTCTAATTAATGATGTTTAACATTGTTTTGATATCTATTAGTTAAATAAATATTAAATATTTGTTAAATGTTTGACTGATCAGACTTTAAAATATACCAAACTATTGGGCTGTTGGGAAAGTAATGACACATTTTTTGTGTAGAATAACAGAGAAATACATCATGACTTTCCTGACAACCTAGTAGATACAAAATACACATCCACACATACATGTTTAATAATGAGAGAGAGAGATTTACTTCCAAAGTTTCACAGGGTAAGGCTCTCATGAATTCTACCCAGTGACTAAAGTAATCTAAATGTACATTCTACCTAAATATTTAAATGAGCATATTTTAGACTTCACAATTAAGCTTAGCAGTATTTTACACAAGAAGAGAAAAATGAGAAAATATTAAATAAAGATCCAAACAAAAGGAAGAGTTTAAAATGTTTTTATAAAATTATAATGAAACATAATACAGGCTCTAAAATAAAATGGCAGAAACATACATACACACACACATACCTGTATGTGTATATACATATTCATATTGGGAACTTAACACATATGTGTATATGAAAGCATATATATATATATATACACACGCACACACACACACACACACACACACACACATATATATATATATTTTTATATACACACACACAAGGAACTTAATACATTTCAGGAACTTATGGGGAACTTAACATATATATATAATATAGATATATATTATATATACATATACACATATATATACACACACACACACACACAAATACACATACATACACACACAAATATATGTGTGTGTGCATGTGTGTATATATATATATATACACTCACATGGGGAATTTAATAAATGGGGAACTTAATAAATATATAGAATCGTATATATTTGTGTGTGTGTGGGTGGGTGTGTGTGTATAGTCATAAAAATATAAAAAATACTGTCAAGTAAAATACAACTTACAATTATTCAGAGTGAATGTTATAGTTTAAAGATTATATATCTGGAAAAGTATAAAAAGCATTATGTTAAAAACTGTAATTTTGGGGGGTCAGTAGGTGCTGCAGTGGTTAAAGTGCTGAATCTCACATGGTTGACTGTGCAGTTCAAGTCCTGGACCCAAAGGCTTGAAAAATACATTTGGGCACCTGTGAATGTGTGCCCAAAATCCTGAGAGGGATCCTCCCCTCCAAAAAGTTACAATCATTCGAATTTATTATTTTTCTTATATATGAAACCTTAAAAATATCAATGGACCTATATGTTGAAATAAACACATAAACATATACATAAAATTATATCTACATTTATGAATTTAGTTTAAAACATGTACAAAGATAACAGCATATAGACAACATTAAAACAAAAAAAATAGGTATATCCAAGTAAAATCCATTACATGAATGCAGAGGTGACCAGATATTGAAAGTAAAATCTATCAACATACTCTTAAATCCATGAATTAATGATAAAATCAAATGAAAAGGCATTTGATAAAGTACAGCAGCCACTTATAATAAAACTCTGGAAAAACAAAATGAAAGACCATTAAAACTGACAGCAAATAGGATTATAAACGTCAAACCACTAAAAGCATTTCCTGTAATATCAAGACTTAGGGATACTAGCTAGCTCCATTTTTTAAATCAACAATGTTTTGCAGGATCTAGTCAAAGTAATAAGGAAATAAAAAAATCAGAAAATGGAGATAATACCCTATTTTGGTGATGATATTAGATATTAGTGAAAAGACATTTAATGATTGACTTTTGTATGTTACCTGCATGTAATGTAAACACATTAAAAAATAAAAGCATAGTTCTTTTTTATTCCAGTAATAGTTAGTTAGAAAAGCACAAAGAAATTAAAAACATTTCCTATTCACAACTAAAAAAAAAAAATAGAAAAAGTTTATGAATGAATCTTATAAGAATGTTCTAGAAAAAAAATTCACAAAAATTCAATGTTTTTAAAAGACAGTTTTAAGCAAATTGAAAGTGATGTTATGCTCTTGACCACAGGACTTTCTCTCCAAAATTTGCAATGAATTTAATTAATTACGAAGGCTATAATTCATGAGAATTTTACTGTCACTGTTCATCTTTTGTTGTTGTTAGGAGAGGAGATAAGATGGCTTAAAGTTTATAGGAAAGAATAAATGCATAAAAAAATCAAAGATATCTTTACTAAAAATTGATGGAAAAAGTACACATAGTTTACCAGATAGTAAGAAACTTCCACATTTACTGTAATCAAATGTATATGGAAATTGTAAAAATTAAAAAAAAAAAACTACCAATGGACTCGAATAAGAATACCATAAAATAAACTTTATATGACAAAATAAGTTATGAAAGTTGTTTATTCCAATTCAGTACATATTAAAAGAATTATAAGCTACTAAATTAATGTCATTTTTAAAATTAGATATCTAGGAAAATATAAAATTATACATGCTATTTTATACCATGTATTATAATAAGTTCCAATTAAACCCTGGTACTAGGTCCAGAATCTTTAGCCACTGGGTACTTAACTTCAGGAATTTCACATTTTTCCATCATGAGTTTTTCTCACAAAGAATTAAATAATTCTGAAGTGTTTAAGAATGAATTTTAAAAGATGTAAGAAAAGATAATATATGTGAAATAAATATATATTTCTAAAATTTCTTCTAAAATTTCTCTTTAATAATATATCTGATCCTGTTTTTATATTTTTGTTGTTGTTGTTGTTGTTTTGGAGAGATTTTCGCTATAGGGCACGTGCGCTTGCCAGACAGACAGAGAGAGATATAGAGACAGAAAGCGAGAAATCACCCCCCAGGGGGGATGGTCACGCTGCAATCCCTTCTCCTCCATTCTCCTCTTGGGATCTTGGGCACGCACACACACACACCCGGCGTGAGTTGTAAGCCACCGGGTCCGGGACGCGAACCGCGGTCGACTACGTGGGAGTCCAGCGACATTGCCATTACGCTAACTGCTGGTTCCCAAACTATTTTCAGGACTCGAAACGCAGTTGGCCATGTGGGATTCCAGACGCCTTAACCTTCACGCCACCGGCGGGCGCAGATCCTGTTTTAAAGACTATAATGGTTACTGAGATTTGAAATCTACAAGCTTTGAAAGAAAATAGAGGTACATTTTAATATAAAAACAATTTAAAACAGTTGGTAGAAACATACACAAGTTAAAGGGATAATCATAAGATCTGGAAAAACTTATGTTTGCCAGCACACGGGATTAATTTTAATAAAACAGAATTCTTAAAAAACTCACTAAACAGGACAAAGAACCCAAAGGAAAATGAAAAAAGGATAAGAATTGGCGGCTACAAAGGAACACATTTTGATATCTAAAAACCATATAAAAAGTGGTTCATACTCATCAGTGCTAGAAAATATGGTATGTGTTGGGACCAGCAGTTAGCGTAATGGCTATGTCGCTGGATTCCCATGTAGTCGACTGCGGTTTGAGTCCCGGACCTAGTGGCTTAAACTCACACAGGGCGCGTGTGCGTGAGTGCCCAAGATCCCGAGAGGAGAATGGAGGAGAAGGGATTGTGTGGCCATCCCCCCGGGGGGTGATTTCTCGCTTTATATATATATATATATGGTATGTATTAAAATATGGCCCTGCAGTGAAAATTTCTTCCAAACTAACACTGGAAACAATTTAAAAACAAATAAGCAGGGCCAGGCGTGGCTCAGCAGTAACTCCTGGACCCACATTGCGTGTGCCTCTGGTCTAGGCCCCATCAACTGGGATGGATGACAGCATAAAGACCTTGTTGCAGGTGTCTTTCTGTCTTTTGGAAGAAATGAATCGATACACTTTTAAAAACAAGTGCACAAAACCTTTACTGATAAAATTATAAATTGTTACAGCCAACTATAAGATTAAGCAGAAGAAGTTCATAAAATTCCAAAATACAGTTCTTCCTTGAGAAGGTACTCTGGTTCTAAGTATTCTATTTCACTGAAATTATAATAATATTTGAAAGTTTAAGTGCAAGGATGTTTATTGCAGTATTTATTATACTGTAATGGAAAACAACTGGAAACAAATTGAATTCCCATCGGTAGTAGGATGACTAACAGTCATACAGTACATATATGAACCACGTACAATTACAAAATAAGCAGAAATGAACCAAACAATTTGGAAGTATTTTCATGAGCTACTTTTAAATGATAGAAGCAAGAAACCCAACTATGTAGTTTTGTGAGCTACAAACTTCTACATACATGTTTTGTAAGTGAGTATTTATGCACATACATACTGTATATGATTATGCGAATATATAGAGAAATGTGGAAGGATATGTATTTAGTTATTCATTCAGACTGCTTGGAGATTAATGCGTGTAAAGAGAAGAAAGAAATCAAGCAAAATGAAATACAAAAAGATCACAATATCTACACCAAAATACATCAGGAAAGAAAAAAAAAAAAAACACAGTAAGAAGGTATATAAAGATTGGCTTGTATGCGTGTGTGTTCTTTGTATTTGCAAAAATATTTTAAACCCAAATCATAATTACTATGTTTAGGAATGGTCCGTGATAGTTCTGGTCTGCCTTTTCTGAGCATCCTCCTTCATTTTGTACAACTTTATTAATGAAGTCACCTTCACATATTTGAAATATGTGACAGTGTAAATTAAATTGAAAAACGAAGGCTCAAGGTGCATAAGTATGTTAGAATCCCTAGTCAATCAGACAAACATCAACTGCAATGAGGGAAGATTTTATTACTGCAGGACAACTTTTCTCTTTTTCTGTTTAGCATTCACGAGAAGCACTTCTCTTGCTTCTTGGTGCTGAGCCTGACTGACCTTCCATTTTATGGAATAACAGTTTAAAGCTATTTGTTTAGTTCGCCTTACCAACGTTTGAATAATAATTAGATTTTAGGAGTGAAGTCATTTTACTGCTTTGGTGTACAACCCACCAGATGGCCAGAGGGAAATTTGTTAGTTTCCTATATTTGATTGCAATGAAGAGTAAATTCAGGCTCTCCCTCAGCGATCTAGTACACTGAAGACAGATTATTCTGGCAATTATTGAGTGATCTGCATCACCCTTGGATCATTTTGTGAACTCCAGGAATGGCAATTAATTTTATGCATGGCCCACCTTATTTAAAATACTCACTATCCTAGGAAATGGCTTGGAACTGAGTTGTAATCGGAAGTTCCCATTGTGCCAGGTGTTTACATTTGAGGAGAGACTCAATTTGTACCTGCTTGATAGAGCTATATTTTAACATGTTATTGGTCTAAATGTGGCAATACAGGGATTCCTTAAGTCCTTCAATTCCATTTTCCAAACTAAAACAAGATTTTATTGCAATCTGACTTGGAAACTATAGGATCTTAAGGAAAATAAGAAAGAAAAATATTTTTGTGATTTCTTAGTGCAAACTATTATAAAATATGTTTTAATGAAAGTTAACTGAAAGAGGAAAAAAAAAACCCCATAAAAACCAGAACTCTAATTGCAAGGTTTTAACAAGAAACATAATTGGTAACATTAAACAAATATAACGAGTAGATATAATTAAATTTGCACATTTGTCCTTATGAATAATTTTAAATAATTAAAATTTATGGCTAATTTTATTATATGAATTCCAATTATACAACATTTAAATTAAACATTATAAAATTCTTATTTATGTAATTTTTAAGCACCAAAAGATTATCACATTAAAAAAAAGAATTCAAATTCTATTTTTAAAAAAAGATTCTATTTATATAGCACAATAGAAAGATTAGATATACTACTAAAAATACTGAAATAAACGAGCCTAAAAATGAAAGTATAATCATTATAATTTTACCTCCCCCAATTAATGGGTATTAATATCTGATGTATAATTTTAAAGGTTTCCTTTTCTTTCTTTGCCAAAATAAAGTATATGTTTTTATTGTTCATTATATATTTTAGTTTTTTTCACATTTATAAATACTTAAATGTCATTTCTGAAGAATAGTTTCATAGAATATGGCTAAACTGTACATAAAATCCCATTACCTATTGTTAAACATTCAGATTCTTTTGACTTTTTCTTTATTTTACATACACCTGTAGTGAACATCTTTGCACATGTTTCCTAAATTGTAGTTAAAGAGATGATGACACTGTGCTGTAACTATACATATACTTATATTTTATCCAATTATAATTTTATTATTTTTACCTTTTAAAGTTTGTTTTAAGAATGAATACAGCTTAATTTTTTGAATAAAATTGTTATCTACATATCCTAATATAATTATTGAGCAATTCATCCCATTAAGATGAAATATAATTTTATCATAAATTAGTTATGCATTGTGAGTTTACATATATGCATATATAGTTGCATATTTTGGTACTAACATATGTAAACATTCATGTGTATATATGCACATGCATTTATATATATATAAATATATATGCCATTATCCAAACTATCCAATTTGGTATTTTGCTTTCAGTTTATTTTCAATAAAATACAGTTTACTTTCAATTTATTACAATTTAGAATATGTTGAGCATCAGACAGAGCAAGGTTCTTCTCATTTTTGTAAAATTTAAAATATTCTTGCTACTTATTCTTCTGTCTTCTTTTTATAAAAAAGTCTTTAAAGCTTGAATTATAAATTCTTTAAACATATAGATGGATTTTTAAAAAATAGACAAAGTGACTATATTTTGTAATTTTTCTTTTAAAAGTCAATATGCCCAAATAAACTTGCATCAAGTTTAAAAATTGGAGAAAATTACTTCTTCATAACTCAAATTTCCTCTTTTGTAAATGGTTATGATAATAGTTTATATTGATTAATACTGCTAAGACTTAATAAGACAATTCTGGTGGTATAAAATAGGACCTAGGATATGTAAGCTCTCAAGATACTACTGTTCCTATTATACATGAAGGCCAATTAAATATTATCAATCTAATACTTATTAACAGTTACCAAATCGTCTAACCTTGATGAGATCTTCTTTTTCAAAGACTTGCTATGTCAACATAAGGTTAAAGTCAACTTTGTTTTCTACTATATTTCATTAATAATTTATTGAATTTTAAAGAAGAAAACAAGGAGAGTGGAGAATAACTAGTGAGCAACAACTACTTACAATCTAAACGGCTCACCCTTGTTTCAGAGCACAGGGATAAAAAGGTAATATTTTTCATTCCCCTGCATGGGAGTAAGAGAAGTCTTTGAGGCTTTTGAGAAGCCTATCACATGGGTAAAGAAAAAGGCAAATAAATAAAAGCAGCCTTATTTATCTTGGTAGCTAGATGATAATAAAGGATATGTCATAGATAAGACAAAAAATAGAGAGAGAGGAAGGAAGGAGGAAAGGAAAAAAAAAGAAAGAAGGAAGGAAAGAAGGAAGGAGGGAGGGAAGGCAGGAGAGTAGGTAGGAGAACATTGGTACAGAAAAAGACGAGGGTTGAAGAGAGAAACAAAGGTTCTCTGGACAAGGAGTTAGAGATGCACATTGAGACAAATGACTGTTAAACTTTAGAATGCATAAAAATCACCTGCAGATTTTTATAGAACACACTTTTCTTGAACATACCTCCTAGAAATGTTATTTATTGTGGATAAAATAGGGCATAGATTTTGCATTTCTAATAACGCCCAGATAATGCTGCTGTTTATTTCAGCAGCATATTGCAAACTTGGCTATTACTAATCAAGTATATGACTGTGAGGTTTCCAGAGACAAACTATGAAACTAATCACCTTGGGCAAATATCTTAAAGGAAATGAACCCATGAGACACAAATAAAAGAGTCAAACAAGCAGGACAGGAAAAAACAAAACAAACAAACAAAAAGCCCCAAAAAACAAAGGCAACCTTGGCATGATTATTGGTAGAAGCTCAGCTTAGCTAGACACCACAGAGGTTCTCCAGGATGTAAATTATGCCTCAGAGTTGCTCTCAAGCTAGGCAATGGTCTTTTCTGCTTTCAAACTAGTCAGTGATTGGCTAAGGACTTAAAGGCAGGATTGAATATATTTCACCTCTACAGCTAGGAGCAAAATGGCTGTGTTTAGAGCAGATAATAGACTGTGGCAAGATGGGTGGTTTACAGACAATTCCCACTTATTTTCAATGACCCTCATTGTCTAAGGGTTCTTAAATAGTTCCTTATTGGCTTGTACTGGCTTGTTGTTTGCTTGTTGTTGTTTTGTTTGTTTGTTTTTAGGTTTTTGCCATAGCATGGTGTGGCTAGAGAGAGGGAAAGTTAGAAATCATCTCTCAGGGAGATGGCCATGCTGCAATCCCTTCTTCTCCATTCTCTTCTCAGGATTTTGGCCACTAACACACACACACACACACACACACACACACACACACACACAGCTTGATTTTCCAAGCCACTGTGTCCAGACCACGGACCACATTGGCCATGTAGGAGTCCAGTGCCTTAATGACCATGCCAACTTACTGGCCCAGCTGACATCGGTTTTAAACACATAGGGAGATTGAACTAGAAAGGAATAAAAATAATTTAAACAATTGCATACTTTCTCATCACTATAAACTCACTATTTCATGGAAATGTACTATGAATATGAGAAAAAATATAATCATCTTCTGCATGGATTCTGTATTATAAACACTCAAATTTTTATTCACTTGCTTCTTTTGTTGTGGTCTAATGAATAATCTGATAGTATTACTTATTATGTCATATGTGGTTATAAGTAAATAATATGAGAGAAAATCATTTAGAAACCTCCCTTCAAATCAAAACAATTGGGAGAGTACTTTCAAAATCAAGGATGACTATTATATTGTAACATCAAACTCTCCTCTTTCATAACTCACACTGAACGAGTATGGAATACGGCATTCCTTTCTGTAATCAGAAGTCCTCAGAGGATCTCTTTGAGTATTTCTCAGTTACTTAAAGTATTCATGTTGAAAAAATTATTTATGTTAAAGTAATTCCTTTTTATTAATAACTCATTTTTCTGATCACTTCTAGGGCTAGAAAATAATATCTATACTTAGTAAAAGAACAAAGGAAACATGAATTATATTTGCCTTGATATCCAAATGCTAAACAAAGGGAGAGAATTTAAAAAAAAATTATGCCTCTGTGAGTGAGATAGTCTGAAACAGTAAAGATGAAGAGTTACACAAGAGATACCTGCTGTGGGAATGGTGGCTCGTGTGATTGGCTCTGTTGCAATTCAATGGAACTTGGTTTCCACACTGCTTGAAATAAACGTTAGACCCAAATAGCAGATGGGTCTCGAATGCCAGGATAAAGTGGATTTTTAAAATGATTTCATAGGTTAATTGAGGATATTTTTGGAAGAATAACATAACCATAGGAACAATTCAAAATATTTATTAGATAATTTCCTTCATGATAATTTGAAAAATATTCCAAAGAAAATAGACCATTTTCCATATATATTCTTGGCTTACAGTTGCAAGTTTCTATTGGTGTGGTGGTGTGATCGATAGAGTTCAACAAAAGGCATGAGTAACACAAAGAAAAATAATAAGCGAAAACTTAGGGAGATGGAAGAACTTCAGAAAAAGGAATTTCAAAGATCACTGACACTGCCTATCTCAGATGCTAGAAGAAAAGCATTTCTATGAACTGCAGCAGAATAAAAATAAACAAACTAAAACTGAATGGAAAAGGGCATCTTGAATTTAGTTAGAAAAGAGGACAAAGATCAATTTATTTTGAGAAATGTCTATTGAAAGAGTAGAGTGACAGAAATGTGTAAAATGACCATAAGGGTTAATGTACAAGGACAGATGCAAGTATACAGTTGAAATACTTATAAAACCAAAAACCTCAACTCCTGTCTAAAAACTAGGGGTAATTTATTTTGGGATTTTAGATATATTGATCAAAATTTTGCTGTGTCACTTCCCCTTTCTACAAAACAAAGGGATATGCTGTATTTCAGGTATTATCATTTATGTGCAGGTCGAGTTAATTAACACCTTTAATTTTTTTAAAAAGGTATGATGTGTCATTTGATTATCATAATTATGAAACAATGATAGCAATTTATTATAGCTTTCTCTCAGTTTGAAGAAGTGGCATCCTAAGTTGCTAGTTATTTCAAATAATATTTAGAAGCTGTACTTTATATTCTCTTGTGTTTCATGGTTATGAACTAGATCAGATTGAATTATGTCTTGCCTGAGATATTTTATTATGTGTAGGCATGACATTCACATTCCTTTTTCTAACTTCAAAACATTTAAATTGATTTTATTTTATTTTTTTTGTTTAGATAATGGAACTGAGGCCTAATTTCAAAAGCCTTTGAAGAACAAAATAAAAACTAGTATAAGAATAACATTTTATAAAGATGTGCCATTATAATGTTGCAAACAGAGTCGTGATGATACTGACCTTTTCCTTCTTCCCTTAACACATTAAAAATTAGCACAGCTGGAAAATTCCACAGAAAATGGAAGATCATGGCCACATATTCTATTCTACTATGGTATTTTAATCACTGCTTAGGAAAATCCTTCCCCAGCATTCCTGGACCTCCTGAATACTAATTAAATGGAAAACATCTAGTTAGGCTAAATGTCGGCTTCAAATCTTCCCAGGAGTTATACATATAAATATGAACTTCGTGCATTTTCCAAGCCAAATTTGATTGTTCGTTCTATGCCTGGAGCTGTATTAGGTGTTAAGACAAAGGCATTTAAAAGACAAGGTGTCATCTCAGCAAACTTGCAAACTTAACTAAAAATTACATAAATGTAAGATTAAAATGACATATGATGTACTTTATTAAACAACTTTTATCTTTAAAAAAAACATAAATTTAGGTGAATATAGCATAAGCGCACACACACGCAGACACACATTAGTTTAAAAATAATAAAGGGACGTTACAGGGGCTTAAGAAAAACAGGAAGGAAGGAGGGACCAGCAGATGGCGTGATGGTTACATCACTGGACTCCCACTCAGCCGACTGCACTTCTAGTCCCAGACCCAGCAGCTTTGGACACTGGGTGCATGTATGTGCTGCCCAAAATCCTGAGAAGAGAACGGAGGAGAAGAAATTCTGTCATGGCTATCTCTCCTGGGGTGGAGGTGGATTTCTTCCTTTCAGTCTCCCTGTCTCTCTCTCTCTGGTGAGCACACAGCTTTATAGCAAAAATTACTCTCAAAAAAAAAAAAAAAAAAAAAAAAAGAAGAAGAAAAAGAAAAACCAAGGAGTGAAAAAATAAAATATTAAATCACTACTTAGAAGAACTGATATTATTTCCTCAGTGCATTTTTACGAATATGTTTGAAAATACATTATATCTTTGACAAAATTAAAGTCCTGCTTTGTATAGTGACTTAGAATTAAACTTTCACCCCCCTTAGTATTGACTGCAATCATTTTCTTAGTCTTTCCCCTAAAACATCATGGTTTATACCGTCTTTGTTTTTGCATTGCTAACAGAAACACCTGAGACAAGGTGATTTTTCAAGAAAACAAAGGTTCTTTGGAAAGCTCATGATGCTGTTGCCTAGAAGCTCCACAGACATCATAAAATGACAGAAGGCAGGAATTTTAGCAGAAAGGAATGTGGTCTGTATCCATGTGGCTTCTGCCTGCTCCATTTCCTCTCCCTCTGTGGACACCAGAACTCAATCCTAATGACTTGATCACACCCAAAGGCCCTACCCAGGGGCTCCAAGAAGGAATTAATGTTTTTACTTATCCGGTTTATGGCAGATTCAAGTCCCAACATATAAATTTCTGGGGGATATACAGTCACTGCACACTGAAACTGAATTTGAAAATATGGACTTTGGGAAACAAATTATTATTTAAACCATAATGTGATGGTTGCATTGCTAGGCTCTCACGTAGTCAACCAAGGTTCGAGTCTCAGATCCAGTGACTTAAACACATTGGGCGCATGTGCGTGCGTGCCCAAAATCCCGAGAAAAAAATGGAGGAGAAGGGATTGTGATGTGGCCATCCTCCCTGGGGGGATGATTTCTCACTTTCTGTCTCTCTGTCTTTCTCTGACACTCTGGCAAGTGTACACACCCTATAGCAAAAATCTCTCTTTCTAAAAAAATGACATTTCCAATTTTATTGTAATAGTAATTTATTGTTTATTTAATTATAACTTTTCCTAGTTTACTATCTCTATTTTATCTTGTCTTTTAAAAGTTTTCTTTCTTTGATGAATGACAGAGACAGAGAGATAGCATCCCCAACAGAGTTCTAGCACTCAGTCCACCCCGGCCTCAGGCAGCCCCAGCTCACAGGCACATGTGTGCCAATGTACTCAAGGAGGTCTCATGCCTCTAACTTGGAACCTTGCCACGTGTGTCAGCCTCACAAGGCATGTTATTTACCACTATACACCTTCTAGTCCCTCTCTCTTTATTTATGATTCTGTGGATTATTAATATTTTTAAAATCTTATGTAACAAATACATAAACTTTTCTTCACTGTTTTGCATTTGGACTTCACTGTAGACCTTTCAGAGCCTCAGTTCAGATAATTATTCACCTTCATTTGTAATTAATTTGTATTCTTGTTGTTCAACTTTATAATTTTTAATCTAAGAGAAATTATTTTGATTTTATGTTTTAAGGTAGGGATCTTCCAAATTACTCTTTCATTGAAATTAATTTTTCAAATGAGATTTTGATATACTCAGTCATCTCTTGCATATAAAATGGACATACAAAATTCTTAAAAATTTGGGGATCTCTGAGTTATTCATTTAATATTTCATCAATACCATCTTATGTTAACTACTATAGTTTAAAAAAATACCATTTCAAGACTAGCAGATGGTGTAATGGTTATGTTGCTGGATGCCCACATAGTCAACGATGGTTCTAGTCCCAGACACAGCCACTTAAAACATGCCAGGTGCATATGTGTGCATGCCCTAAATCCAGAGAGGAGAATGGAGGAGGAGAGGTTGTTGCATGACCATCCTGGGCGGTGATTTCTCACTTTTTGTCTCTCTGTTTCTCTGGCAAGCACATGTGCCCTATAGCAGAAAAAACAAAAACAAAAACCAAAAAACCAAAAAAAACCATCTCCTATACCTCTATCCTTCATTTTTCTGGGTCTTTTCCTAATTAGAGAAAAATGTGAGGGTTTTTAACAACACAGCATACTTAGATTTTAGGAAATAGTGTAAATTGCATTATCATTAAGAAATCTTTTTCAATCATTTGCAAACAAAAAGCAATACAGTATAGAGGGAAAAGCTGAGATTTTGAATCACAAACCTTTTATTGACTGTTATTTAAATTCCACCTCTACCACTGTATACATAATTGCTCTAAGTTTTATTTTTTTTCATCTGTAAAATAGGAGTAATCGTACTTCCCTAGAATGGTGGTTATGTGAATTAAGAGAGAAATATCAGATATGCAACATGTTTGGTATATAGTATTTGCTTTATATATTCTTTTGCATTTCTACTAATTAGGGTAAATCAATTTGAAATATAAAATAGCCAGTATAAGTTAGTAAAAGACATTGTTGTCTCCTTTTTATAAACTATAACTTAGCTACTATGATAGAATAAGGATTTCTCTCCTCTGTATATTTTAAAAAAACAATTACACGATACACATTTACGTATTTGAGGAATGAAAATATTATGTGAATAATTGTGTTACAATAACTCACAATACATATCCTTTACCCTTAAACTGTGATGACCCTATTTACTCATTTATTTACCTAATATGAATTGAATTCCTACCAATAATAAATACCACTTATAATTGGTGGATAGATCAAGTAGTCCAAAAATGTTATATCACTTTCTAATTATCCCTTCAAAAGAGAATAGCAGATCAGAACTGGGGGTTTGAGTTCTAGACTTCAGCATTTCATGGCCTTGAGATCTAACTGAATAAAAGTGAAAAAGAAGTTAAACAAATAGGGAAGACTAACTGATAATAAACAGTAGTCATTGTTCCCTCCGAGATACTCTTCTTCCATTACCTGTTTTAATTTTTTTATTGCATTGCAATTTTTATACACTAATTGTCTCCAAAATATATTCTTTTCCGTCCATTTTTACCCAGAATCAAGCACATGTGCTGCCATCGTCATCATGAGCTCCCCATTGAGCTTTACTTTCTTGTTTCCTTTTTCACCTTTTGACCCAGCCTGGGATGAATCCAACCATTTAGTTTCTGTTTCTTGTCTTGAGCAGCTGACTTGAATGCATAAGAAAAACCTTACCATCTTGTGACAGTCTCATAAAATATCCAATTTTATCTTGATTCTAAACTTTGCCAGATCCTCCTCAATATGTCACTAGTTAGTTCTTTATCAACTCTATGAGGAACTCTTCTAAATATTGATTTCTTTCCTCAAAATCCATATGCCTCACCCCCTCACTCCTCTTAGCAAATGATCTTTCTTCCTTCACTGAAAAAAATAAATAAACAATTTTAAAAATTCCTCCTTTTTCTGCTGGCAAGGGAATCAAACTCTGTTCTTCCTTCCTTCCCTCCTGTTTCAGTTGAAGAAGTTTCCTCTCCAAGTTTAAATTTCTTTTTCCAGCTTTCCTTTCTTATTGCTTTATGAGAAATTGAGGTATTTCAATCATCTTCATTCCCTAGATCCTGAGTCCTGTTTTTCTTTTTCTTTTTTTCTTTTTTTAGTGGAGAAACATTTATTTCCTAAGACAAATTATAATGCTCAATTATATCTTATTCTTAAAGAAAATATTTTATCAAGCATACACCCTCTATTACCTATAATCCCAGGTCTTCTGTATAGCTAACCTACTTGAAAAGTTATCTGGAAAACATGCCGTATATCTTTTCAGTGAACTAACCATACCTGATATATCTTAAAACTTTTAAACTAAAGACAAACAAAATGGCTAACAATTTTGTAACCTTAACGTTGATGACATAAATTGAAGTCTGGATGCCACATTATGGTTGTTCCACCCCAACATCAAATATTTTACCTCTTTAATATTAAATTTCATCATTTCTATCACTGCAGCCATTGACCTTTTACAGATGAGAAAACTGAGGTTTAGAAAGTTTACTTAACTTAGTGAAAGTGGTATATTTCAGACTTATTTCTAGGAAGACTGGCTCTGCAGTTCAAAGTCTTAATCATTACATACCTGTGTCTCAGCTATGCTCAGTATTTCCTAGACAGAAGAAGGTTCTAATATATAAGGAGTTTTCAAACAGTTAACAAAAATACATATTGTAAAAAAAAAAGGCATAACATTTCAAAATTATTTTGCATTTAAGCAAGTCCATACTTGAATTCAGTATTTCCAAAATTTTTTTGAAGTTTCTTGTACTAGACTGGACTGTCAAAGTAAGATAAACATGAATAGAACTAAGATCCATACCACTTTAACCAGGAGAATATAAGCCATTTAGAGAAAACCCCAACAGTTCTAACATAACAATTTTGGTGAAGAAACTAGTTGGTTTGAAAGGTAAGAGCCACAAATAGAATCTTAGAAAGGCTAAATTTTGATCACAGACTGGTGGTGTGGGCCATGCTACTCCAGTCTGTTCAGATGTCACCCTAAAATTAATCCCATTTCTCCTTCTGCCCCATGAACACTAATATGGGCATGGGCCTAATTCATCTGTTGTCTCAGAAAAGCTCATCTGATGGGAAGTAAAATCTGACCAGATGTGATGAGGATAGTCTGAGTGGCTCTGTCCCACCTTCAAGTCCATAAGATTGTTCCTTCCTTTCTCTTACTTTCTATTCCTAATGACTCAGTAAATGAGTCCTGCTCCTAAGTGTCTAATATACAGATGTCTTAGATAACACAAAACAGACCAGTTAGATTGAAGGAACTAGAATAGTAATTCTATAAATAACTCAAGCTTACCCAGTCATTAGCATGTTTCTTCAAAAAGAAAATTTATTTTAATTTACCTTTTCAAAGAATTATTTAATTTTATGTATCATTTTTATGTTTTAAATTTACTACAGGGTGCGTATACTCACCAGAGAGAGAGAGAGAGAGAGAGAGAGAGAGAGAGAAAGTGAGAAACCAAGCTTCCAGGTATAGGACTAAAACCAGTTGGCCATGTGGAAGTCTAGCAGCTTAACCACCATGCTATCTGCTGGCCCCTTAGTTTACTTTTTAATGAACAATTTTATACATTCAACCACAAATCATCCTAAACAAATCATATGGTTAGTATTATTGCCCACTATTTTACAGATTAAAAAATTGAGACACTAAGAGGTTAAGTAACTTGTCTAAGGTCATTAAGCAGAAAATGGGAAAGATAGGCATTTGAAAGCAGGACCTATATTCTTAGCGACAGTGTTATTTTGACCCTTTAAATGTATACTACTTTGATCATTAAAATTTGCAGAAAACTTTCCCATGGCTCATAATAAAAAAAATTATATACTATGCCTCCACATTTTATATTATGTAGCTGTCATTGACTAAACAAGTATTTTTAGTCCTTGGAACTGAACATTAAAATACAAATGAAGTAGGAGTCAAGGAAGAAAAATAATGAAACTGTAAAGTTATGAAAGCAGAAAGAAAAGGAAAAAAATGGGCCCCAAGAATATATAGCATATTGTCTTGCACAGACTCCGGTGTTGTCTCTAATGACAGCAGTGAGATGGGATCTAATAAAGCCAAGTATGATTACTGTCATCTCACTGAATCAGAGTACTGCTGGTAACTTCCCTCATGTCCTTAAGGAATCAGGGCCATGCAGAATCTCATGTATGCTATATCCTCTCACCCTGATACGGTTTACTGAGTTCTGCATCCAACACTAAATTCCATTCTGAGTCAGAATTGTGACATACTTAGTAAATGACTAATGAATATGCTCTCTAAGTGCTGTCTCATTAACATCATGTCCTCGATACAAAGGGGTGATATTTACTATAAATAAGTGCCTCTCCTATGTGTAGACCACAGCTCTCACTGCACACAGACGACATATATATTTATCTCGTCTGTTTTAAGATGGTATTAGGAGGAAAAACGTTTAGAATTTTAACTGAACGTGTTATATAACTCTCTGAATTCAAAATGAAAAGAACCCCTTTAAAATAATTGAACGCCAGCACTTTTTTCTATAATAGAAATCTTTGAGTGCGAGTGATATATATGTAACTCCACAGATGATTGACACGTTTACCACAGTTATGAAATTACTAAAGATAAATGAGCTGCATGTGTTCTCTCACAACACACCTCAATTTAAACACCAAAAGGGAAATTTTAGTTGGTGAAAGCTCTCTCCTCAACCATAAACTTAACAGCACAGAATACTGTGGATGACTAGCAAAAAAAAAAGAAAGAAAAAAGTCCTTGTTTACATCTCCATGTTTGTATGAACACTTGCGATCTACATCAGCACACCTGTCACATCATAGCAGGATGGGGGTGGGGGCGCTCCTGTGCAAAAGAATGTTTACCTTCTTCTCCTTCACATGCATTGCTTTAAAATTCCTCTAAAAATTGAGTCTTCAGACTAACTATTATGTATATGGGCTGTGTGTGGAGGAAGCTACAAAATTGATTCAATTTTAAAGGACTTAGAGAATGATAGGAAATTGTGGATTCAAGTCCAAACAAGAAAGAATGTATTACCAGCAGAGGGCTAAACGTTCACTTACAGGCAAAACCCCTAGCTGGACATATTTTAAAGGCACAACTCTCTAACAACATAGCAGCCATAATGAAAATCTGATACACCTCTCCCTGAATTTATAGAGCTGGCTGAATTCTTCCTGAGTCCTCAGGAAGCCCCATCATGCCCTTTCACGTCCTCCTTTTGCTTCATCCTCCATCTCCTGGTAGTTTTCTTCATCGGTGAGTCGATAGCCTCTGATGCAGCCTCTCCCCCAGAAGGAAGAGAGCATTCTAGCTAAATCCATTCTAATAAATAGCTGTCTTAACAGTAAGGCGGGCACAAAAAATGAGCCTAGAGCTCAGAGAATTCGCATCCTAACTGGAGCCACGTCTATTATTTTTGTTATTATCATTGTTGTAGTAATTTCTGTGTGGGAAAAACACTGCTTTTAGATTCACTAGAGTAGAACAAATCCCTGATAATCACATAATCCTACCTCTTATCAGATAAACAAACAACATTTATTTAAATCAGACTTTTAAAACCAACATTGATCCTTCCAGTGAGAAGGATTCTACTTTTTTTTTTTTTTTTTTTTTATTTTGTCAATTCTTTCAGGGCCCAAACCTCTACTCACCAGATTTTCTATTTTCAGGGTAGAAGTTGAACACAAAGGGAGAAGTAATAATCTTTAAAAAGAAAAAGTAAAAGAGGAACAGGTTTTCTTTCCGCAGGCAGAATCCAGGTCTATTATCTTTCTGTTTATCTATCTTTTAAGGTTTAATTCTTTCTTCATGAGTGAAAGAAACAGCAAGAAAGACAAAGACTAAGAGACAGCTCCCGGACCCCTAAGCCCAGTTACAAATGCCAGGATCCTCCCCAACCTTGGTCAGTTCTACATTATGATCACATACTTACCCAGAATGCTCAGGGAGCTTTCTGAACGGAAACCCGGAAACCTCCCAGAGGTTTGACCTCCAAGGTCAACCTTGCAGATGCTAATGACCATGATATTACTGCCCCACTCACCATCCCCCAGATTTTAATACATACACATAATAAATAGCATTAAGGGGAATAAAATTCACCCAGAATATGTTTACTGCTTGCTAATCTTCTCAGGAAAATGTTTCAATGAAGAAACACTTATCACCTAGTTATGCCCCAAATGCCACAAAGTTTAATTGTGTTTCCTGAATATAATATTGACGTCCCTCTAAGCCTGTGTTCTGATTATGTAAAACACATACTTTTTAATTTCATAAAATATTTTTGAATAAAGAACTATTCATTAATCAAGTAAACTGAAAAGCTCTTATAAGTTTTTACTCTTGGCATCGAATTTTTATAAGGGAAAATAATTTAAGTTTTGGTATCTCTCTAAAATAATTTGTAAGACCCCATATAAATAGGAGGGAAAATAAGTAAAAAGAGAATTTACTTATTTTATTAGTGCATATTAAAACAAAGTTACTTCCATAATATATATAAATAAAATAGATGTTTCATATATACAGCTAATTATTGTGAGTCAATTTTTCTAATTATGGCTTAATTGACTTGATGGAATATTATGCCACTACAAATATTTAAGAAAATTTTACTATAGTAAGGTAAAATAATTGATATCATGATAAATGAAAAAAAAAATCTTAAACCACAATCACATCCTTGACACATAGCTTACCTATAATTATGATGCAAACCTATACTTAAGATTAGAAATTGAAATTTTAAAAATGCAAGTAATGTATTAGAGTGTTGTGATTGTGGATTATTTTAAAAATAATTATTTGATTTAATTAATTATTATTATTTTTAATTTGTTATAGGGCATGTGTACTCACCAGAAAGAGACAGAGATAGAAAGAAAAAATGAGAAATCACCCCCAAAGGGGATGACCACACACACCACAATGCCTTCTCTTTCATTCTTCCCTTGGGATTTTGGACATGTATGCACATGTACCTGGCATGTTTTTCATGCTGTTCAGGTCTTGAACAGCAGAGTCAGCCATGTGGGATCCAGTACCTTAACCACCATCTTAACCACCCTATATAATGGTTCTTGAAAATCTGAATAATAAATCCTTGGTTGTTGATAGAACAATGATTACAGACCCATAATGGCTGTAAGAAAAATGATGTGCCATATGCATGTCTTTGAAAGTTAAGTCTAACATACAAAGGAAAAGTGAATATAATGAGTCTCTTATTCATAGCCAATTTTGTTAAAACAATCATCCATAATTTCTGATGCCATTGTTTCACCTTCCCATCACATAGTCACTCAGTCCGGTCTGTTTTTTCTGATGTCCTCCCTCGCCACCAGTTTCCACCTAGATCTCCAAATCTAATGATCATTCCACAGTACTCAACTCACTTAATTTCCCAGCTGCATTCATTTCATCTGACCATGCCCCTTTTCCTTGAAACATACTTTTCCTGGGATTCCAAGACATGTGTTTTGTCTTTTTATTCCTTTAGCTATTCCTTCTGTCTTTGTAGCCATCATACACCTTAGGCATCTCTAATCCCAAAATCTGAAATTTGAAATGCTCTAAAATCCAAGTTTTTGAATGCTAATATGACACCCCAAGTGGAAAATTTCATACCTGACTTCTTGTGATGGAGCTCATTCAACATACTGTAATACAAAAATACTATATAAAATTGCTTTCAGGCTACGTGTACAAGGTGGATACATAACATAAATAAATTTTGTATTTAGATTTGGGTTCCACTACAAGGAATCTCATTAAGTATATGCAAATATTCCAAAATCCTGAAATATCTGAAATCTGAAACAGTTTTGGTCCCAAGCATTTTGAATAAAGATATTCATTCTATACTTTCTACTCAATAATTCTCAAATGCTTCTAAGCTTATTCCTAGGTTGCTTCCTTCTCTTACTTTATGTTCTCTCTCTGGCTGGTCTCATTCCTACCCCAGACTTGACTTGCTCCAATAAGCAGATCACTCACAAATTTATGTTTCTAGCCCTGACCACAACTAAAAGCTTCCAGCAATTGTATTAACTTTCTATCTTATATCTCACTTGGATTTGTCAAAGACCACACAGTCATTTAAAATGAATCGGTGATCCCTCTCACCTTCCTCAAACCTGCTGTCTTCCAGTGTCCTTTATCTCAGTGAAAAATACCACAATCATGCAGCTGTATAAGCGAGACAGAAAAGTCACCAATATTTTTTATCTCACACTCAACTACAATATCCAGTACCCTCTCCAGTCCCCAGTATTGTACATAATAGATATCATTCCTGAGTATCAATTTCTCTCTACCTCTATCAACATCGTGTGTCCAGTCATTACCATCTGTACCTTGGGTACTATACTAGCTACTTAAACTGCCCCTGGCACTCGCGTCTGTCCTTCCAAACTACAAAGTTATTTTTGAAACATCACACATTTAATTCATCACCAGTTTGCTGCCTTCCTTCTCCCTCTCATTAATGGATTCTTATTGCACTCATATGAAGATTTATTTTTGGGGGGAGAGGTTTTTGCTATAGGGTGCATATGCTCACCAGAAAGACAGAAAGTGAGAAATCACTCGCAAGAGAGGATGGCCACTCTGCAATCCCTTCTCCTCCATTCTCTTCTCGGGATCTTGGGCCCAGTGTGAGTTTAAGCCACTGGGTCTGGGTCTCGAACCGTGGTTGATTACATGGGAGTTCAGCGACATAGCCATTACACCAACTGCTGGTCCCTGAAGATTAACTCCTTACATGGTGCAGCTTCTTCATTCTGTGCATGCTGAGTATTTGCCAATCCCATATACTCCCTGTTCTCCACCACCACTGGACTTTGAATTGATGTCTCTGCTTGAAATGATCTTCCTTACCTTCTTCATGTATCTCAGACTCCTTTTGCAGTTCTCAGTTGAAGGCGTGCATACCCTAAGAAGTATCTGTGCCCTACTAAACTGGATCAATGTAATAGGTTCTCATAGATTAATAGGCTCCCTATGTCACTGAATAACTTGCTATGATAATCACACTTTTTGTGTCACTGTTTATTTCTGTGTGTCACCTACAGACAATAAGTTATATGGAAGCAGAAGACTATTCCTGTTCATGATTATAGCCACAGCTATTAGTATGAGAAAGTGTATAGATGAGAAGATGATTATGAGTAAATATCTCATTTTCTACCTGAAGTAGTAACCTTATTAAAACTTAATAACTTGTCTAAATGATTTCTGTACAGAGCATATCCCAGGTGAAAATGTGGAAGAGGCAAAGATTATTAGAATGTCCTCAGTCTCTCTGTTCTGCTTGCCAATCTAACTTCCAGTAATTCTCTTTACTCATGGAAACTCAATGTCTTTCAGTGCGATCTTCAGCTAGTCTCGTCTTTGCAATAATGCTAACATACCACTCTCAGGACATTTCTCTTTACAGGAAGCAAAAGAACAGGGGGAGTTACAGAAAGTATAACAATTACAGGATTGGGATCATCAGATGGCGTAAGGGTTATGTTGCCGGACTTCCACATAGTTGACCGCAGTTTGAGTCTTGGACACGGAGGTCTAAAACTCACACCGAGCACATGTATGTGAGTGCCCCACGTTCTGAGAGGAGAATGGAGAAGGGACTATGGCATGACCATTCTCCCTGGGGGGTGATTTCTCTCTTTTTGCCTGTTTCTCTCTGTCTCTCTGGTGAGACCACATTCCCTACAGCATAAGTATCTCTAAAAATAATTAGACGATTGACTCCATTTCTGAGCGATAAGAGATGATACGTCACTGTGCCCTATGGTGCTCAAGATTTGAACTGTGAGGTTCATCTACACATTTAGTCATTACACAATTAAGCATTACTTCATATGAACAGTGTTTATTTGTTGCCTATAAGATTCTTTATAGTTGACTGTCCAAAATAATAGTCACTAGCCACACATGACTATTTACACTTAAAAATATTAAAATCAAATAATTTTTGCTTGCACTAGCTATATTTAGGGCTCTCTTTTTTCATTATCACATAAAGATCCATTGGACAATGGTGTTTTAGAATCTATATTAATATATAAACACTACAGTGGGAAAATATTGCTTTCTTCTGCCTAATACCTAAATTTGTCTACTGGCCCATATGCTTTCAGTGGTGACTTAAAAAAAAAAAAAAACAGCTCTCTGTATGACTGTGAACAATTTTCTTCCTCTCTCATTCAGAAACAGTGGTGGGCAGATGCCCCAATTAGGAAAACATGTTTTTTCCCCAACTAATTTGAGATTTCAATTTAAGAAGAGAAAGATCATTTTCTTTCCAGGTCATGCAACCATGATTGCTATAGTGTAGTTTGGGAAGGGAGAGGAAGTGGATTCAAGAGGTAAAGAGAGAAAAGCAAATGTATCACAAGCCAGATATGAGAAGGAAAATAAAAATTGTGGCAGTATTCATATCTTAGTCTTTCTCTGCCTTTTCCCTTGGGTTACTATGAGTTGCCTCTGAATCCTTGAGCATAAGTTATTCTTCTAAAAAATATAAGCAAGCTTGAGTAGCTTTCATTCAATCCTTATAATAAATCATGGATATATTTTAATATTTCTTTTTACTCATGAGGAAACTTTGAGTTCAGCAAGTTCAGTGAAAGTAGTACTATACAAGTTCATTTTTTTAAGATTTTTTTTTAATCAGTATTTTAATTTGCTATAGGGCACACATCCACACCAGAGAGAGAGAGAGAGAGAGAGAGAGAGAGAGAGAGAGAGAGAGAAGTGAAAAAAACAGGCAATAGGTCCAGGACTCAAACTGCAGTTGGCCATGCAGGAGTTGAGTGCCCCAATCACCATGCCACCTGCTGGCCCCTAGAGATTTAAATTTATGGTATGTGGTTTTCACGAAAACATGACATATTTCCATTATATTATAATATTTGTCAGGCACAAATTTGCACTGGAGGCTAAAGGTAAGGGAATAAATAAGGCATGGCCCTTGCTTGTTGAAGTTTTATTCTATTTTGGACCAAGCTATAGAAAAGGAATATTGGGGATTATGAGATAGGGCTGTGTGTATAATAAAAGAGAATTTAAGGAAAACCCTGGAATTGGGGGAAAACTCAAAATTTTCTATAAATCTTCATGCAAGCAAATTATCCAGAACAGTTGAGCAGACTGGAGTTGAAAACCTATAGCATGAGAGGTTAGTTATGAGGCCCAATTATTTACATGGAATCTCCAGAGTGATACACTCCCCAAGAAAGCTAGTCTACACTCAGGCCTGGAAAGAAACAAAGGAAGATGCTGACCTTGGCTTAAGGAAGTCAGGAGAGGGGCCTAAAATGAGTCTAAGCAAGATCCCTACCCCCCCGAACAATGCTGCTTTCTGAAACATCAACCTCGACAGAGGTTGATTTAATGATCTCTATGCCTCTAATTTGAGGAAATCAGAGCATTATTCCTTTTCTCAGTGGCTTCATTTATTTTCAAAGTGAAAATGAGAGAATGTTTCTATGGCTGCTGGAAAAAAAAATGGGAAAAAAAGGAGGTCTGATTTGTTTTTGAAGTTTAGAAATATGTCTATGGATGACTAGCCAAAGATGGCAGAATTTAGATATGACGAGATGGATTGATGTAGCTATCTGCCAAACAGCATGATGAAAACCATTCAGACCCTGAAAATGGAGCAGAGAACATTGGCTTTATTTCTGTAAACTAAACTGTCACCATCAGACATAAGTGCTCTTGTCTTGTCAGAGGATTTATTATTATTAAGAATTTCTCTGACATGCATTTGCCAAGTGCTTCATTGAAGTTCCCCCATCACTCACAGCTTCTTGGTGACATGGTCTGGCTAGACTTCAATGGTAAAAGGAACTCAGGCATGCATGCAAATTAGCATTAGTTTCACACCCAAGGCATCTCATTAATACACAATTTCAAGAAATGGTAGATTGAATCTGTAATACAGTTAGTTAGATGGAGGAGGACTGTATCAAGTAGTAGGAAAGTGTTAGAAGACATATGTCACCCTCAGCTTTTATTTGAAAACCGAAGGGTGTCCCCTGTTTAAGGAATGCTGCTCATCAATCATCTTAATAGTCAGCCACAGAAGTGAATACAACAATTATTTAGACCTGGAGTAGGGAGGTAACCTGAAGGTTTGTTCCAAGATAATCAGTGCTGAATATTATTCCTCCTCCTTACTAGTAAGGTAAACTTCTAAAATTGGCCTCTTTCCTACTTCAGAGTAACTTAATTCGTGCCACTGTATATATTAAAACCTCTGTATTTTATATTTTCTGAGCTCAGGTAGGCCCTTAGCTCCACCTATCAATTCCATTATCTGTCTTTAGTCAACTACCTCTGCTCTCTTGTTGACAGATTCAGAACCACCTCTTTTTCCTCAAGTTTTATCTGCTCAATTCCTGCCTCACTCCTTCTTGGCAGATTGCACAACTACCTGGAAAACTGTGGCCACCTGACTTGATTTTCCTCAACGCTCCACCTGTTTATACTGTCTACTGCTACAGCCATCCCTTTTCTCCAATCACACAGGAGAAAGTGATATTCCTCTGCTTAATGGCACACTTCACTTTTGTAGCTTTGAGGTTCTCCTCTCAATTCTTCTCTAGGTCCAGACTGCATCAGCCTTATCTCCTTGACAAGTCTTCAGCCTCTCTTTTTGGGATAGCTCCTCCCTCTCAACTTCATCCTTCAAATCCTAATGAACTGCCATTGGGCCCATAGTCTCCCTAGCTACTTCCATAGATAGTCGTAAGATGCTCCACATTAAGTGTCCATGTCCCCATCAAGGGGAATGAGATTCTATATATATATATATATATGTGTGTGTGTGTGTATATACACACAGAAGACACAAAACTCATGAGTAAGAGACAAAGGACTTTGTCTACCCATGACACAGCAAGAAACATGACTTCAGGTTTGCATTAGTTCCCAATGCCCTTCAGGTCTTCCAGCAGTGATGTAAATGGCTCGGGGGTACTGTGCACAAAGTGTGTTTTTGTTACAGTGAAGGAACACCCCAACTTAGAAACCCCTAATATTATAATAGGCTACTGGAAAATATGTTCAACTTTGTACAGAAAGAAGTCATTGTATTTGCTATTCTGGTCAGGAACAAATCTGCCTTCGATCAAAAGGGAGACTCTATATCTTCCAAGGTATTTTGTTGTACAAACATTCTTGAAAAGACAAAAACTGCCCCAGGATATGTAGAAATGCCATAGAGAATTTCTCTTCCATAGGTTGTCTATCTTTTATTTATATTCTTATTAATAATCTTAAAGTTTACTGGATGTTCTCTGTATGAGAGACATTTTGCTAGATTAGGAGAGCACTAGACCAGACTTGAAGAATCCTATCGAATTCTTAATAACACAAGGAACCACACAGCACATTTCAAGAATAATGATAATTTTTAAAAGCCCTTAATTATAAATCATAAATCACAAATAGGCATTTCATTATGAAGTGCTGAAAAGTTACTAGGCATTGAGGTCTCATAAAAATCTCCACATATATTAGTATTGATCCAATAAAGAAGAATAAATTGCAAATAATATTTCAGCATTAAACAGTGTTTTCTTTTCTCTTCAAGACATATGAGTGCAACTTCATGGAGCATACACTGTTTAGTTGCTGTAAGCCTCTATTTTGTTTAAGCCAACCGTCAAAATCACATTATATTAAATAACTGTATGTGTTTGGTCTTTTGGGGTAGGGATGAGAATGCACATTTTGCCAAGTTTAGTCATTGTGAGTTCAGAGTTCAGAAGCAAATTCAATTCTTTCTGGAAATGAGTGCAATAGAACAGCTGGTCAAACACAATTTACTTGCTCACAGAAACAAACTTAATGATTTCTGTGGGAAAAAAAAGGCTTACTAAAAAAGGTCATAAAGAATATCAACCAGATTTAGGACACTTTTGGCTTAAAATGGCATCTGCTTATAGACCCTGATGTAATCTTTCCTAGTCCTCAAAAAAAAAAACATAAAAATACATTAAAAAAAAAACCCTAAAGACTAAGAAGATAAAAGAAAAAGAAATGAAGAATCATTTAAAATATTTAAATTTTGATAACTTTTTATGGATGGTTGATGAGTAACTTTTCATGAGGATTGTTGATTTTTCTTGAGGGTTGTTTTTTCATTCAGTATTAACAATTAAATAGATTGTGAAAGAAGGAAACAAATTCTATTTTTAGCTGATGCATTATAGAAAAATAGGATTTACATTTAAAATAAATTTCATTGGAAGAACAAATAAAAAAAATAATTTGTCTGCAATGGTTGTCTGCCTTGGAAGTTCAAGGCTATTATAAACTGCGGGTCAGCTCTCCCCTGGAAAATAGTTAATGTATTCTGAGGTATATGGGAAAATGCCTCACATATCCTTCCTTTTTCCTATTTTTCAACTTTTAATTGTAAAAGAAATATAATACTTTGGAAAAATCATACAAAGACTTATCAGGAACCCCATATCCAACATCTTACAATAAAAATATCTTATATACATGCAAAGCATCAAAACCAGGAATTTGACATTGGTGTTATATACTATTTACTAAATTATATAACATATTAGGATTTTATCACTTTTCCTGCCCCCCCATTTATTTTCAAAGCTATAGTCAGATACAAAACTCATAGAATATAATTAGCCATAATTTAACATAGTAAGGTAAGAATGAGGTGGGAATGGAACTCAGGGAGTCTTTTGCAGAGGTACATTTCCTTGCACGTGGGGTTAGAAAAGTCTAGGCAGGAGTGAAACAGCCCAGGTTATGTACAACAGAAAGCTTACATTATTTTTTTTTCCTTTATGCCCTTTAGTTGACAGTACCAGAAAACGGCGGATTGGAAAATGAAGATGAACCTGCTCAGTTAGAGTCAGACAAGACAAAGGTTTGCTAGAAATGAGAAACTGGACAGAGAGATGTTGACATCACTTTCCCAGTGGCTGGGAGCTAAAGCTAGAGACAAGTTAAATGGCCTATCCTGATCCTACTGCTGAATAACAATATGAAATTTCAGGAGACTGGCACAATCAGAATAGTACAGGAAGGAATGATACAGGGGGTAAGAGCTGCAGGAAAGAGAAGAAAATTAAAAGTGGATGAGCTGCAGTGAAACTTGAGATTAAGGAAGTACGAAAGAATTTCAATGTAATTGGAAATAAATACATTGAAGGCAAAAGACAATACTAACTTAGAGGGAAGACCATAAAATTAGGCAGTAACAAAGGTTTGCGTCCCCTCAGAAATCATGTGCTGAGTCACTATAAAGGGATTAAGAAAATGAACGCTTGATCTAATTACAGTGCCTAAAAGGAGGAGCCTTGGGGAAGAGATTAGGAGTAAGGTCATTAAAATGGGGCCCTATGACTGAATAAGGAGAAGCAATGAGACCAGAACAGGAAGTCTCATGGACACAACCACCTGGTCTGCTCTGTTTTCTCTGTGGTGATATACTGGGAAATTTACAAGACTGCCACCACATATGGCCCTGGATCTTGCACCTCTAAACTAATGACGGAATCAGCCTCTATATTTATAACTCACGCAGTTTCAGATGTTTTGTTATTAGCAAGAAAACAGACTAATACAGCAGTGACCTTCTTCTCTCCATAATCTGCAGAGATATTAGATAAGGATATTCCAAATTTTAATGCCTAGTGTCCAATTCCCTATAGTTTTCATGTTAGACAGGAATTGGCCTTGCAAACAGGTACTATGTCTGTCCTCAAAAGTATTTGTTTTGGGATGAACAGTTAGCGTAATGGCTATGTCGCTGGACTCCCACGTGGCTGACTGCGGTTCGAGTCCTGGACCTGGTGGCTTAAAACTCACACTGGGCGCGTGTGCGTGTGTGCCCAAGATCCCGAGAGGAGAATGGAGGAGAAGGGATTGCGGCATCGCCATCTTCCCTGGGGGGTGATTTCTCGCTTTCTGTCTCTCTGTCTGTCTGGCGAGCGCACACGCCCTATAGCAAAATAAACCTCTCCAAAAAAAAAAGTGTTTGTTTAAATGTGAGTGATACCAATCATTTCACAGAGAGTCCACCATAGTTTCTAACATAGAAGTTATTTAAAGCTCATTAGCTGATAATTCTAGGGTTTGAGCAAGATATTATTTTTGTATGGGAGCCAATCCTCTCAGGCTAGGATGGCCATAACAGGGTTACTCTCAATAGTTCACATTTATTGATGGAACTTTAATGTCAGTGTTAATTGGCTTCAAAACTTTATTTATTTATTTACTTTTGCTGTAGGGTGCGTGCGCTCACCAGAGAGACAGAGAGACAGAAAGCGAGAAATAACCCCCCCGGGGGGGATGGTGACGCCTCAATCTCTTCTCCTTCATTCTCCTCTCAGGATCTTGGGCATGCATGCACACATGCCCTGCGTGAGTTTAAGCCACTGGGTCAGAGACTTGAACCGTCGGCTACATGGGAGTTCAGTGACATAGCCATTATGCTAGCTGCTGGTCCTGGCTTCAACTTTTGACTAGGGACCTAATTTACAAATGCAGTAGCAAACCTTCCATGGTTGTGCCTCTACATGATCTTTTTACTATAAATTTCACACTAGACAGTTATTTTGGATTGAAAAAAATTTTCTAGTCTCTATTTGCGTAATGGGAGCACAATATATATTTGTTCCGAACGATGAACTTTCATTTCTAGAAGAATCTTCAACTGAGATTATGAGGATGATCCTGCTAATCTCCAACTCAGTTTCCTAAATTTCTTCTAAGCTTCTAAGCTTCCTAGCATTCCCTTGTTCCTATATTTCTTATGAATCTTAGTGAAAAATTTTAAATATTCTTCACATGCACTCATTCATCTCTTCCTACCACTCTATCTTTTTTCCCTTAGTGTGTGTTTAAGCCTCTCCACTCAGCCAAAGTGCAAATGGTATAAATTTCAGATTGCTGCCTTTTCAAATTCAGAATGAAAACTTAATACTTATTAGAAAATAAATGTAGAGTTTTTTGTTGCAGTTTTTTTAATATTCTTTTTTTCAATTTCTTTTATACATTCCATCACATTATTATTTATCTTACAAAATGGATAATTCAACAGGTGAACAATTCTCTCTAGTACAGTGGATAAAACTACAAAATACCTTCAACAGATAATACCACATTTCTTTGTGCCATTAACACTTTGCCTCCCTGTTTTTCTTCTATGTCTTTCCTCGGACCCTCCTCTTTCATACACACTGTATCTGGTATTTACAACTATATACTGTGTTTCTATATCCTTTAGTCAATTAGTTTCAGTCACAGAGTGCGGACACTCGGTATATATTAAGTGGGGACATACAATGACTCTCCTTCATAGCCTGACTTGCTTCACTCAGCAGTAAATCTTCATATTTATCCACTTCCTGTCAAAAGCCAGGGCTGTTACACTGCTGGTGGCAATGTAAATTGGTCCAGCCACTGTAGAGAACAATTTGGAGATTCCTAAAACTCTACAAATAGAACTACCATAGGATCCAGCAATTCCACTCCTTGGTATCTACCCAAAGGACAGAAGAATACTTAATCGGAAAAGTGTTTGCACATCGATGTTTATTGCAGCACTATTCACAATTGCTAAGTCATGGAAACAACTCAAATGCCCACAAACAGATGAATGGATAGAAAAACTGTGGCACATATACTCAATGGAACATTATTCAGCCATAAAAAACAATAAATGTGTTTTTAAAAATTGTGGTAAGAGCACATGTGGTAACATGAAATTTCTCCATCCTTTTCATTAAAAGCTTTATTAAGATACTTTTTATAATGCAAAAAACCTATACATAGTTTATAAAATTAGATGTTTGGACGTAGGCATGTACCTGTGAAACCATCACAATGAAGGTGATAAACACATATATCACCTTCAAAAGTGTTGTTCTCCCTTTTGTTTTGTTTCGTGATAAAAACACTTAACATGAAATAGATCTTTGGACAAGTTTTAACTGGACTAAAAGTATTGTTAACATGTTATACAAATCTCAGGATTTAATCACTTTGCTTAACTAAAATTTCATTGATTAGCAACTTTTCATGTTTTCCTCCTCTCAGCCCTGAGCAACCAAAATTCTCCTCTCTTATTGTATGAGTTTGACTACTACAGACAGCTCCTATTAGCAACAAATAGGGACACCTCATATAATGTGTTGCTCTTCTGTGGCTTTTGCCCAGAATACTATCTTCCAACTTCATCCATGATGTTGCATGTGGAAGGATTTCTTTAATTTTAATGTTAGATAATATATCATTGCATATATGTGCCACATTTTTTTAAAAAAAATGTATTCAACCATATATGGACATTTAAGTTGTTGTCATATCTAGACTACTGTGAATGGTACTACAGTGAGCTTGGGTGTACAGATATTTCTTTGAGATTCTGGTTTCAATTCTTTCGTATATATATTTAGAAGTGAGATTGCTGTTCCAGCATTAATTTTTTGAGGAATCTGCTCACTGCTATTGGAGATAAACCCTCTTAACACACACACACACACACACACACACACACACACACACACACATATATGTATATATGTATGTATACTTGGAGAGAGCTTTTTGCTGCAGGGCATGTGCACTCACCCGAGAGACAGAGAGAAACAAAGAGATAGAAAGTGAAAAATCACCCCCCTCCCAGGGGGGATGACCACGCTGCAATCCCTTCTTCTCCATTCTCCTCTCTGGATTTTGGGCATGTATGTGCACATGCTCAGTGTGAGTTTTAAATTGCCAGGTCCAGGACTGGAACCACAGTCCACTACGTGGCAGTCTAGCAACGTAACCATTACTCCATCTGCTGGTCCCATCCTCTTAACAAATTTTTATGTGCAAAGTATATATTGCTAATCAGAGGTGCAATGTGGTACTGCAGATTTCTAGAACTCTATAACCTTGCAGAACTGAAACTTCATACACATTGAACAGCAAGTCCCTGTTTCTCAGAACACTCAACCTCTGGTAATGACAATTTTACTCTGTTTTTATGTGTTTCACTATTTTAGATACCTCACATAAATGAAATCATGTTGTTCTTGTCCTCTTGTAACTACTTCCATTTTCCATTAGCAGAAAATAGAAATGATTATTTTGCTACAGTTGCCTTCAACTTTCTCTAAACAAAAGGACAACTAAATTGGGAAATAAGCAAATGAGAGAGAGAGAGAGAGAGAGAGAGAGAGAGAGAGAGAGAGAGTTATAGGTATAGACAACTCTATTCTCCAAGCCGTCTCCCTTTCTCTAACCCCAGGTATAACCATTATTCCAAAGTTGGTATGAGCATTTTGATCAGTGCTTGTAAGATTATGGATCCTAGAAAGGAATGACTTGAGTCAGAATCTATGGTCTGCTGTTTGCTGGCTCTGTGATCTTGGGCAAGTAGCATCTGACTCCATACCTTGGCTTTTGGAAAAAATATACATATTGCTTTATGGAGTGTTTCTGAGGGGAGCCTAGTTTTCCCTATTGATATCTTTTTTGCAATATTATGTGACATTCATTACAAATAAGTAACCAACACTGCCACATTCCTATTACATAAACTCAATAGTGTGTTCTGAGTTGACTAGCTTTTCTCCAATGTCATTTTTCTGTTTCCATCCTCAGCACCATCCTTGACACCATATTGCATTTAGTCCTCATGGCTCCTCAGCTTGGTCTGTAGCTATTTTCAGACTCTTTGATTTTGGTGACAGTTTGTAAAATTGGTTATTTTTCTTTATCCCTCCTTTGAGCTCTTAAGAATGTTTTTTTCTCATGATTAGAATGAGGTTGTGGGTTTTACATGCAGATAAAGTGCCATTCTCCTGTTTTATCAGCAATTATGATTTATCAATAATAGTGTTGGCCTTGAGCACCTGGCTAAGGTAGTGCATGAAAAGTCTCTTCATTGTAAAACATTTTTCTCACTTCTGCCAGTACTCTATTCTTTAGAAGCAAGTCACAAAGCACATCCCATGGTCAAGGAGGAGAAATGATAGCTCCCTTTTCTCAAGAGTGAAGGGAATGTCTATAAGAAACATTTGAGGAGATCAGGAGATAGCATAATGGTTACATCACTGGACACCCACATGGCCAACTGTGGTTGAGTCCTGGACCCGGAGGCTTGAAACTAATGCTGGGTATAAGTGTGTACATGCCCAAAATCTCGAGAGGAGAAAAATGAAAAAAGGATAACCATGGTGACCCCCCCTGGGGGGGTAGTTTTTTGCTTTCTGTCTCTCTGTCTCTCTTTGTCTCTGGTGAGTACATGTACCCTATAGCAAAAATTTCTCTCTAAAATAAAAAATTCAGTATGTGAGATTTATCTCTTTCTCCATACAATTAGATATTTTTCAATTAATTATTTATATCAGTAGGGGAACATTTATTTTATACATTGGGTTATGGTATAATATGATGCTATTCAATTGCTTCCTTGAACTGTTCCAACTTTGGTCATTGCTAGTCCTTTTAGGCTGGCTTCCGGGTAATACTGAAATGCCTCTAAAGTTTTGTTATATTGAGTATTTTCTTATTTTCTGGCGCTCAAAGATACTCTAAGGTAATCTTACACATTTCCTTTCACATTCCTAAAACCAACCACTTCCCCAAGGATCTCTGATTCCTTTTGGAAAGTAGTGTTAGAAATCAAGATCTAGGCATTGGATGACCATTTTTTAAATTGCTTTTTAAAATTTTTTATTTATAGTACACAAGATTAGTACAGGCTTTTTGTGTATTGATCTTTAAACTTTCTATTAGTTCTAAAATGTTATATATAATATTATTTTGCAGGTAGTAGTTGAACATACTATGTAAATTATCATGCTGTACTTCACAATTGTATTCTTTTCCAACTCTTACATCTTTCACTTTATAGTCTTATTGTTTTAAATAGGATCTCCAGGGCAGTGTTAAACTATGGCATCTTTTCTCTATATCTAACTTCAAATAATATCCTAGTGACTCCTGTTAAGTATTATGTTTTCTACAACTATTTGAAAATACTACTTGTCAAGTTCAATAAATAATCTTTTATCTACAAACTACAAGAAAAACAACTCTGAGAATACTGAATATTACCAAATGATTTTCTAAATCTCTGGGGAATATCAAATGCTTTTTTAACCTCTTTAATTAGTTTATGTGATAAATTATAAGAATAGATTTTCTAATACTAAGATATCCTTCTAAGACAAATCTTTTCACAGAAGGTATTTGTTTTCATTTCTCTACAGGGTATTCCAACAAATTATTTTGTTTTTTTGAATCTTTTTTTTTTTTTTTTTTTAAATTAAAAGCAGTCAGGATCAGCAGATATCATTGGGACCAATAGATGGCATAGCAGTTACATCAGTGGACTCCGCATGGCCAACTGCAGTTTGAGTCCCAGACCCAGTGGCTTGAAAATCACACCAGGTGTGTGTCTGTGCATGCCTAATATCCTGGGAAGGAAATGGAGGAGAAGGGATTGTGACATGGCCATCCCCCTTGTGTGTGTGCGTGGGGAGTGATTTCTTACTTTCCCACTCATTGTGTCTGTTTGTCTGTCTGTCTCTCTCCCTCCCCTGGTTGAGTGCACATGTCAGAAGGCAGAAACCTCTCCAAAAGTAAAAAAAAAGTTGAAAGCAATCTATTAATCTTTTCAAAACTAACTCAGTTTTTAAAATATCTGTGTTCAAATTAGCATTTTAACATCTTTTAAAATATTTTGATAATTTTAGCTGTTACAGAAAAGCTCATTTTATCCACGTTTTCAGATTTACTGCTTTATAATTATCAAAAGTATAACTATAATTTTTAAAAAATGTATTTATAATAACACTACCTACTTTCATCAAATATTATTTTGTGGAATTTTCCCCCTTTGTGATCTTACCATATGTCTATTATATTTTACTTTTCAAAAAATGTGGTATATTAATTATTATCCACATTTAATTTCATTTTCTACATTATGAAACTACTTGTATTATTCCTTTTCTTTCTTTTTTGACAGAGATTTTTTGCTATAAGGTATGTGCACTCACCAGAGAGGCAGAGAGAGACAGAGAGCAAGAAATCATCCCCCAGGGGGGATGGCCACCCCACAATCCCTTCTTCTCGATTTGCTTCACAGGACCCTGGGCATGCTTGTATTGTTCTTTTACTAGTTTGATGAGTAACTTGTTGTTCTTGGAATAAATAAAATTGATTTTCTATATTTACTCTAATGTATTTAGGTATATAAGTTTTTTTTTTTCACATTAAATGCTACTTTAAATTTATTCCATGTGTTTAGATATACATTATTTTCTCCTTTTTTTCCTATTCGTTTATTTCTCACGTAAGTGAGAGAGAGAGAGAAAGAGACAGCACCACCAACAGAGTTCTGCCTCTGTGCCCATTCACTGCCTTCCACTAGCCCTAGATCATGGAATTTGTGTATCTGGCATACCCAGGGAGGTCTCCAGACTTGAACTGGCAACATTCCCACATAGGATTGCTTTGCAGACTGTTGAATTTTACTGCCATGTCACCACCTAGACCCTTGATATATTTGTTATTCAAACATTTATTATTTCTATTGCAATTCCATCCTAGGGCTATTTCTTTTCTAAAGTGAGAGAGAGAGAGAGAGAGAGAGAGAGAGAGAGTGTGTGCGTGTGCATGTACTAGAAATGTTTTTTTTTTTTTTTTTTTTTTTTTTGGGGGGGCGGCATCAGATGGCATAATGGTTCTCTCTCTGGACAGATAGTCCACTGTAGTTCAAGTCTCAGACCTGGAAGCTTACAACTACCACTGGATGCATTTGTATGTGTGCCCAAAACCCTGAGAGGAGAATGAAGGAGAAGGGACTGCCATGTGGTCATGCCCTCCAGGGGGTGATTTCTCACCTTCTCTCTCTCTGTTTCTCCAGCAAGTATATGCACTCTATAGCAAATCTCTCTCTCAAACAAAAAAGGTTTTTCTTCATAAGTTTTGGAGAACTACCTATTTTTATATAAATAATTATGAGCATTAAGATCATACTCTCTTTGGGAAATTATGCTTTTAATCTCACTGTTATTAATTTGTAAATGGCTTTCTTTACTCTCTTTTTGCTTTTAAATTTTGTATTTAGTGTTTGGTAAGCTGTAGTTTTATAATAGCTTTGTAGACAGCAAGCAACAAAAGAACAAATGTGGCTCGTGTTCCATTAGCTAATGCTTCCTAAACCAGTACGTTATAAAGTTATAATTCTTATATAAATATATAATGTCTAACTACTAGTATTTTTGAGACAGCTTTTGTATTCTGGGACCTGATTAGGTGTTCTTGGAAGTTTACTTGCTTACAGTCTGTGTTCTTTCCTTGTGTAGCAAAAGTGTCCTTGCTATGATTGTGGTAGTTTCATCTAATGTTCTGCCGAAGGTTGACTTTGAAGCAAGGCTTATCGGGTTCACATCTGGATTCATTCATGTTAGATGTGTATGTGTGTGTATTATATATATATATATATATATATATATATATATATATATATATAATAATTTTTTATCTACATATGTTGCTAAGTTTTGGACGTGTCTGTTTCAAAGTCTATATGTATGTGTGTGCTGTGTATGTGTGTATCAATCTATATATATATAATATAATACACACACACACATATATACACACACACACACACACACACACACACACATATATATAGGAGAGGTTTTTGCTATAGTGCATGTGTGCTCGCCAGAAAGACAGAGAGAGACAGAGAGACAGAAAGTGAGAAATCACCCCCCACCCCGGGGGGATGGCCATGCTGCAATCCCTTCTCCTCCATTCTCCTCTTGAAATCTTGGGCTTGTACCTGTGCCCAGCATGAGTTTAAGCCACAGGATCTGGGACTCAATGCTTGGTTGACTACATGGGAGTCCAGCGACATAGCCATTACACCAACTGCTGGTCCCTCATGTTAGATATATAAGTTCAGAAAGGGTACTTAAGCTTTCACCCACCTCAGTATCTGCATATACCTCAGTGAAACTCTATTGTCTGCTTGTGACAAGTGTTGACCAAATTAATGTGTGTGAAGCACCTAGAGGCATAACTGGAATGCATGTAGCGTGACATGGCATTTACCTTTATATATTTGAAGAGCTCAGAAATGTATCTTTCTGGTGATCTTTTTCTATTGCCATGCATATCAATACATTTTTATCACTAAAAATGCTTTTTGTTAATTTTGCCCAATATTGCTCTCATTTATAAGTGATTTCTTTGTATTTTTTCTATTCTTTTAATTTTTATCTTCATATGTTGCTAAGTTTTGGATGTGTCTGTTTCAAAGTCTATATGTATGTGTGTGCATGTGTATGTGTGTATCAATCCATATATCGTATTTATTTATTTCAAGGATAGATTTAATTTGTTGTATTTTATTAGTAATATTTTTGAATTTATTTTTGCTATATTTTGGGCTTTTATTATCAGTGATGACTCTCCCCTCTCTCCATTTCTGGCCATCTAATTCTGTCTTGTTCTTTCATTTTGCCACTTTTCTTCAATGGCAATTTATTTGTGTATCAAACAAAATGCCAGTAGTTACTTTTCTCTACAAGTTAAAAATATTTCGTTTTCTGGCTTGTCTTTTTGAAATTATGAAATATGTTCTCAATCTCACTGTTGTTAATTTATAGATGATTCTTTTTTATCACTTATTGCTTTTAAAATTTTTATGTAGTGTTTGGTAGTCTAGTTTCATAACAATGCCTTTATTTGTAGACAGCAAACAACATGCTCATGTTTCATTAGATAATACTTTTTAAACCATTAGGTTATAAAGTTAAAATTCGTATCAATAATCTCAAAGAGTAATTATTGTTTTTCTCATGACTAACTGGATAACATGCTTACAACAAGGGTAAACATAACTTAGGGAACTATTAATAGACTTTAAAAAAACCTTTATATATTCCTTTTTTTAATAAAAAAGTATATTATATTTGACTTTTGAAAACACAATTAAATAATTGTAAGGTTTCAGCTAAATGAAAACTTACAAATTTAACAAAAGAATAGTCAATAAAATGTCTCAAGGGCAATTTGAATACACATTGAAAAAGCAAAAAATATATTCATATAATATAACTTAGTAATTCAACTTCTAATATTTTTGCATAATAATAATTTTGTTCAAAGTGCTATGTAAAAATATATCCAGTATAATTTTAGTGAAATAGCAAAAATTTGAATGCTATTTCATACACAAATGCTTAAAACTTATGGTACGACTCTATGATTATGTCCCTGAAAAGTTATTAAATAATGTTTTCAAGGAACTTCAGATGAAATGCAATATGTCATATTACAAATTGTTTATAAAGCAATATTCAAATGAAATACAATATGGTCAGAGTGAATTGATTAAAAGTTAACAGACAACAAATAATAGAAGTGAACAATTTATTTCAACTAGTGACAGTTTTATCATCTGAGCATTATCATCATGAATCATTTTAATTTTTGTTTTTTTATTTACAGAAATTTATAAACATTTTACATGAATTATTCTGATGATAAAATAAAGCAATTATTCTTGCTTGAAGAAACAAAAAGGAACATAGTATGAGTAGAATATAAATTAGATATTTGTAATATGTAGTCTAAATTATTAGTATTAATGTATTGAAGGAATCATTATAAATGGATATTTATAAATAAGTAATTCCAGTCTTTAAGAAGTAAAAGAGACTTTTGAAAAGAATTATTTTATTTAACTTTATTTGTTGTTATTATTATTATTATTATTATTAATTTGATCAGAGAGAGAGAGAAGGATCAGAGAGAGAAAGCAAGCAGCCATGTCCAGGACTCAGACCACCGTTGGCCATGTGGGAGTCCAGTGCCCCTAACAACCACACCAACTACGGGCCCCAAAAGGGACTTTCTAAACACGCTAAATATACAAAAGTCAGAAAAAAGAAACATAAGTATGAAATTGATTGCATAACATTTTACATTTCTCATGTTGATAGTGTTATATACCAAGCCAAAGGACAAATGACAAACCAAAATTATGTGCACGTGCGCACACACACACACACACACACACACACGATAGCCATATGATAGCAAGAGGACAAATCATTTTAACATAAAATGTTTCTTACAAATCAGTAAGACAAAGTCAATGAAATCAGAAGCAAAAACAGCTAATAAATATATACCAAATAGCCAGGAAACACACATAATCTCCACTCTTAGCCATAATGAAGTAAATCCAAATTTCAATAAACACTCACCTTCCCTCTATATGATAGGCAAGGATAAAAATGTTTATTAATAGCTCATGCAGTTTAAAAAATAATATCCAGCAAACCCACTTCTAGATACTTACATACACATTTTGCACAGAAAAAATGAGACTGCTTTTATTTTCTTATGAAAGAATGATAAAATTTGGAAAAAGAAATCTGATATACAATATTTAGTTTTATATAATATGTAATTAATGTGCAAGGGGATTTCAAAAAGTTAGTGGAAAAAAGAATTAAAAAGTGGGTTTTTTTTGGTGGAAAAAATGTTGAAGTTAGTGCAGTTTTTTTGTAATATGTATTGCCATGACATTTCTTAAGACTCCTTGTATAAGACATACCTTTTTGTCTATTGAAATACTTATAAACTATAAGATGTTATTTTGTCTGCATTGTTAATGTGTAAAGTAGATATGTATTTAGATATTTTTAGGATGAAGAGAATGCTTGGATGAGAACATTTTTAAATAAATTTTTTTCTAGTCTTTTAAATCAGGGTGAAGATTAAGTATCTAGGTTTATTATACTTTTTTTTTTCCTTTCTAAACAATGTACCCACTCACACGAGGAGCACAGAGAAAGAAAGGGAGGAATGGGGGCCAGTAGATGGCACAGTGGTTATATCACTGGACTCCCACATGACTAACCACAGTTCCAAGCCCAGACCCAGTGGCTTGAAAATTATGCTGGGTGTACCCAAGATCCCAGGAGAATAGAGAAGTATTGTGGTAGTTATGGCCATCCCCCCTTAGGGGGATGAGTTTTCACTTTCCCTCTCACTGTCTCTTTTTCTCACTCTCTCCAGTGAATGCATGTACTGTAAGGCAAAAAAAAAAAAAAAAAAATGAAGGCACCCCCCCCACCACGAGGCATTGCCATACTGCAATCTATTCTTTATCTCTTTCTCCTTTTTTTTTTGTGGGGGCAGGAGGTTTTGTTTTGCCTTTTTTTGGGGGGAGAGAGAATTTTGGTATAGGGCATGTATGCTCATGGTGAGACAGAGAGACAGAAAACAAGAAATCACCCCTCAGAGTATATGGCTATGCCTTCTCCTCCATTCTCCTCCTGGAATCTTGGGCACACATGCACACCCAGCATGATTTTCAAGCCACCAGGCCTGGGACTTGAATTGCAGTCAGTCATGTGAGAGTCCAGTGATGTAGTTACTGCACTATCTGCTGGTCCCTTTCTCCCTCCTTTTAGGATTTTGGGCACACTATCACATGCCTGGCATGTTTCTCAAGTTGCAGGTTCAAGACTCAAATCTTAGAGTTGGCCTTATGGAATGCCCCTGCCTAAGCCACTAGGCCATGGAGCTGGCTATTATACTGCTAGCTTGCTTTATCTTTCTTTTTCTTTTCTTTCTCTCTTTCTCCCTACTCTCCCTTCCACTCTTTCTCCCTCTCCCTCCTCCATTTTCTTTCTTTGCCATTAGGGGAATGAGCTAGGCAGAGAAAGAGAGAGAGAGAGACAGAGAGACAGAGAGAGGGAACATGAGAATTCATCCCCAGGGAAGACAACTACACTGCAATCCCATCTCCTCCATTCTCCTTCAGGATTTTAGGCTTGCACACACATGTGCTTGGAGTGATTTTCAAGATGCCAGGTCCAAGACTTAAGCCATGGTCAGCCATGTGAGAGTTCAGCATCTTAACTACTATGTCCCCTGCTGGCCCTAGCCATTATATACTTTTTAAAGTGCTGAATCTGTTGCATATGTATAAGCAAAATGGCATTTGTCACATTTAAAAGGAAAGGAAATAATTTTTATGTGCTTTGTTCTCTCAGCAGGTATATTAAAACTAAATGGTAGGCTTAATTTATTTGCGCACTTCCTAAGGAAAAGAAAAAAGATATAATTTGCTTTTAATCACACTTTTTTTTTTTTTTTTCCCTAGAAAGTCTGCATATGATCATTAGTTTACACTCACTGGAGAAAACAGGGAACTGTCCGTGGTACTGCTAAACGATTGATTTGTGAGTCTTCCTAGAGAATGAAAGCCAGGGTCCTTGGAGATGCCCAGAAACATATTATTATTATTGTTATTTACAAACATCTTGAGTGACTCTGGGTAAGGAACCCACAAAGTACATTCTGAGAAGAACTGGCAGATGTATTTGTTCATTTTATAAGTCTTGGCATTGTTAATCTGTTTTTATTTCTGTTGTCTGCCTCATGAGCTATGCAAAAACAATTATGAACCTATTCTCACAACAGTGGCTATGGAATGACCTTTTACTTGAAAGCTGTTAAATTGGAACTTATGCCACTGTTGTATTTTCTGCTCAGATCATTTTAGATGGAAATAAATGTATTTGGTTAAAAACAGAAAAGAATATTTTATCTTTTTATATTTTTAAATTATATTAAAATCTAAAGATACAAAGGGCCTAACCTGAAAAGGAGCCAATTAGTTGAGTACTAGATATACCAAAAGCTACATCCTTTATGTCTTTAAATTTCATCCTATTATGTGGTTACCTTTACTGTTTAAAAACCTGACTTTAACGACATCCTGGCATAATACATTTTATTACTAAGAAAATATGCAGATACGAAAAGCTGCAGGTGTTCTCCATTTGGAACAATAACTTGCAGAATTTCTCCAGTTTCCAAATTATTGATAGCATATTCACAGAGAATGGAAAAATATTTTATATATTTTTCACCTTGAATTAAGTTTTGGGAATTATACCAATTTGATATTTGAAAACTACAGTAAGAGAGTTGAGACAACTATGCATAATGTTACTATCCAGAAGGTAGTGATAATTTTATAGATATATAATACATTGTTTTTGTTGTGTACATTTCAGACTTGGCCCCCTATTTATTAAAAAAAAAAAAAAAAGTCCTTTGTTTTTGTTTGCCAGGGAGATCATGCACTCACCAGAGAGAGATGGAGAGACAGAGAAAGAGGGACACGGAGAATGGGGCATGGACACACTGAAATCCCTTCTCCTCAATTTCTCCAACCTGTAAGGATTTGGGGCATGAATACAAACATGTCCAGTGCGTTTTCGGAGAGTTTCTTTTCTTTTTTTTCTATCAGGCGCGTGGGCTCACCAGAAAGAGAGACAGAGAGATAGAAAGAGAGAAATCACCCTCCAGGGGGGATGGCCATGCCCCACAATCCCTTCTCCTCCATTCTCCTCTCATGATCTTGGGCACGCATGCACACGTGCCTGGCGTGAGTTTAAGCCACTGGGTCTGGGACTCGAATCACAGTCGGCTATGTGGGAGTTCAGTGACATAGCCATTACACTAACTGCTGGTCCTGTGTTTTCCAAGCACCAGACCAGAGCTGGGATTCAAGCCATGCAGTCAGCCACATGGCAAACAGATTCTTCAACTATTAGACCACAGAGTCAGCCCTATTAAAAATGTCTTGAGATAAGACTAGTAGGTGGCATAGTGTTTAAGGCAGCTAGATCCTACAGGGTTGACTCCATGATTTGAGACCCATATCTGTCACCTTGAAAAACACACCATGAGTATGTGTGTGCAAAATCCTGAGAACAGAATGGAGGGGAAGGGATTGTGGCATGGCCATGCCCCCTGAGGGTGATTTTTAACCTTCCCCCTCTCTCTGTGTCTGTCTTTGGCAAGTGCATTTGCCCTATGGGGGAGAGGGTGGGAGAGACAAGTCTTGACTTCTGCTCTATCCCTTTTGAAATTATCATGTCTTCTTTTATAGATACTTTATCCTCTGAGGGTCTCTGTCTTTTGTAAAATTGCCTTGAATCTGAATACCCAAAGATTGTTTTTTCTTCTACTAAGCCCTTCCTTATACCTTTCATATGTTGCTATTTTTCTTTTCTGGTACTCTGAGAACCAGAGCTGAATTTTTTCTCAGTACTTTGGGCTTTACACTACCACACAAAGGGGTTCTGATAAAGAATCGTTGATATGAATGTCTGCAACTAAATCACTGTATTCAATTTAAAAATAGTTAATCATTATTGAGAACTCATTATGTATGTGTCAGGTGCTGTCCTAAGCAACTTACATATGCTATTTTTTTTAGAGAGATTTTTTCTATAGGGCATATGTGTTTGCCAGAGAAACAGAAAGTGAGAAATTATCCCGAGGAGGGATGGCCACACCACAATCCCTCTCTTCCATTCTCTCCTTGAGATTTTGGACATGCATGTATATGTGCCCAGCATAAGTTTCAAGCCACTGGATCCAGGACTCAAACTGCAGTTGACCATGTGGGAGTCTAGTGATGTAATAATTATGCCATCTGCTGGTCCCTACATACTATTTCATTTAATCCATTCAAAAATCTTAATGTTCCCTTTATTATACATAATTGAAGCCCAGAGCTACTACTCACTGGCTCAGATTTACATAGCTTATAATAGACCTGGGATTCTAACTCAACTTTTTGGATTCTGGAACTACTAGCCAAATGAAAAACTTTGGGAGTAGAGTCCAGCAGTTTGTGTTTGGATAAGACTTCCAGAAAATTCTGATACAAGCTTAAGTGTGAGATCCACCACAGTAAGCTATACCCTTTGCATTCTTAATTTAACATAGATATGAGTAAATTATAGAGATACACTTGAATTAGTAAGGCTGTTTGTTATTATTATTATTTGCATTATTTTAAACAACCAGTTTTACAATTAGCTGCATCAGTTAGTCAATTAATGATTTCATATTCTTTAATAAGAAATTTTAGTGTACCAGTAATTAAGCTCTGTGAGGCTTCCAAAAGTATATAAGACATTATCATTTTCCTCAAAGAACTTGCAATATAATTAAGGAACTAAGATAGACTTTTTAACAATCACTAAAAACATAACATATTGCCTGATGGTTAAAAATATATGGTCTTGAACTAAAAAACCTAAGTACAGTTCCAATTATACAATGATTAGCTATGTGTCATTATCTGAATTTGACTCTTCAAATACTTGAAGATCTCAATGATTCTTAGAAAACTCATATTGGGCCAACTCTGTGGCATGAGAGTATCACACTGTTCAGGAGAAGCTGAACCCCCAGACTTGTCCACTGAAAACATGCAGGGCACATCTGAAGGGCTAGGGGACTGGAGGCAGGGGATGACAGACTGACCAGGCCCTGTGGAGGGTGCTTCTCTCTTTCCCTCTCACATGCGTGTGCTCTGTCATGAATAATAAAAAAATAATTTATGAAGTATTATGAGAATTATATGAGAATGTGTGTTTTGTAAAATGTCTAACAGATATTTAGCCCCCCCAAAGTATTAGTTACTTATCACTATTTCTCTCACTGTTATTACTCTTGCTGCTAGTAGTATTACTACTACAAGTAGACAATTGATATCAAGATCCTAATGGTCAGCAAAGAGGAAAAAAAAATACATGAATTTAGAAGCTGAGGAAATAGAAAGATCATTAAATACTGGAGTGTTAAAAAAAAAGGTGAAGGAAAGATGGGACTTGAGTTGGGTATTATCTGTCTTTATCTTCCTCTGGTAAAGTGAAAAGAGTTTGAAAAAATATTTCTGAGAAAATGAATAAACTACTGTTGGTAGGGCAATAAATTTGCAAAAAAAAAAAAATAGGTGAAGATGGATTAAGCTCAGACTGAAAGTTCATAGGTGACTTTAGTGTACTCTACATGAAAATGTATCTCTAATGAAGACAAATTTCACATATTTTACAAATACGTTATAACAAATTATAAAATGTATAAAATCAACAATCTTCCAGTTATACTAGATTCTTTTTAATCCTCAACATGACATGCCAAATGAAAGGTGTATAGAAAGGAATCATGAGAAAAAGAATGAAAATATTGTTAGAAATGTAAGGAAAAAAAAAAAACAAAACACCCAAACCATAGTTGAGTAACGTGGTAACAGACACATTAAGATCTTCTCTGCAGGCTAAACTTTAGCATGAGAAACCGATCAAAAGATAATGGAAAATAAAATTTTTCAAAAAAGATCTGCAGTGGATTGCACTCTAATGACCCATTTGATTTCATAAATTCCATTAATAATTCTAACTGTACATTTCTCAATCTTTTATCCTTCGGGCTTAGCCAAAATTAAGTCAACTAACAACTACATTAACAATAGGCAAGAGAATAGAACTGTGTTTACTGTGGTTGCAAAGAGATTTCCTAAGCAGATTCACTGGTAAGAACAAATCCTCTTAGCTATTGTTGGCTTTGAAAATGTTTGTGTAGTGTAATTCCTTGCTTTATGATTACCCCACGCACTGTTTTCAGTCTCATCAGTGCTAGGACACAATGGCCATAGCACTAACGAGATTGAAAATAGTTTCACAACAAAACAACTTCAGACTGAAGAAGTGTGTTTTCTGACATCCTTAATATGATCAATACTATTATGTTAAGACATGATTTAGAAACATTTGTGCCTCAAACTTTCTAACTCTACTAAATAGCTGCTAGATTGGGCCAGCTCCATGGCACAGCAATACGTGTTTCTCCAAAGAACCTGGATTCCACATGGTCAGTGTGATTTGAAGCACCAGACCCATCTGCCTAAAACACCCAGGCATGTGGTTGAGTGCCCAAAAGCTGATGGGAGTCCTGGAGGAATGGGATCACAGCAGGAAAGACCCTGTGGAGGGCACTCTTTACTTTCTCTCTTTCATTCTCACATGGGTGTGCACATTTTATCATGAATAAAGAAAAACGAAATCCCTACTATACTAAGTAAACTTTGTCCTTTACTTTATATTTTCCTTTTTTAAGAAACATAAAGATCTAGACTATATTTACAATGTTATATACTACGATGTTAGAAATCCTGTATAGAGGATAAACAAATTATTCCTAAGACAACGTATTTTAAGATACACTGTTGAACATAAAATTCCTCCTCAGAGTTTTCCAAAAATAACAATATTGGAACACTAAGAGACCAAAAAAAGAGAAGAGAAAGAGAGAGAAATATTGGAGAAGTTAGATAAATGAGCTTTTGTAACATAAATGAGTGACATTTCATAATTAATAAGTCCAAAATCCCTTCTAAGGATTTTGAACATGCACACGCATCCAGTATGCCTTTTATGCCACTGGATCCAGGATTCAAGCCACAGTCAACCCCATGGGAGTTGAGTGGCATAACCATTACACCGTCTGCTGGTCCCACACCAGTTGATTTACAAGGCGAGAGAATGTGGCCAGAGCAGAAACACAGACGCATGGACACAGATGCAGCTTCTGCTCTCTCACCATGTGATGCCTTGCTCTTCCTGGGTACTCCCCAGGAGTCTCCACTAATAAGACCTTCACCACGTGTGGGGCCTTTTCTTTTGTCTTCCAAAACCATGAGCTAGATAAACCTCTATTCTTTATAAATTACTCAATCAGGTATATCTGTTATAAGCAACAGAAAAGCAAAGTAAAATATATTTCCTGCCAGTTTCATGAAAATGTGGCAGGTTAACTTATAAACTTCAAAGTAGGGTCACATCTCAGGGCAGCAGGAAGACTCACACATGGCCAACTGCAATTTGAGCAGTTTGAGTCCTGGACCTGGTGGCTTGCTTTCTAAACTATATCTACCCCAACTCTGTTCCTTTCTGGTCAAATTAAAAATAAATAAATAAATATATATATAAAAAGTTAAATAAAATAATTCTAAAAAAAATAAAAGTAGGTTCACATTTCAAGCCTTCACCCCTTTTGACAAGAACTATCTTACCTAAAGAAAAGTCATTCTATCTGATGATAACAATCATGCAAAAACTAGGGAAATGGTAAAGTTGAAAAGCATAAGGCTAATAGTTAATCAGGCTACTTCTCCATGTTATGTTTCTAAAATGGAGATTATAGTATTAAAATATTCTCAAAATTTTATTATAGTTCTCTTACTGACAGTAAAAAATAATATGGAACAGAATATTTAAATTTTTTCTACTTCGTATTTTTACATAACCAGTGATATGATCAGTGATTTTCTGGGGGTTTTGTTTTGTTTTGTTTTGTTTTTCTACTGAAATCTCCCTTGGTGCAGACATTATGTTGCTGACTGGATGCAGGCCTTTGTTGTCGCTGTGTGGTAAATTGATTTACCTGACAGGGTAACGGAAGACTGAGGGGCATGACCATTTCAGTGAAGGAAAAGTCAGATTAGTAACTTCAATCTTCAAAATGGAAAAAAGGAGGGGTTACTGAAAGTGAAAATCATTGAAGTCCTATGTGTAGAAAAGTGAACAAAATGAATCTTCACAGAGTGGATTAGATTAGATATAGAATGTTAAAGCTGGATTGTACCAAACGTATTATCTCGTCCAAGTCTAGAGTGACTTAGTGACTCTGCAAGGTCACACTGGCAGTTGGGCACACAGCTCTCACAACTAAAGGCCAGTATGTTATTTCTCTACATCAGACATTTAGTACTGTGACAGCAATGCAGAGTCAACAGTCAGTGTCTTTGATTAGGGTAAAAATAAATTTGAAAATACTTCTGTTTCATGCATTCTCTCCTTTCCCTTACAATGGCCATGGAATTGTTTCCTTCTAAGAAATTGTGCTATTGTTAGGTGTAATTTAAGTATTTGGGGGATTTATATTAATAAATACTCTTTCTCACCTAGAATAATTTATGAAGTTTCTATTTTCATTACAAATCATTCATAGCAAATATAAAAGAGTTCTATTTATAAAATACTGAGTTAGTTTTTACTGGCAATTATATTTGCAATTTTGAACTTGCTTGGAATTTTTGTTTGTTTGTTTCTTTTTATGTTTGATTCCATGAAACAGGATGAAGGAGAGAGAGATTCCCAATAGGATCCTCATGTCATGAACCTAACCCCAGCCTTGGCCAGCCAGGAACAGAACACAGGTACGTGCATGTCTGGTGTGTACGGACAGACCTCTAAATGCAAACCTAGAACTTCCCAAATATCCTCAGCATCACAGAATGTTGTGTTACTAACACTGTGTTGCTACGGTTGGCTCTTAGTTGGGTGTTTCCTATGTCTTTTTGGTCAAGATTTCCCAAGGAAGCCACCTTGCTGAATGTGTTTTATGTCATTAATTGTCATTCATTAAAATATATCTACATCAGGGCCAGTCGGTGTTGTAGTGATTAAGGTGCTGAATTCCCATGTGGCCAACCACGTTTTGAGTCTTGGAGTCAGCAGTTTGAAAATCACACTGGGCATGTGTGCGAGCATGCCAAAATCCCAAAAGGAGAATGGAAAAGAAATTTTAGGTGGCTGTCTCCTTGGGACATGATTTCTCACTTTCCCTCTCACTGTCTCTCTCCAACAAGCACAGGTACCCTATGGAAAATACCTAAAAATACACACATACAACCCCTACACACATGCGTATATACAGGCTATTATATAAAAAATTACATATATTTTGTTATGTATGTATTTTTACTTCAAAGTTTCATATATAAATGAAAGAGGTCTCCAAATAGTACTTTTTTGATAACACACTAATTAATATAACTATTTCATTAAAAGTTTGGACAAAGTAAGAAGTTCTAGGGCCGTTTAAACTTTATACAGTTAGCGTCTAAAAAATAGAGGATTTTGCCTACCTTCCAAAATATTGTGTACTCAAATATTGTGCATTCATGAACATTTTAAAATTAAAAAAATAATATAATTGAACATAAAAAATACTAGATGAAACTTTGACACTCAAAGTACATCAGTATTCTAATAGCTGCCAATCATATTGCTAAGACAAATCAAATTAATGACACTTTATTATACCTATATTAAAAATAACTACAGAACAATAGAGCAGAGAATTAAAAGGGCCAAAAGCTGCTTGGCTTTTTTCCAAAAAGAAATTTGCAAAGCCTGAGGGACTTAATTAGAAATCAAAATCTATCTGCAGAAAAGTTACTGAAGCTCTTTCCAGAGCCAAGAGTAAAGATAAACTAGATACAGTTTGTCATAAAAGGTAAACCCATTCAACCAACTGTGATGAAAAGAGAAAAGTGGCCATCAGCAGGGAACAGTGGTGACATAATTCTCCAAGGTTGAAAGCTCATAGGAAGGCCCCAGGTTCACTTCCTGAGGTTTTCCTGTTATGTCTGGTTTGTGCATACACGCCTGTGATCCTAGGTGGCTGAGCCTGGGGCTGAGCACAGATTATAGCATAAAGACCATTTTAGGTGTGTGTGTGTGTGTGTGTGTGTGTGCGTGTCTGAAGAAAGAAAGAAAGAAACTTTCAAAGAACCTGCAAAAGTAAACAGTAGGGAGATCATTTCAAACAGGTAATTATTGGGTGATTATTTATTCATCAGCTCTTTGTTTAGGTAGAAAGAAACAAAACAAAAGGAAAGTGATTAAAAGAGCTTGAGAGGCTGGTAGGTGGCATGGTGGTTAAGGTGCTGGACTACCACATGGCCAACCTCTGCTTGAGTCCCAGACCTGGTGACTTGCTTTCTCACTTTCTCTCTCCCTCTTTCTGATCAAATTAAAATAATAATAATAAAAATTTAAAAATTAAATCATTCTTTAAAAAGAAGTTCTTGATATTTGTGAATTGTTAAATGCTATCCAGTCAATGGAATTGATCATTTAAATATAATTCCTAGCTGATCATATCAAGACTGATACTTTCTTACACTCAACACTACCTAGTACCAAAAAAACCTTAAAATTTCTATCTCAACATAGTATCCACAAGTGAGCCAGCAAACCTCCTCCTATATTCATTACCCCACACGCAGAAAAGTTTATGCCTGAGAATAGTACATACAACTTCCTTGTCTTTCTTCCCTACCTATCGTTTCCTTCTTTTTCTTTCCTCCTTCCTTCCTTTTTTCCAATCCTTGCATCCCTAATATGTGTCAGACACTTGCTAGATTTCTGTATCAATTGGGGAACATTTTTAGAACTCATCATAGGGAAGACAGACAGCCTCATGACTACATCAGAGCTGCCTGGGCACAAGGGTCCCTATCCTGAGTGCAGGGCGAAGACAGAGGCTTCAGATGTCACAGACACATCCATTACATGAGCTAAGGAATACCAGGCCACCTTGTCACTCAAAATGTAGCATTCAGTATCAGTGTAAGACAATGATTCATTTTAAATATCTACCTTTATATTAATACTGAACACACTCTAAGAAAACACTTCAACATTTTTTCCTCATTCCTTTTAAAACAAAGACAACTGTATCCAAGTACAGAAAAATTGTGTGTGCTATCCTGCATTAGAAGATGGTCAATGATTTGGACATGGTGACGAGAACTAGCAATGGATGGGCTGATGTAGGAGAAAGTACACACATATTTACTTATAAAGTTGCAATAAAAAAAATAAAATTCATGCATAGTGAAATATGGCCTAGAATTAAAGAACATTTTTTTTCTTGTTATTCTATTCTGTGCTTACAGTGGTACTCATGCATTTGCACAATTTTCATAAAACTTGCACATAGCATCCTAGAAGCATTTTAAACTATGAAATAATTCATATCAGTAGTAAATGTATATAAATGAAGGATCAGACAGCACAGGTATGAAGCAAGATCTTTGTTCCCAAAATATTCTCTACATTCTAGAAAGCTAAAATTACAAATAATTTTATTTCTATAAAAATGTTATTATGTTGGTTTTAGGTTTTTTTTTTTTTTTGGAGAGGTTTTTCACTATAGGGCGCGTGCGCTCGCCAGACAGACAGAGAGAGACATAGAGACAGAAAGCGAGAAATCACCCCCCAGGGGGGATGGTCACGCCGCAATCCCTTCTCCTCCATTCTCCTCTCGGGATCTTGGGCACGCACGCACACGCGCCCGGCGTGAGTTGTAAGCCACCGGGTCCGAGACGCGAACCGCGGTCGACTACGTGGGAGTCCAGCGACATAGCCATTACGCTAACTGCTGGTTCCCAAAGTTGACACTCTGGTTTTAAAAACTTAAATAAAATTTTATCTACAATAATGTAATTTAAAAATGTTATTTTCATCGTTAAAATGAAGAGGTTAAAACAAATTATAAAACATAATATCAAATATTTTAGAAGCTAATATTTTATTTTTGTTCACAATTTTTATAAAAATATATCTGGTATTATAAACTTTGCAAACAACTATATTTTAATTTTTAATCTTTTTGAGAATTGAGAGTAAGTACAAGGATTGTTAGAGAAATAGGAACTTCAAAAATGCAACAGAGGAGAAAAAAACCTGAAAAACAAGGAACTACATAATCTTCAGAGATGCTGTCTGCTTAAATTTTTAAAAACTTGAGACAATGAAAAGGAGCATATTTTTGTGGAGCATGACCCACTTAAATTTGCAATCAGGACATTACAAATTCTTTATTAATGAATATTTAATTACTTAATTACTGATAGAAACAGTGAAACCAAGCAAAAAAAAAACATATTCTTATGAAATCCACCGCTTGAATAGGTCAGATGAAAGCTTTATAACTTCGTATTCTTTAGTAGTTGAAGATTTAATTACCATAGAAATGATGGAAATGTATGTGTGTTTCTATTTGCATGCATTTGCTTATATTTGCATAAATGGTCTCTGGAAGGGCACGTGGGGGAACTCTGAAGATGGTTATTTCTGGATGGGGAGTGAGAAGTTGGATGGGTGGGCCAGGCTGCTTTCTGTACTTTTTTTTTTTTTTGAGAGGATTTTTTTGCTATAGGGTGTGTGAGCTCACCGGAAGGACAGAGAGAGACTGAGAGATAGAAAGCGGGAAATCACTCCCCCCCCCACCCCCCCGGAGGGATGGCCACACTGCAATCCCTTCTCCATTCTCCTCTTGGGATCTTGGGCACGCACACACACGTGCCCGGCTTGAGTTTAAGCCACCAGGTCTGGGACTCAAACCACAGTCGACTACATGGGAGTTCAGTGACATAGCCATTATGCCAACTGCTGGTCCCCTTTCTGTACTTTTTTGACATTTTATATATGATACCTTTTAACTGACTAATTGTTGTCTATCAAGATTAAAAAGATCTCGACTGGCTCTAAGAAAATTCTTTCTGGGTTCATGTTACCAAATTCATGTTTGTCTTTAATGCTTTTAAAAAACAGATATTACAGCTTATTCTATGCATTATTTTAAGAAGTAATTAGAAGTCATTGACCTAGCATATCACGAACAGTGCCACTACTCACTCATGTTCATTGCCACATCATTCACAATAGAGGAGACATAGAATCAGCCTAAGTGTCCGTCCACAGAAACATGGATGAATACAACATGGTATAAATGAACAAAGGAATACGAGTTAGCCTTTGAAAGGAAGGAAATAGTGTCATTTGGGACTACATGGTGAACCTGGGAGACATTATGTTAAGTGACATAGGTAGCACAGAAAGACAAATATGTGATCCCACATATATGAAGTGTTAAAAAGTTGAACTCATAAACAAGAATGTCGACTGTGGTTACCTGACACTGAAGGGTACCAGGGATCAGGGAGATATTGGTCAAAGGATATAAAATTTTATTTAGAAAGGAGAAATTAGTTCAATGATAATATCTTACATCATATTGACTACAGCTAATATATTGTATGTTGGAAGATTGCGAAAAGAGTAGATTTTAAGTGTTTCAGTACACACAAAAATATGTGTGGTAACACACACGTGCAATCTGACACAGTTCACAAAGTGTGCATATTTCAAAACACTGTGTTAAACACTATCAGTATACAGTTTTCACTCGTTACTTTAAAAAAGGCTGTGCCAAAAATGAACAAAGGTAGAGAAACTATTTGTTCACTAAAGTCTTGTTTTATTTTTACTGCTAGAGGTTTTCAAAAATGCCCTTGTTTCATCTTACCTGCTATCCTGACATATTAAAGACTTTCTCATTCAATAATCTTTAAAAAAAAAATGTGCTAAACAGTGTGTATTAAAGTCAAGAAAGACAGACAGTTCCCTCCCAGGGCATAGAATGTATCAGGGAACCCCAAGAAGTGAAAAAGGCAATTGCAATATCGTTTAATAGTTGTTACCGAGTGCTAAAATTGGAACACTACAGGATGACAGAAGAAAAGGCACCAAACTCTGACAGGTGAGCGGGAGTTCACCAGGGGAGAAAGGGAGAAAAGTTCGAGATCTTTCTAGGTAGTGGAGTCAGCATGGGATGAGACGAATTGTACCAGGAATTTAATTTACAGCAGGGCCAGTGGAGAGGAGGCAGACCTAGAATACCTAGGGCTTTATATTATTTACAAAGGAGTTTACAATTTATCCAGAGGGCTCTGGAGAACCATTGGCAAGTTTTTAGTAGGCAAGTCACTGTGATCAGGCTTGTGTTTTAGAACAATCACTTTTCCACAAGGTGGAGAATAGATTGGAAGAGGGAGAAAAACAGCCAGAGGCAGTTAGCAGGCTACTGGAATGATCAGGGCTGGAATGATGATGTTCTAAAGGAAGGGGTTGCCAGGGAGGACTGAGATGAATAAACAGAACTACTTGTGGATTTGACTGGTTTTCGATTCAGCCCATTGGAGATCAGTGGGTTTCCGACAGTCCAGGGTTGCCAGATTTAGCAAATAAAAATATAGGATATCCTATTAAATCTAAATTTTAGATAAACAGAGAATAATGTTAGTATAAATATATCCCGCATAAAAATTTGCAATGAATTTCCATTATAAATTTTTTTTCTTGTTTACCCAAAATTAAAATTAACTGGGTGTCTTATAATTAATCTGGCAATGCCACTATAGTGAAGTAGTGGATCTGGTACCTGCACTTTCGCAACATGTAGAAATGTCTTTATCTTGTAAGGCAGGTACAGGCTCATGTTTCATTGGATACAACTAGTACTTGTACTTTTTTAAAAAAGGATTATTTTATTTAAATTTATGTATTATTATTTTTTTTCAATTTGACCAGTGAAGAAGCGAGAGAGAGAGGGAGGGAGGAAGGGAGGGAGGGGGGCGGAGAGAGAGAGAGAGAGAGAAAAAAAACAAGCCTCCAGAACTGGGACTTAAACCATTGTCAGTCATGTGAGAATCCAGCACCTTTAACCACCATGTCACCTGCCAGCCCCCATAATTTTATTAATTTTAATTTTATATTTAGATGGGATTTCTTTGTGTTGTGATCCTCCTGCACCAGCTCACAGCTGAGACCACAGGTACACACCACCACTCCTGGTTCATTTTCAGAGACGGTCTCGCTTTGCTGCCCAGGCCAGCCCCAAGCTCCTATGTCAATCTCCCGGAGTAGCTGGGATTACAGGTGCATACAGCTCTCCCAGCTTGTAGGCTGGATGGGAACTGAACCCTGGCCTCCCATGTGACTCCAGCCTGTAGAGCATCTTTGTAGCCTGTCACTGCAGTGGGGCTGCTCCTCATTATTTTAAATCAAGAATATGGAAAAAAAAAAAAAAAAAAAAACACACACATTGAAGGTTAGAAAAGACTGACAAAAGGAGAACTAATCATGAAAAAAAATTCTAATAAAAAATTAAGTTACTTGTCATTGCATTGTAACACCTCTGCCATCCATGCAGATTTTCCTGCAGGGAAGGAAGGAATCGTCTCGGTATCAGTGACAATCCATTTCCCGAGGTCAGTGCCCCACCCCACTTCCTGTTAGATTTTTGTTTCCATTGGTCAGGAGGGAAGAGATCCTTCCTGAGATTTAACTTCTGAAATGATGCTCTTGTTAAACTGCACGTGTGTAAACTTCTCTCATTTTGAAAACAATTAATAAGGCAGATGAATGTTATCTAGCTTTAATTTATCTGCTTTCTAAAGGGGGCTCCAACAGTTTGAAGAACATGGCTGAAATCACAGAGCACTAAAATAGCCCAGGGTTTTAATGAAGATACTTTTGGCTATTCCACAGACAAATTTCCTTGAAGAAACTGCCATTCATCGCCAGCTTTTTACAAACTTCTTTGGTCTATTTATAAAATTTTGGAAGTTGACAATTCTCAGTAAGTGACTCTGATGCTTCCCTCAGTTTTAGGTTGTGCTCTGAGAAGATGTAAAACCTGACCTGAACTTGTCTTGCTGTAATTAAACTGTGTGTGTCTATGCACAGATAACAAGTGATACGAGCAGGCCCATGCTATTTTTGAAACCTCTATGCTTTAACGCCATTGAACGAAGGCGTTGTTTCAAATGATTCTAAATACTCACAAAACGTTTTGATGCTTTAAAATTCATTGATACTTATTTCAGCATTCAATTAGCTATTCTATTTAGATTTTTTTTCTTAAATGGCCAGTTTTCCTTATAATTTTTTGCCAGCTTTTAATTAGATATAAAGGATATGATTCTATTACATTTGCCAAGGAGTTAATTTTGCTCATTATTAATCATTTTTTATGCTTCATGTCTTAAAATTGATATTTGTCCTAAAACATTTCTTTGAACATTAAAAGCAGGATTATATTTGACTCCGTGAGATGCTCTCATAAGACATGCTTAATTTTGTTAATTGTTAAAATTAAAACCACCAAATGATTTATTTAAAAAACTGATTGATGGGACCAGTAGATGGCATGATGGTTATGGCTGCTGGATCCCATAGAGTCGACTATGAGGTTCGAATCCTGGATCTGACAACTTGAAAAATACTCCAGCCACATGTACATGTGTGCCCAAAATCTTGAGAGGAGAATGGAGGAGGAAGAATTGCAGTATGGCCATCCCCCTTGAGGGGGCAATTTCTTACTTTCTCTCTCTCTTTCTCTCTCTATGCTTCCCTTCAGCAAACATACCCACCCTATAGCAAAACAAAACAAAAACTAAATAACATTTTAAAGACTGATGAACATATAATAGAACCTTCCAAACATGTATGTGCATGATTACATACATACATATCTATATTTACCTTTGGCAAGAAAGTAATCTCCACAGCTGCTGAATTTTATAAATTGTGCTTATCCTCCCCTTAAGGCATCAGTCATTTTCCAGCTTGTATTCTAGCTATTTATGCATATTTTCTGTCTCCCCTAAGGTTTTTACAGGTAGAAACTGTGTTTAATTCATTTTTAAATCTCCCACAGTGCCTACAACCAGTTTTGCCTACTGTGAGTACTTGTTAAATGTTGTTAAATGAATGACCAAGAAAAAAAAAAGTAAATTTCACTCGTTTTACTTCTCAGTCTAGAAATTTTTTTGTCAAAATGCAGTAAACTGTCTTTCGGAAAGCTTCCCAAGAACTTTCTTTTATTTCTTACTGATATATTTTATATATTTTATTTCCTAAACCTAACTCTTTTTTTAAATCAATAAACAGCAACCATCTTCTACTGCATATGTAAGGTTAAAAAGGAATATGACTTAAAATAGCAAATATTTTATATTTAGTATCCTCTCTTCTGACTGTACAAATCCTTCAGTATTTTCTGGTGAAGCATAACTATGTCAGTTGTTGAAACAGTAACTTAACTGAATAGATTAAGAATGCCAACAATCAGGCCACCAGGTGATGTGGTGGTTACAGGTACTGGACTGTCACATGGCTGACCATGGTTCGAGTCCCAGACCTGTGGGGGTTGCTTTCTCACTTTCCCTTTCTCTCTCTCAGTCTGTCCCTCTCTGATCAAAATTAAAATAAATAAATAAATAAACTTAAATAAAAATAATTCTTTTTTATAAAAAAAGAATGCCAACAATCAAAAGCATTGCATGGAAGTTAATCAGGGAATGGTAATGGCTTTAGAATAGGCAACAAAAACTAATTACCATGTTAAAAGCTGACCAAGGGCTGGACTCATTGCCCAGTGGTCAAGGAAACCAGATCCCACATGGTTAACCACGGTTCAAATCCTGACCTCAGCAGCTTGAGAGGTACACCAATTTTATACTCATACTTGAAATTCTGTTGTGATGAAAACATGGAGGAAAAAGGATTGTGGCATGTTTACATCCCATTGGGGGATGTGAATAATAATAATATATATTTTTTTTTAGTTGACTAAAATAGGGACCAGTAGATGGCACAGTGGTTACATCACTGAACTCCCACATGGCCCATCATGGTTCAAGTCCCAGACCCAGTGGATTGAAAATCATGCTGGGTATGTGTGCATGAATGCCCAAGAAATTGAGAGGAAAATGGAGAAGGGATTGTGGCATGGTCATACTCCCTGGGGGGTGATTTTTTCACTTTCTCTCTCACTTTCTCTCTCTCTCTGGTGAGTATATATGCCTTAAGGCAAACACATCTTTAAAAACAGGTTGACCAAAATGTACAAAGGAATACAAATGTAGAGAAACTACATTAGCACTACAAAGAAAGAAGAAAGCTGTCCATGTCCTGACATCTTTAAGGGCTCCTCATTTAATGCAATTAAAGGAAAACCTGACTGGAGGTCAGCCATACACCAGCTGAAAAAAAAAAAAAAAAAGAATGTGCTGCTAATTCAGTGGAAAAAAAAGCTAAAAGATCCCCACAAACATACCTGAATCTAGAAAGGTGAGTTCTGGAGGGAAGGAATAGAACTTTTCTTTAGGAACAATTTTGGCCCTCTTGAATTTAGAAATACTTTCACATCTGTAGAACCAGTTGGTGTAAGAGCAAGTGTGGCCACATGAAAGTGAAATCGGGTAAGTTCCTGTTTGGTAGGGTGTCCCCCGATGTTACCGACATCTCCAGATGCTGCTCTCAGTTGACTTAAAGAAGGAGGCAGGTCTCTGTGCCAGGGCTCCGGAAGGACAAATTTAAATAACAGGGAGGGACCAGCAGATGGCATAATGGATATGCTTCTGAACTCCCACATGGCTAACTGCAGTTTCAGTACCAGACCCAGCAGCTTGAAACTCATGCCAGGCGCGTATGTGTCCAAGCCCAAGATCCTAAGAGGAGAATGGAGGTGAAGGGACTGCAGCATGGTCATCCCCCTGGAGGAGTGATTATTTCTTGTCTCTCCAGAGAGCACATGCTTCATATAGCAAATATCTCTCAAAAGAAAAGAAGAAAAGAAAAGAAAACCACTTTGGTGTCCTGGGTAGAAATGTCCTTGAAAACACTGTTTATGAAAGGAAATCAGGAAACACAGAAAGTTACCTTTGTGCCTGTTAAAGTTCTATTTTTACATATCCTTTGAATATTACTTAATTATTAAGAGACAAGAAAATTTCTAGCATTGGATTACCTGTGTGAAGAACTAATTTGGGGGGAAACATAAAAAAAATTGAATTACTTATTGGCTTAAATTCAGTATTTCTTATTTTTCTGTTTCTCCAAAAACTATGGTAAACAGTAAAGGACTGTCACAATGAATGCTGCCCAAAAAACAACCATTCCCATTTCCAAAGAAGAAGACATTCCAAGTCCAGGTTTAGCAGGCAGTTCCAAAGAAAACAAAAGGCACAACCTGTGATCTCCACTTAGAAGCACTTGCCCCAGGGGCCAATAGGCGGCATAGTAGTTATATCACTGGACTCCCACATTGCTGACCATCGTTTGAGTCCTGGACCTGAAAGCTTCGAAATCATGCCAGACATGAGTGCATGCGTGCCCAAAATCTTGGGAGGAGAGTGGAAGAGAAGAGATTGTGGCATGGCCATCCTCCCTGGGAAGTGAGCGATTTCTCACTATCCCTCTCAGTGTTTCTGTCTATCTTTCCAGTGAATACACGTCACCTAAGGCAAAAACCTCTAATAAATAAATAAATAAATGTGCTTGCCCCAGCCTTGGTGACACAGATGATAGCTAACTGCAGTTAGGTCCAGATCACCCAGTCCACGTGAAATACCCAGGGCATATGCCCATGTGCCCAAATTCCTGAGGAGCTGGAGCTAGGGGAAAGGGCTTATGGCATGAAAAGACTCTTGCGGTGGGTCTCTCTGTCTTCCTCTCTCCCTTTTCTGCATGCATGTTCTCTATCATAAATTTCTGAAAACTGATGGTCTTTTCTCTATCCTGTACAGAGTTATCCACAGGAGGCAGAACACTGCAACTGTCAGCATCTGTCCTCACTTTCAGTTGACAGCAGAGGAAGCGCTCAGCAGAGCATGCAAAGGCAAAACCATTTGCTTACCACCTCATGCCTGAATTTCTAAGTCTAATTTTCTAGGCCCTAAAAAACAAAATGCATTAAAAATAAAACAATGTAATGTGACAAAAGGAAGAAAGACAAGAGAAAAGAAGGGCTAGAAGGGAGACAGGGAAAGAGAAAAAGAGAGAAAGAGAAAGAGAGACTTAGAATCAACAAAGAAAAAGAAAAAAAAAAAAAAAAACAATTCAGCCAGTAGTGTTCTGTAGGTTCTACATTTTGTGTAGGTTTTTGTAAATAAAACAAGCAGTGCACAAACACATGGTCCTTCCCTAGATAATAAGGAACAACCACAACCCTCATAAAGGCCAAGATAGATTACAATTATTTTTCCCATGTCATACAAAAACAATGTGTGCCAGATTATAAGAATTTAAGGACAAACAGTGTCAGAGGTTTGTGTTTCAGTGACATAGCTGACAGCTGGGAGACTATTTATTAGGGAGACCAGGCAACCTGCACAAGAGTTGTTTTCCCAAACAACACACAGGACAGTAAAGTGATTAAATGGCATTGTTGCTTCTGGAATGTTGAGCAACAAGGTCAATTGAAATCAATGTCTGAATATATGTTTCTTAAAAGAAGCTATTTGTACATTGAAGACAGCACCTTGATACAGTCTTCTTTCATTGTGATTCTTCATGTTACCCATGGGTAAGTTATGCATAACAGGAACCTCCAACCTGTGGCTTTGAATATAGCAAGATATAATGATTGACAAATGGATTGATTCACCGATGTGCTTATTCATTCAACAAATGTTTACTAAGTGTAAAGAGTGTGCAATTTATGCTGGGACCTAATAGTAATATATGCAATTTAACAGAATGTTCTATTTCCCACATTTCTTTTTATGTGCATTGCCCTTTTAATTATCAAACCTAGTACGTGAGGCCATCACTAAATATTTCCATTTGCATGGTTAATATGTAACAGGTGCAGTAATAACTCCTATCTTAAAATAAGTTATCAAACTGAGACTAGAACTAAGTACTCTGATTCCATATCTCATGGCCATTACTTATTTTTCATTCTTGCCTTATTATAATGTGCTAATGCTCAGCATCTTGAAAATGAGAGGTGGAGGGAATACTTCTCAGATGGATTCTCGCTAGTTAAGTGCAGACATCAGCAGAAAATGAATCGAGGAAAAGAAAAGACATCTTAAAGAGGCTTGAAGACTTACAGGTTAGCAGCATGTGATTATAACCTGATCAAATTATTTATTTTTCTTTAAAAAATAATGCATCAGTCTAACTTCTTAGATTGGCAGTTGGTTGGAGGTGAGGGTTTGCAGGGCATAGAACACAAGAAAGAGTTGGATAGATGAACCACTACAGTACCTGTTTCAGAATTGTGCAGAGCTGGGAGGTGCTCTGACCAAGAAGGTGATTTGTCTTCTTCTTTAGCATGATTCTTTATTTCCAACTGTAACCAGCTTATCTCATACCTATGCCACTAAACATTTAAAATCATAACTGTGGTCTCCATTATTTTATCATGATTTTATGATCCACAAATAAAATTATGCCTATCATTATATCCCCATGCGGTAGACCTAGTATGCTGTCCTCATACCAATAAATTTTTAAACTGACACCTTGAATATAATCTGGCTTTCTATAACCCCTTGCCTATAGGGAGACTGGACCAAGGAGATCTAATTTTATTGGCAGTCATGGCTCCCATTGGAAATTATCATGCTGGCATTACAGTTTACACCCCAATTTCATGAGCTTTATTACAGTGAGGCGAACTCCAGGTGACACATCCAATCTCAAAGAGATGCTGACATATTTCAATGGCTGCAGAGGTTAAGGCCAGACTGCAGTGCAGCAGTTTCTGGGATATCCTGCTCCTTATTTAGCAATCAAGGAAGCCACCTTGCTGCCCTGACCCAGAAGCTCCGCCCATTTCATTGTGCCTGACTTTGAACTTCTAGTTAATCTATCGCTGCATAGATACGCCAATGCAAATATTGGTTCATTGAAAAAGTCAATTTTTCCAATGACCTATTATTTGTATCAATGCAAATCAAATGCTTCTAATTGCATTGTGACTTAAAAGATTTTATTTTTATTTATTTGGTTTATTTTGTAAGGGAATTGGGTCATTTCATATAAGCACATCAATTCTCAATGTATCTTGTTTAAAAAAATGGATAATGATGATAAAATAGATGTAGAATACTTCCATTGAAACCAGGGAGATCAGATATGTTTAGGATTTCAGACTATTTTAGATTTTAGGAAAGCAATTACAGATATTACTTCATACATTATATACTGCATGTTTAAAGAGTCTGAGCTACATCCTGTAATCAAGCACATGAATTTTTTACTGGATAACTACGAAAATCTGCAGGGAAGGAGATGTTAAACAGAGTTTTTAAAAGCCTCATGTAAATTTAGGTTAAGTTTTGATGACAAATAAATTACAAAACAATTTTTCAGTTTTCACAATGTTTGGATTTAAGGAGATTGTGAACCCATATTTATCAATTTAGGACAGCTTTATTTTATTTATTTATTTTGTTGAAGTGTGCCAGGATACATTTTCCTCTTAAAAAAATATTTTGAGTAACTTATTTTTTCAATGGACAAAACTGTTATTTATCATGTACAACATAGTGTTTTAAAATATGTATGCATTGGGACCAGCAGTTAGCGTAATGGCTATGTTGCTGGACTCCCACATAGTCGACTACGGTTCGCGTCCCGGACCCGGTGGCTTAAAACTCTTGCCGGGCGCGTGTGCGTGCATGCCCAAGATCCCGAGAGGAGAATGGAGGAGAAGGGATTGCGGCATAGCCATCCCCCCTGGGGGGTGATTTCTCATTTTCTGTCTCTCTGTCTCTCTCTGTCTGGCGAGCGCTCGTGCCCTATGGTAAAAACCTCTCCAAAAAGAAAAAAAATGTGTATGCATTGTTGAATGACTGGTAAAACCTCTTAAAATCTCCTATCTTAACAATTTTCAAGAATAAAGACAACTATCTCATGATCTCCTTATATGCGGAATCTAAAAAAAAAATAAAAGCACTCATAAAAGTAGAGGTTTAGTATGGTGGTTTCCAGTGAGTGAGGGAGGTTGGAGAGGATACATTTTGGTTAGATAAAAAATTCAAGAGATCTATTGAGTAACACAGAGACTATAGTTACCAACAATGTGGACCCTTAGTGATAGCCAAAGAACAGTTAGTGTGTAGTTATTATATTTTCTCACTAGTTTTATGAATTAGGTTCTATTATCATCTACATATAGACAAGGAGGACTCAGAACACTCAAAAACATTTCAGCAACTTGCCTGAAGTCATGCAATTAGTAAGTTGCCGAGAACATAATAAAAAGCTTCTTACCTTTAAGCATGACACTACACTAACTTAAAAGGAAATTAGAAAGACGTGCAAGTTTTGTCCTTTAACTGGGTCACTGGAAAAGTCATGACATATTTTTCTATACAAAAATGTATCATGGCTTTTCTGATGACCCGATACGTCCCTTCTCACTGAGTCCACATAGAACTAGTTAAATGTACAGACCGGGAAGTCTGACAACTTGGATTGAAAGCTACCTCAGGAAATTTGACCAAGACACTTCAAACTCTGTAATGCAGATTTATGGAATAAAAGGCAAATGACCTCTATCATCTAATGTTAGGATGATTAGATGAGAAAATGCCATGGGACCTGGCACAAACGATGTTCTGAAGTGACTCTCAGTTGCCTGGGCACTACCTTAGGTACAATTTTAAAAGGTGCTCTCAGAACTCACATTGCTCCTTATGCCCTTCCCAGCCCTTATTCCTGACCTGAGAAGGTTGGCTGTAGAGCCACGAAACATTTCTTTCTTTTAATCCAACCAGCATTCTTCTTCAGCATCCCCATATTACAACCCATGACAGCACAGTCTTAAGATAACGCTACAGTTTGCAATGGAATGCATACCTCCTAATGTGCTGCACACAGTCAGGGTTTTGCCTTTTTTTCAACCCCACTGGATCTCAAAATATCGTCTCATCAACAGACTCCCTCAAGGTGTTCTCTGAACATCTTGAAATCATCCTGTAGATGAATAAACAGATTTCTCAGAAATCCTTTCACGAAATAGCTGTCTGTTATTTGTTTATTTTCTCTCATTCCAATTCATAAGTGATCTGTAGAGATGTAGGGATGTCCTTGCCACTTCCACATTACCAAAAAAAAAAAAAAAGCAATAGGAAAAGAATATATATTTCCTCTCCTCACCTCCATTATATTCATGAATTTCATCTTCATGAATTTCTCTCCCATCTCTTCTGTTTCATTGCATGAGCTAGCCTTCTCTTGACAATATTCCAACTATGAACAGAAAGCCATTCCTACAACAAACTCAAGTCTAAACCCAACATTTTTCTCAATCTCTTTCTCTTCCTCAAGTTTTTCCTCTTGGTTGGGTAAGTGACATCAGTATACAAAGATGCTGTAATATGTCCAATCTTTACCAAAAGCTAAGTGTGAGGAGATACTTACTTCCATTTTTTTTCTAGCTCTTCTCTATTCTCTTTTCCTGTGTTAGCTAAACTCTTCTGGAAAAATCTGTAGCAGATTATTTACAGATTACTATATGGGCTTTAGTATAAAAAGTTTACTAAGTTCCCAAATGGTGGTCTTTGGCATCAACATCACCTGGGAGCGTGTTAAAAATGCAAAGTTTTAGCTCCTCTAAACTTCTGTTAATTCAGAAACTCTGAGGTAGGGCCCATTAATGTGTACTTGAACAAGAATCCCAGGGGTTCTGATACATGCTAACATTTGAGAACCACTTTTCTAATACATTTTAATGGTTAGTTTTCTTACTACCATTGATGTAACCCAGTTCCTTAGTGAATGTTTTCTTGACCAAGCTATTTTAAATTGCATCCCTGTTTTTATCTTTATTTTCCTTCATATCATATATTGCTACATAACATTACCCTAAATCCAAACTTGATTATTTTATTTTCTCTCTACCCTCCACTAGAAAATAAGCCATGGACTTTATCTGGAATGTTCATGGTTGAATTCCTAGCACACAGAACAGTGCCTGACAGAGAGGAGGTATTAAATATTTGTTAACAAATGAATGAATGAATGAATAATTAAATGTTGACTTTTTTAATTAAAATTACCTTGACTAGCTACCCTAATTCCCAAGGATGACAGTTTGCCTTCTCCTATCTTATCACAGGGATAAAAGAAAAATCATCTTCCTAGTTCTATAAATAAGTTATATATTTTGAAGCCGGACATGACAGAGGTTTATCTTTTTGTTTGGACAGAGACTTTTACTATAGGACAGTGCACTCACTACAGAGACAGAGAGATGCAGAAAGTGATAAATCACCCCAGAGTGGTGGATGGCCATGCTGTAATCCCTTCTTCTCATCCTCCTCTTGGGATTTTGGGCATGCATGCACATACGCCTGGCATGATTTTTAAGTCTCCAGGTCTGGGACTCAAACTGTGGTCCATGTGGGAATCTAGTGATGCAACCATTATGCTGTCTGCTGGTCCCCAGAAGTCTATCTTTAAATACAAAACTCTGTAACTGGTGTTTTCTTTGGTTAAGCTGAAAAATGAGAAATTTGGAATATAATGTTAGGGTAAAATCACAATGCTCATAAGCTGAGAATCCCTGGTAGATTCCATTACTTTGTTACGTGTTTGAAATAATCATTATTCTTTAGAATGCTTAAGCAATGTTTTGCTTTGCTTATAAAGGAATTATGTAATATTTGTTTTCTACATGTGAATATGTCATATACATATATGTAAAATGAGGCATTATTTTAATCTCAAGATAAATTGAAATGAAAATAATATTCATTTCATCCAAATTTTCTGTTAAATTAACTCTTAACTTCTTACCTTCCTAAACCAACTTTTATGCGTTACTGCTTTAAGCTATACTGTATATGCTGAGGTTGAATATTTGTACTTAGGGACCAGCAGGTGGCACAGTGTTAAGGGCACTGGACTCCCACATGGCTGACTGCAGTTGGAGTCCTGAACCTGGTGGCTTTCTCTCTCTCTCTCTCCCCCTCTCTGGTAAAATTAAAATAAACAAATAAATTTAAAAAGAAATAAATAAAAGAGTATTGGGACTTTGAAAATACACTTGTTAGTTACTTCTAACCTCAGTATAATCTGATTTTTTTTTCAAGTCTTATTTGCTTATTTCTTCCATGACAGAGAGAGAGAGAGAGCATATCCTGGGAAGGGTCTCGATGTTGGTACTCACCCATAGCCTTCATCCAGCCCTGCATAATGAGCATGCGTATGTGAAGTATACTCAGAGAGGTCCCTGGACTTGAACCAGGAACCTCCCCACATGAGATTGCCTTGCAGAACATCCTATTTCCCTGTCATGCCACCTTCTGGACCCTGAATTTTTTCTCTCATCCATTCTGGATGATGATCTTGTCATTATTCTCTTGGACCATCAATATTTCTTTTTCTATTTTTGTTTTCAACTTTTATTCTGTTTTAACATATATGCACATCAAAGCAATGAACTTGTATCATCTCACATGATTCTATTTGATTCATATTCTCCATTTCTTGTCCCTTTAGTATGTGATTCTGCTCAATCTTGGTCTTCATTTTCAGATTTGATTCCTACAAACTAGAATTTCCCCAAATTCTTTCTTTACTCCTTTTGTGGTAGGTAGGTAGCCGGAAATGAGCAGACAGCTCTAATAGCAGAAGGACCTCTTTTATATCAGTCACAGTTTATCAGGGAATGTGACCAGACCCTCTGTAAGAACTCTTTCCTCCCACCCAGCTCCTACTGCTAGGAAGGTTGTTATCTTCCCTCCTGCCAACCCAAATATACACACAGAAATTAGCACTGGGATGGCATGCTAGGTCAGCATCCTAATTCCCACTGAGGCAATAAAACTGATAGGACAGGTCATCTCTATATGGATGATGGTACTGTGCAAGTCCACATTGGCATATGCTGTTAGGTAATCCTGTCCTTTAGATTCCTCACCTGAAGGAGAGGTACACAAGTGCAGGGAAAAGCCTGCAAAGTCAAACAAAAGGAGAGACTATGGTAGACCTACCCCTGCTAAATACTCACTGCCACTCTCACGATAAAAGTAACACCCAACCCCATGCTCAGTATAGTTGTCCTTTGACAGCTGCCCACTCTCATGGCTTTCCGTCAAGGGCGTTTATTTGTTTTCTACTCAACATCTTTGCTTTGCCATTAAAACTTCTCCTTTCCTACTTTATAAGTGTTTGTGTCTTTTTTATTCTGCATCTCAGAGGAGGTCTCTAATCTTAGACACTAAACCTAGAGAACTGAGGATTTCACACAAGGCAGCTCAAGTCTCTCATCACCAATATCACTTTTGTGTATGTCTATATATATTTATTGAATATCTACTACCTACCCTTCAGTATGGTGATAACTAAGAAACACTCATACCTTTCTCTCAAAAAATGTGTACACACTTTTCTCCTTCCTCTGGGCAGGGCCCATTATTGTGATCAACATTGTTATTTCTTAGGGTCCCTTCATCATTTTCATGTTTTATCCCTTGTTAGGAAGTCTCCACATGAAGCTGTAAGAATCCCTCTCAAGTACACATTGAAACATGCCATTTTTGTGCTGAAAAGCTCCTAAAAATGATTCACTGTTTGCCTTAGGTAAGCTTAAAAGTCCAAAACAAAATCAGGAAAAAGAATTTAACAGTCAGTTTGTTTTCTATCCTGACATTTATTTATTTATTTATTGTCTTTTTAAATTTGCTAGAGGGTATGTGCATCCACTGTGGAGAGAACAGTAACAAAGCACCCTCCATGGGTAATGGTCATGACTCACTTCCTTCTCCTTTATTTCTCCTTCTGGGATTTTGGGCATGCACACACATATGACCAGCCTGTTTTTCAAGCCACTAGGCAGTCAATCATGTAGGATCCAGTTGGCTCAATTTGGACTTCTTAAGACCTATTTTTTCTTGATTCCCCATTGGTGGCAACCAACAAACAAAAAAACCTATCACTGCTACTTCGGTTTCAGAGCTCTAATCCTATGGAATCGTGATTTACACACACACACACACACACACACACACTTATACACACATACACATATGTATATGATTTTATATGTATAAAAATAACTGTGACTATCTACAGTCTTTTTCATATGACTACAACTTCCTTGAGGCCAGGAACTATGTATATTTTTAGGATTTGCATAATACAGTACTTTAGGTGCTTTATAGTCATAGGATGAATAAATGAATGAATAAAAAATGAATGATGAATGAGAAATGATGGAAATTGAGATGATTTTATATTATTTATTTGTATTTTTAAAAGTAAGTGAATAAGTTAACTAGTGCTGAACTTATTGACATTTTGTTTCTTCTTTACCATCTCTTCTATGGAATAAGCATTTAATGAATGATTTCTAAGTTCTCAGTAGTGGGGTTGTGACTTGGCAGGTCTTAGATAATTGGAATGGTGTTAGATAATTTCTCTCTTCAAACCTTGCTCTCTGTCTGCTCTCAAATTTATATGTCACATTTTGCTACAATATCTTTTCTTTTTTTTAGAGGTTTTCGCTATAGGGCGTGTGCGCTCGCCAGACAGACAGAGAGAAACAGAGAGACAGAAAGCGAGAAATCACCCCCCAGGGGGGATGGTCACGTCGCAATCCCTTCTCCTCCATTCTCCTCTTGGGATCTTGGGCACGCACGCACACGCGCCCGGCATGAGTTTTAAGCCACCGGGTCCGGGATGCGAACCGCGGTCAACTACGTGGGAGTCCAGAGACATAGCCATTATGCTAACTGCTGGTTCCCACATTTTGCTACAACATCTTGAAGCTTAATCTGATCTTAACCTTGACTTTTCCCTGTTAACACTAAACATGACTGTTTGTTGGCTTGGATTTTTAAATAGGCCATTATGCCTTTCTCTTCATTTAAATGAGAAACAAATTATAATTTAGGAGAGGAATTTGGTTGAAAGAGTTCCTTTTTCTATTCACTAGGAGAAAAAAAATGCTCATAACTACTTTTTCATTCTTTAAAAATATAGATAAGTATAACATAATGCACTTTATTATTATAGTTTTAAAGATCCATCTTGGCATTCAACACAAGTCTGCTGGAATCATACGTTGTCTTGCCTGAATGAATAAGACAATACAATTTCTATTCTAGTTTACTGTTTTATATATGAGAATAGCCCTTAGATCAGTTCTTATTATAGGAATGCTGCATGTTGGTATTCTGGCTTCTGATGTAGCAAGTCATTCTACTTTACAATATGGTCACATAACTAATTTATAGAAATGAAAAACAAATTTAAGATTGTTGTAATTGTGTGCTAGGGGAAAAGCACACTCTTCAATTGTCACTATCTCTAATTTTCCCATCATCTTTTTTCAGCAGCAAGCTACTTAATACAGGCGAAGAGTTTTATTCAAGCTGATGTCTCAGCATTTTACTGGAGTCATATTATAATCTTTTTTTTTTTTTTAACACCAGGCCTTTTGTTATTGGGTACTACATTTGGAAAATTACAAATTTAAATCTTTTAAGAGCAGCCCCCCCACCCACATCTCCCTAGAGGTAAACTTAAAGTGGCAAAAGAGGCTCTTGGAAGGTGAGGAAATGCTGACATAAAATGGAGCCTGGATATTCCTCTTGACATACATATAATTATACTTTGGCCTCTGATCACCTCAGTGTAAGAAATATCAAGTGGACTCAAAAAATTTGGAGTTTTCTTTCAATACCATCAAGACCCCCCACATTCTAAGAAGAAATAGTTAAGCTGTAGCCAGATTCAGTTAACACATCATGCTATCTGCCTATCTCACAGGACTGGCAGGAAAGCTAATTAAAATGGCCACAGGGAACCTCTAAATAGGTAGCTGAATGGAGTAAAAGTTGAAAAAAAATAGCATTTAGTTAAGCAACAGGAATTATTGGGCATCTGGCATTTAATGTTTCTACTGTTTTTCATGGAGCTCCCTCGCCTTCTTCCTTTTTAAATCACTGAACTTTCATATTATTGGTAAATGTGATAATGTCACTTTTTAAGGTAAATTTATAAACTTATTAAACACTCTTCAATCAGCTTTACTAAATAGCAGGTGTAAGCCATGATTTAAATTACTCTTATAATGTAATTTTAGAAGTCTAGTATAAAACACGGCTTCCACAGATGTTTGAGTTGAAAGCTTCCACTTATCAGTCTCACTCTAATTGCAACCAAATTAATACTATTAACTTTGATTTATGGGAAAAATACTAATTTTGACTTGGCTGCCCTTCTGAGAATTATACGAAGTCCAACAATACTGTTATTTCTTCACCCATCAAAAATGCAATGGAAGTTGAAGCTTCTGAACATGGCAGAGACTAGAGACATCCATGAGGTGACTCATCTCTTACCTTGCACTGCCATAAGACCTGGTTTCTAGTCTGTCAAATAAGTTCTTCCCTGAATGTAGTTTATCTCTTGGGCTTTGAACGTAGTTTTGTTTCTACATGGAACAAGAAGATGCCCCTTTCTTTTACACCATTCTCCTACCCCAATGTCATTTCCCCTAGTACCCATCTTTAGCATACCACCTATTTTGTTCAATATTTGGTTCAAAGATGTTTTCTTCAGAGAATTGGCTTCTAATACTCTTCTAAATTAATCCTGCAATTACTCTAGCAACAGACCTCCTCCTAAAACAGAGGAAGTGTTGTCATCTATAATTGGTAAGTGACCTTGAAGGTCAATTTGAGAGCCACAGATCAGGGCTTCATATCCAGCCTTCCCTTGTCTACCTAGCCTTCTTGAATTATGTCTGTTCGATTTTCTGTTTTACAATACTAAGAAGGAGGTAGCTTCTTTATACACTCCTCAGTCTAGTAAGGTGTGCTCCCCCATTGGCTTACGTAACTAATTTCTACCATCTTTGTGTGCTGATATTTTTGACTCACACTATATTTTGAAAGCAGGACTATATTTTACTTCTATTGGTCCTTGTAACAAAACATAACACGTAGTTCATTCCCAGTAGATATTAGATAAAGAAATGAAAAAAAATAATGAAAAAACTATGGTAAACTAATATCATAGCATCCAATCTTCCTTCAATGGGTGGTTGGGGTGGGGGCAGAGTGCAAAGAGTAGAAGAGAATATTAATAAAAAAAGATCCGAAAATTGCTGACTAGAGTTGTATCAAAAAACCTAATGGAGGGGACCAGCAGTTAGCATAATGGCTATGTCGCTGGACTCCCATATAGTTGACCGCGGTTCACGTACTGGACCCAGTGGTTTAAAACTCATGCCGGGCGCGTGTGCGTGCGTGCCCAAGATCCCAAGAGGAGAATGGAGGAGAAGGGATTGTGGCGTGGCCAGCCCCCCTGGGGGGTGATTTCTCTCTTTCTGTCTCTCTGTCTCTCTCTGTCTGTCTGGCAAGCACATGCGCTCTATAGCAAAAACCTCTAAACATTTTTTTAAAAAATCCAACGGAGATAATTTATTAATCAACTACTAAGCCATGTAACAAATTACATATAATGGTTTCTGTAATAGAGGTCTTGTTTTTGGCCAAAAGGCAGGTCTGCTTGTCAGAGAAAAAAAGAGAGAGAGAGAGAGAGAGAGAGAGAGAGAGGGAGAAAAAAACAAAACAAAACAAAACAAAAACAAACAAACAAAAAACCAAGGGGGTGTAGCCATACCACAATCCCTTATCTGCCACTTCATGCTGTTGGGATTTGGGACATACATGCACACACACCCAGTGTATTTCTCAAGTTTCCAGGGCTAAGAGTTGAACCAAAGTCAGTCATGTAAGATCTGGCTATCTTAACAACAAGAGCACAAGGCCAGCTCAATATTTTACACACATAATTCCTTTTGGCTAATATTAGTTTTTTAATAGAAAGAGATAATTTTATATTAAAAATGATAATACAGTTGTTGCTAACATCTTTGATAGTAATCAGATCAGTTTGCACATGCACAAATTAAGCGCAAATATGTTCCATTAGTTTGATGAAAGACTATATTCGTTGTCTAAGAAGAAAAAGTTGCAGTAGAAAAAGTAATTTTTTTTCTGCTCAATATCCACAAATAACAGAAGAAGACTGAAGAATAGTAAGCTTATACCTTAAAAAATATATGAGCACCAAAAAAATACATCTTTTCATTCTAATGGAAAATAACTGGGGAAATATACTGCCTCGTACCTAGGGAGAAATACATTCTCCTTCAGCCCACTGCTGATGTATATCCTACAAAGTTAACTACTGTAAAGTTGGTCAATAAAGCCAATCTTTTAAATAGATAATTTCTAATTGTAGAGGAATAATTTATTTTTCAGGCTTAGATTATTGAGCTCACTTGTAATTAAAAGTAAATCCTACCTAAAAAACCTCACAAAAAATTGGAATCTGCCTCTCTGCATTGTGGTATTCACTAGGGAAAAGGAACTTAACATACATGCTGTTTTTTCATGCTCCTCTTTTAGGACAATTTGATAAAGGACAAAAACAAATTTGGTTAGGGGATAACAAAATTTATATGAACCAAGTAAACTTACCCCTATATTATATTTAGGGTATGCTCTGGAATTTCTTTTTATGTGTATGAGATATAATTACTGCATGAAAATCTTTAGTGCTTATTCTTTGTGTAAATTACACGCTAACAAATACTCTGGAGAATAAAGCTTTAGTTTTGTACAAAGCACATATCTTCTTGAGTACCTGTTTCATTTAATTTGGGGTTTATTGTGTCTGGCAGGTAGTGTGGTGGTTAAGGGTGTTGGACTCCCACATGGATGACCTCGGTTTGAGCCCTAGACTTGGCGGCTTGCCTTCTCACTTTCTCTTTCTCTCTCTCTCACTCTCTTCCTGTCTCTCTCTGTTCAAATTAAAATGAATAACAATTCTTGGGGAACCAGCAGTTAGCAAAGTGGCTATGTCGCTGGACTCCCACGTAGTCGACCGTGGTTCGTGTCCCGGACCCGGTGGCTTAAAACTCACGCCGGGCGCGTGTGCGTGCATGCCCAAGATCCCGAGAGGAGAATGGAGAAGGGATTGCGGTGTGACCATCCCCCCTGGGGGGTGATTTCTCACTTTCTGTCTCTATGTCTCTCTCTGTCTGTCTGGCGAGCGCACGCACCCTATAGCGAAAACCTCTCAAAAAAAAAAAAATGAATAACAATTCTTTAAAAAATGGGGGTTTATTGATATTTATGTTTTGGCTTGTTTTGGTGGTTCAGGGTCATTGGTAGATCTTGGCAACAAGAGCTATGGCAAAAATCACATATATTGTGCATGTGTGTGTGTGTGTGTGTGTGTGTGTGACACATTTAAAGGATTTTTAGTAACTCTACCTACCAGTCTCAAAGATATTTCAGTCTTCTAAAACTGTCTCCAAAAGTTCTTGCTAAGGCCCTTTTCCAGACTGTGTTTGATGAGTTCCCTTTGACCTAATGGTAGCTTTTCAAGAAGCAGTGATTGTCAAATAATCTGGCTACCAAGGGGAAAAAAATAATAATCACAAATGCCTAAAAACTTGTCCTTTTGTTCCAAACCCATAATCCTTATTCTCATCCTTGATAAGTTTCAGAAGGAGATTTGTAAATCAAAGTCTGTGAACACACAATGTATAAAAACAACCTACAGGTTCATCAATGAATGAAGAAAATGTGGCACATGCATGTGTACGTGTGTGTGCAACATGTGTCTGTGTGTGTATGTGTGCGCGCATGTGTGGGCGCAATAAAATATTCAGTCTCAAAGAAGGCAATTCTGATGTTTACCATAGCACTGATGGAGCTGTTAGGTATAGTAAGACAAACACAAACACAAATACGTACAGTCTTACTTATCTGTAAGGTTTTTTTTTTTTAATTAAATATACAGAGTCAAAGAATAAAGCAATGGTCACCAAGGGTGGGGGTAACAAGAGAGAACATGGGAAGATGTAGGTCAAAGGCTACAAAGTAGCAGGTATAGACAATAAAGTCTAGTGATCTAACAGACAGTATAAAGACAAGAAATAAATTGTATTGGGATTTTTGTTACATAAATAGATTTTGGCTGCTCTTATCTTTCACACACACACACACACACACACACACACAAATATAATTACATAAGAAGGTAGAATATTAACATGTTTCAGCATAGCAATTATTTTACTGTCCATATGTATCCCATAACATCTAGCTGCAAACTTCAAATATACATAAAATTTTTTAAAGTCTATAGGCACACACATAAAGCAATCTTGACAAATATCCAAAAATTACCAGTCCTTATAAGAAAAGATATTATCACGTTGGTATTTTCCATTTTTAAGACAGTTTTGAGCACTGTGGTTTTTAGTCCTACCTTTTAATACTGCCTTGCAGTGAGAATAATTTATCCTGTTTGTTTGCTTTTTAAGAATAGGCCAAAGAATAACGACAACTAATAGACAATGTATTCATAGTGAGAAAATTCATTTGGTATACAATACAATACACAGTGATTGAATGTAAATTTTTTAAATTTAAATTAAAAAGAAGAATACGGTCTCTCCCACACGTATAGCATCCCTTCATAATACTTCTTAGTCCTGTAGAACTGGAATTTTTGCTCTCATCAGAGCTAGTACCGGACTTCATATCCTAATGTAGCGATTCTTTGTTAATAGCAATATTTATCATGGTTTGAAATATTTATCCAGACATAATTTTTATAGACAGAAGCGAATTTGGAATTAGGTCATAAATCCCAATTCGAAATAAGTCATTAAAAAATGCTGCTTCTAATTAGGACTTTCATCTATCTGTTAAGTTTAGAATTTAAATCCCTAAGAAGTGTAATACAAAATCAATTCTCAATTTGCTGAAATTCTGTTCACTGATAATTCTCACTGTGTGTTTTCTCATAAAAATAAGTAATTGCAGCCACTGGACCACTGACTGCTACGTTCATCCAAATTACCAGTGAGCTCTGCATGTCTCTAGAAGCCTCTTAACCCTTCTGCCAAACACAGGTGCTCCTCTTCTGTCAAACTCGGATTCCCCATTGTGGCTCTCCTTGCTCTGCATTACAATTACCTTTTCACTTCTCTGCATCCACCACAAGACCAAAGCTCTTCAAAAAAAGAAATGATGCCCATATTCAATCCCTGGTGTCTAATATAGGTGTTATAGTATCTGTTTAATAAATATGTCTCAATGAAAAAAATGAGTATTGATTAAACAGTCAATTAAGGAAACGTGTGATGAGTCACATGTGTATGTTCTACTGTTTACTAGCACTGAGAGTTTGCACTTACTGAGAATAGGTTATAATTGAGCCAACTACTCCAGGGAACAACAGAGCTTTTTGCATCTAATCATATAAGAAACATTTTTCTACAGGAAGTGTGTGTGTGTGTGTTAAAAAGCACTGACTCCTGCTACATGGGATTTTTATCAAGATAGTTAATGGCAGAAAAGAAATGAAGACAACAATAGTTTCATCTGCTGGAAGAGTACGAGAATTAAATATTATAATATATATGACTGTCTGATCCATAATATTATTTATTCAACTAGAAGTTGTTTTTTGTTTGCCTTTGTTAGTGCTGCTACCATGGAAATATCAGATACTGGGTAATTATAAAGAAATAGAAATTAATTTTCTCACAGTTTGGAGTCTAGGAAGTCCCAGGTTAAGGCTCCAGCATCTGCCAAAAGCTTTCTCGCTGTATTTTCACACGGTGGGAGGAAAAGGGTAAAAGGGAGGAATTCTGTGTCCTCATGAGTCAGAGAAAGAGCAAGCCAGCACACTGTAGGGTGAGCCTCTTTTATAACGGCCTTAATACCCTTCAAAAGAGAAGTGCACCTTTCACTAATCGTCTCTTAAAAACCTCATCTCGCAATACCATCATACTGGCAACACCTGAATTTGGGAGGGAGCATACCCAAGCTGCAGCAGCTCTTTGGTTAGATAATTCATGGACAATATCGGTTTGTGTGTACAGGCCTATTCTTTGTTTTTTCCACCCTCCTCTCAACTTTCACAAATGAATCCAGTGGTGTTCTACTCCACAGCTTCTGCCTTCCTTGTCTCACTAAACTATGCTAGGCTTAAACAATACATACCATTGCATGGGTGCTTGTGTATGGTTGTGTGTGTGTGTGTGTGTGTGTGTGTATGAGTGTGTCTATTTTATTTCCTTCATCAGTTTGTTGGAGGGACAGATAATTGGCAAATTTCTTTTGACAAGAAATACCCTACCTTCATCCTTTACTTTTTTTTTTTTTGAAGAGGTTTTTTATTTGCTATAGGGCGCATGCGCTTGCCAGATAGACAGAGAGAGACAGAGAGACAGAAAGTGAGAAATCACTGCCCCCAGGGGATGGATACGCCACAATCCCTTCTCCTCCATTCTCCTCTTGGGATCTTGGGCATGCACGCACACACTTCTGGCGTGGTTTTAAGCCACTGGGTCCAGGATGCAAACCGCGGTCAACTACATGGGAGTTCAGTGCATCCTTTACTTTTTTTTGAAAATGTCACACAACATTAATGCACCAGATTGTTTTTGAAGTGGAACAGACCTATCTTTAGTTTGATCTTATTGGCCTGAACTCGATAGTGGGGTTGACAGAAGAAGTTTCAGATGCAATACTAATAAAACTCAGTTACAAGAAAGAGGTATTTGTAACCTCGGTGTAACTTTTCTCCTCATGGTGATTCTGCATCTTTTTAACCCACTTACCCTTGTAATTAGGAAACTAGACCAAAAAATCCCCCAAAAAGAAAAATGACTTGATTCTTAAATGAAGGCAGCTTGGATTAACCAATTTATCACCACTGAATTTGTTGTAGAAGTCATGATTACTTGGAGATTCTGGAAGAATTACTTTCTTTATATATACATGTGTATCTCTATCCGCCATTTATCAATATCTGTTTTAGCAGAAAAAAATAAACAAGTTTTATAGGTTTTAAAATAAAATATACAAAAAGACAATCTATAAGTAAATGCCTTCCTATATCAGGATTTTATTATTCAGTAGAAGGATAAGCACCAGAAACTTTTTCATGTCAGATGTAACTAGGGTCAGGTATTTGGGAAAATGGGCCAGCCACATGAGTGGGAAGCTGGTTCTGTGGTGATTTTTAAGGTCTATTTTAAAGACCTCCCTGCCCTGAAATAGCTCCCACACTGGTACTTAAAACCCCTATTAGACATCTCAAGCCCTAAAGATTTTGGGGCCTCACATTTCCCTATTAAATTGAAATTGGTTTACAGGATGTAACACCATAGGAAACATCGACTAACACGTGATCAGGGATTGCTTTCCAATCTGGCAGCCAGCTAATTAAGTGAGATAGGTCCTATGGGAAAGTACACTGAAGATAGGGTGCTCATAAGGAGAGGAATACTGACTGGGAAGACAGGATGCTGTGGAAAATTTGGTCAGATTGAAACTTGTTCTAGGCATGCTTGTGAAATTGACACTATTTCCCCCCTCACTAAAGTAATGATTCTTCACCAGGGATAATATTAAAATCGTGTCCCAAGCTCTAAAATGTACTAAATGCATGGTGATTGCTGGTGGCTAGATTGGGTTTGCATATTTCTTAAAATCTCTCTGGTTGATTCTTTTATATACGTCATCGCCATAAAAAGCAGGCAAGTTAACCACCTTGGGCTCAATTCCATTTGACAAACATTAATAGAAAACAGTGCATAGAAGGCACAACGCTCATGTAATGTAATGTAACAGATGGGCTGGACATGAATGTTACTTTCAAGGAGATTATAATCCACCAGGAACTATAAATCATGAGCATAAGAAATATAGGACACACTCTACTAAGAATTATAAAATGTTACAAGTAAAATGGAGAGAAGTATATCACCTTTGAAGGGAATACTCAGGAAAGGCTTCCTTGAGCATGTGTTTGGCACGCTTTATCATTTCCCTTTCCTTGGTCTCTCACAAAGGAGTCCACTGGTATTCTATCCCAGAGTATGTTTTTTTGCTTCTAAGCTATGTTAAACTTAAGACAATAAGTAGTATCAGTAAAATATAGGGGTATGGGTAGATTCTTTTCTTTTTTTTCTCTTTTATCTTGCAACAAGATAGGTACTAAAGTATTTGCCATGAGTTTCTAAGATACTTCCCACCTTCCCACCACACCAATGTGTTCGTTTAGCCCATTTACAGAAGGTTTACTACTCATATAGAGCAGTTTGCTTAACTCTGAAGAGAAGAATAAATAAAACCTCATTCTTATCCTTGAGGAACACATGAACTGCTGTTAATGGGGTCTTGGTTTTAGGTTCTTAGGTCACAGTGTCCTCTTGCTTTTCACTTCATTTTATGTATTTATTTAATTATTGGAATTTATTTATTTATTCCATCAGAAAGGGAGACAGAAAGAGAAGGAGAGAGAAACAAACACCCCTAACAGTGTTTTCTGTCCCTGGGCTCTGCTGGCCAGGATTGTCTGCTCCAATACAGACAAACTCAGCATGTATAGAAAGACCTCCAGATACAAACTTAGAACCTTCCCACATGGTCTTGGCATTTCAGAGCCCTGCATTACTGCACATCAGTGTGGCTGACCCTCTTGCTTCATTTTAGGAATGAGGTTCTGTGGCATCTCAGTCCTCCTCTAAGCATGACTGTGTTCTTTATGTGAGTTCTTTAAGAACTGATCACCTGTTTCTGAATTTCACAGGTTGAGTTCAGCCTGTTGGGCATTATTCATGGAGAACTCCAAGTACCTCCAACATAAATATCTTTTCAATGCAAAAAAAGGTAAGTGAGTGGAATGGATAAGGACATAAGATTCAGACAGAGAATCTGGGGGCAGCATTTAATTTTTCAGTTTAGCCATGATTCTAGCAGGATGCCATTTGAAAGAAATAAATTTATCTCTGAACAATGACTAGCAGACAGTGGAAGAAAAGTATTGTCTCTTAATATGTTCCATTCCTAAGGGTTCTCTAAATCTCTACAGCATACCACAATTGCATCTGTTCAGTCATCAAGCAAATATTCTGTATTCGCAAGCATTTTGCAAGCAGCTACCAGTGTTTAATCTTGGGATAATGCCTTCTTGATGTGCTAACCCCAAGAGTATTTCAAATAGCCTAAATGTGAATTACTTGTTGTAAAAAGGAAATTTAGCTGCTTCAAATCATGTCTGTCTGTAACTGAAGACATGACAACATTGAAACACAAGGTCATGTCTGTGTAATCAAAACCCATAAATGTAACCTTGGTCACAAGAGTATTAAGAGGAAAAGTATGCAAAAATTAATCAGAAATTACCCTTATTAATGCAACAGGATTTTGAAAATTATTCTACATTTTAACTCTGAGGACTATTCTTTTGGCATATATAAAAAAGTAAGTAGCATAGATGATTTAGATTTGAATAGAAAAAATGACTATTTTAATTCAACTTTCTATCGTCTACCTCTAATACCTCAGTTTCACTATTAGTAAGAAGAAAAAAATGTTTATTCTATGTCGTATCCACAAAGTTTTAATAATATTTCTTCATGGTCATTTATCAATTTACTATTTAAAAAGTGTTGTCACATACATCATCTTTACTGAGACTAAATATAACTTTGAAGTAGACAGAAAATATTTATCTTTTTTGGAGACTTTTTTTTCTACTGTAGAAATTACTTCCTCCCTAAAACAGACAGGTGGGATTATATTAGGTTAAAAAACGTCTTCACTGGGACTGGCAGGTGATGTGGTGGTTAAGGGCACTGGACTTGCTTATAGATGACCGTGGTTCAAGTTCTGGACCTGGTGGCTTGCTTTCTCATTTTCCTTCTCTCTCTCTCTCTCACTCTGTACCTCTCTGGTCAAATTAAAATTAATTAATTAATTAAAGTTCAATAAAGTAATTGTTTAAAAATTTTTTTAAGTGTGCAGAGCAAAAGAAACAATAATTACAGTGAACTGGTAACTTCTGGAATGGGAGAATATATTTGCAAATTATGCCTCAGACAAGAGACTAATAACCAGGCTCAGAGGGAACTAATTCGGCTTACCCTACAGCAACAACAAAAAAATCAACCCAATTAAAAGATGGGCATATTAGCTGAGTCAACATCTCTCTAAAGAAGATATATGAATAGTCAAAGGCATATAAAAAAATGCTCAACATCCCTTATCATAAGGGAGATGCAAATCAAAATCACAATGAGATACCACTTAACCCCAGTCAACCACTTAACCCCAGTCAGAATGGCTAAGATTAAAAAAATAAAGAATGATTAGTGCTGGGGAGGCTGTGGTGAAAAGAGAACTTTCCTTCACTGTTGGTGGGAACATAAATTAGTACAGCCACTGTGGAGAATAATATGGAGGTTCTTCAAAGACCTATAAATAGAACTACCATTTGATCCAGCAATTTCGTTTTTGGGTATTTACCCAAAAGATAGGAAAACACTCAGTCAGAATAGTGCTTGCACATCCATGTTTATTGTGGTATTACTCACAATTGTTAAGACATGGAACCAACCCAAATGTCCACAAACAGATGAATGGATTGAAAAAATGTAGCACATATGCATTATGAAATACTACCCAGCCATAAAAAACAAACCTCTGGCATTTGATAGAAAGTAGATAAATATGAACTATTTATTGCTGAGTGAAGCAAGCCAGACTATGAAAGAGATTTTGTATGTCCCCACTTACTATATACCAAATGTCCACACTCTGTGGTGGAAATTGAAAGATTGGAAAATATAGAAGCATGGAAAATGGTTGTAGATACTGAAGATAGTGTGGGAAGAGGAGGGCGGTGGGTAAGAATGAGAGGAAGGGAATCAAGGAGAAAAATAGTGAAGCAAGACATTTAAGAGACACAACAATGGAGGATTGTCTGTTGATAATGTGTATGATATCTTTAACTGGACAGGTGTGCAGTGTATTCATGCTGGGAAAATTATTTCACAAACTGTGATGATGTACTATGATTGCATGTATAAAATAAATTAGTAAAAAATTTAAAAATAAATAAAATTTAAAAATAAAGTGAGCAAGGATGTACAACACATATATATATAAATCATAAAGTACAATTAAAAATAAAAACTACACTCAAAGATGGAATTCAACAGTTTCTAATGTCTTTATTTATTCATTCATTTTTTATTTTGTATCTTTACATATAGTATGACGAAGTTACATAAGATAGTCTTTAATGTCCTATTGAAATCTGATCATTCTAAAATAGAATTTAGAAAGATTTGATGGTAGCGATCTAGAAAGGAGTGAATATTGATTAGGATTCTAAGTTGCACTCCAACACATTGCAAATCAAATTCACTGAAAAGTCACTAAAGAAGACATAGGTTTGCCCACCTTACCCAATATTTCATACAATTTTTTTCTGAGAAAGTATTTTTAGGAACTCATTCTTCTGTACAAATCTCTAATAAACGAAGAATGAGACTACATCTCAACAATATGTAACAGACTCCTTAAAAAAAGGTATTTCTTCATGGTATTACTTATTCATTTTTATTGCATTAAAGACTGTACTCTATATCTGACAGCTGAAAGTTGTTTTCTAAGATGCGAGGGCATATTAATTCCTCATATTTATTTGTTCTCAGCCTTACAATGATCAAGATTTCTTGGTGAATTTGAATTGTATCCACATGACTTCCTTAAGCTACAGGTGTCAGCCATTTTGAACAACATTTCGTTCTTTCAAAATGCTATGTTCCCCCTATGGAGATTTTTGCACATACTGTTCTGTCGGTATGCAATATCTCTTTTCCCACTTTTTTGCTTTTTAAATGCCTCTCCATATTGCTTGTTTCTTTATAAAGAAACATATTGCTTCTTTATAAAAGAACTTTCCCAGGAATCTTCTCTAGAATCCCATTTACAGTTTACCTCTAAAAACTTTTCAAAACACTTTGCTTTTGCCTTAACATTTTGCATTATGATTGTCTATTTTTGTGTATAGTTACTGGCCTTCTTTCTGTGAGAGCAAAACCAATTTCTGGATCATACAACTTAGCATAGTACTTGGAAAATAGATATTCCCTAACTATTTGTTATATGAATAAATAATTTTTTTTGAGAGCAAGATTTTTTGCTATAGGATGCATGTACTCACCAAAGAGAGACAGAGAGGTAGAAAGTGAGAGATCAACCCCCAGGGCAGATAGTCATGCCGCAATCCCTTCTCCTCCATTCTCCTCTTGGAATTTTGGGACACACACATAAACAACTGGTATGAGTTTTAAGCCACCGGATGCCCGACTTGAACTATAGTCAACTATATGGGAGTCTGGTGATGTAACCATTACGCTATCTGCTGGTCCCATAAATAAATTTTTAACAAAAGGTTGTCATTGATTTTATGCTGGTTAACTAACCAAATCCAAATGTGATTGATTTACTTTTGATTACTACATTATGATTAGAATGCTCTATAGAAAATATATATAATTGGATAAACTTTTCCTTAATTTGTAGTTTAGAATCAAGATGTAGTGTAAAGATATATAATTATTCTATGTCAATGTCACATCTTTTCTTTAAAAGAAAATATGAGGCCATCCCCATTGGCCTAGTGGTTAAATGAGGTAGAATTCACATGGCCACTGTGTTTTGAGTCACGTTCCTGGGAGCAACACACCAAGTGTATGTGCATGCAGGCCCAAAATCCTAACAGGATGGAGAAATGAAGAAGGGATTAAGCACAAATACTCTCTACTGTGGGTGCTTTTTCCCTCTCTTTCTGTCTCTCTGTCCCTCTCTGGCAAACATACACACTCTCTGGAAGTTAAAAAGGGACTGCAAATTCATTATTAACCACAACAAAATCAGACTTTTTTAACCCTCTCTAAAAGTAAACATAGATAATTGCTATTTGTCAAAGGTGTTTTTACTAGGGACATTCATTAATGGGATCTTAGTGAAAACAAACCACTTCAGACAAAACTACAGCTTAGAACTGGCATCCTATGTTTAGTAAAAAGGACTTCTTTCTGGCAGAAAAACTGAAGAAACTGAATCAAAGAAAACAAGAGTTGTGAGAAGTTGGTCTAGTAACTGAATTACAGGTCTCTAAAGTGATGCCATTAAAATAAAATAATGTTTTTTGTTTGTTTAAACCCAGTTATGAAAAATACTTCAAAAGTTCTCTAAAATATGAGTTCATTAGTCATCCTGTCTCCTTTCTTAATTATAAAGTAACATACGCAAATGCTCATGGCAACTATTCATTCCGTCATCCATTTAATCAGCAATTATTTTTAATACCTCCTCTGCACAAGCATGGCACTCATTACTACTACAGGTAGACTGGTGAACAAAAATAAAAAATGTATCACATGCCTTATCTACTCTTCCCCTTCAGCACTTACTCACCAATCAGAAAGCATTTTTTTGCATATGGATATTTAAAATAATTTTATAAGTTTGTAAAACCTTAGAAATTGGTAATATATATTTGGAGACGATCTAATATAATGCAAAAGCAAAGAAAGTGGATTCTGGCTTATTAAATGCTATGGTAACATTTTGTGAAGTCTACTGGGGCAGTACACATTAAATTATACTTCTATTATCTTCTCCATAGGACACAGAGCTTTCAAGGAAGCAAGGCAGTAACCAATGTCAGATATATTTTCTTGTATCCTCATAAATTACATTAAATGTGTAAAATAAAAATTTTCCCTCAAAAAAATAGCTAAATGGTTTATACTACATAAAAGTAGATTAAAATATTTCCTAAATCAAACCATAATAATGTTTTAAAATTCAATATTTGACAAAGTACTAAACTTTCCTTTTTCTTAGAAATGTATTTAAATTAAATTTCACTTACAAATAGCCTGTCGATAGGCTTTAATTTACTAAAGAATCTCTAAGAACACAAGCTTATCGAACACATGCTTATCAAGCAGCAGGCATGGGATTTGTAAATAAATTAGCCATTAAAAAACCATGTAGCAGCACCCTGAATTTCTAAGAAGCATTTTAATATTGTTTTTATTTATTATTTTTTTAGAGAGAAACTTTTGCTATAGGGTGCATGTGCTCACCAGGGAAACAGACACGGAGAGACAGAAAGTGAGAAATCACCCCCCAATGGGGGTGACCACACCACAATCCCTTCTCCTCCAAGTCACCTCTTAGGATTTTGGGTGTGCGCGCGCACACACACACACACACACACACACACACACCCAGCATGAGTTTATAACTGCAGGGTTTGTAACTAGAACTTTGATGGGCCATGTGGGCGTCCAGCAATGTAGCCATTACACCATCTGCTGGTCCCAAGAAGCATTTTAATTTAATAACTAGTTGAATACGTAAGATCTAATGCTAAGCAAGCAAGCCAGACATTTTTCACTTTTGACACATGAATGCATGAACTATAATCCTGTTTATTTAAATGTAAAATAAACATTACAAATAATTTCTTAAATAGCCATCTTAGGGTGAAACGCAAATATTGTGACTCTGAAATCATGTAATTAAAAGGTTGGATGTACTTATTCAAAGTCCCTTTATGGAACCCAGTCCTCCCACATGTGAGCCTATTGAGTAGCAATGTCTAGTATGCATTACTGTGGCTGGGTCAGAGGGACAGAGCCCATATATTTCAAAGCTCAGTAAACTAACACCAAAGAGAACCACCTTCACCGTTTGTTCTGGAAATTACAATTCTATGGTTTATTTATTTTAGTATGATTTCACCTTTTTGAGGGGATGACAAATATTAAGAACACATGGGTTTCTTAAAGCAAGAAGAGTCATGAGAAAGTAACTTTCCTTTTTAATTGGTTCTTCCTTGGTCATGTTTTTTAGGAGAAAAGGAACAATCGCCTAATATTAGACCAAACTACCATAGTTTCCATCTGACTTCTACTAAAACTCCTGGTTGATGCTCTTTCAAACTATGTCTTTTTTATCACCACTGTATTTTAAAATGTTTCCTATAAAGATTGATACTGAATTTCTAAGAAAATGCTTCCTCTCCAAGGCTCATTCCAATTAATCTTGGGATGGATCAGAGGAAGAAGTATGGATTTCTGATTTGCAGTCTTGTACCGTTTCTAGGTTGACTACTGTAAAATCAGTAGTCAGGATAAGGCACATTGTTGACTATTTTTCTGTAACACAACTAATCACATGGAGGAAACCTGATCATTATCATTCAAAGTAAATCTTTTAACATTTATGAAGTGATCTTGAAATATATTGAGTCTAATGCAAATGATGTCTGCTAAATGTGTAGTTTTTTAAAGCATACCCACTGAGCTATCTCTCTGAAGTTGGCTTACTTTGAGAGTCATCTAATTATCCTTATTTCTTCATTCATTCTCTGATTTGCTTATTTTTGACATAGGCCAGGTAATAATTTCCACCGGCTCACACCAATGATTTCTTTTAAAACTGCTTCAAGACATCTCCAATAAATCTCCTGGTGTATTCTGAATTTATTCCGACCACTACTATTTTGTATTTCCACAGGACTTTATGTCAAAGTCAGCAAGGAGGTTTATACCAGGCTTACTTTAATTATCTCTGTTTATTTAATCATGCCCGAACTTCTAACTATATAATAAACTCATGAAGGTCAAGCAGGCTTTTCGATTCCATTATTTATTCAATTATACCTAGTACAGAATTGTACACACACCAAGACTAAAAATGATTGCTAAATGGACATTTATTAAATTGTTAAACTTCCGTTTTATAAGATAATAAAGCAAGAACATGAGATGTATGAAACAAAGCTTTAAAAAGTCAGATTGACTCTGACCCCTGGAACAGAATGAGGGAGAGAAATATAAACTTGAAGAGGTTTTGGGAATCCAGGGTCTTTCAAATCTAAGCAGGCATAGAAGACCTTGTTTCTACTCCGCTATACCTTGTTGGGAAGCCTCAAACCTGATAGGAGGGGTGTGGGAGGAGGAAAAGCGGAGGGAGTTTGACTGAATGGATGGCACACATGTAAACTTCCTTTCTCACACAACCTTGCATACATGAATCAGTGGAGTGTACCTGCAGGGCACCAGCTGGCCCAGGAGATCTCTTCAGCATTGGGGGATGAATTGCTTCTGCCCACATATTAAGCTCCTGTGTGAAAAATATTGCTGATCTTGTTGCCCTGGCTGTACTCAAGAGACTTGACTCAAAAGGTGGGAAAAAAAAAGAAAAGAAAAGAAAATTGAACAGACAGAAAAGTGTAAAATGATGTGTTAAGGATGATGTGTATGGTAATATTTTTGACTGGACTAATATGCAGCGTATTCATGCTGGGAAGATCCCTTTTGTATGCTGCAAAGATGTACACTGATAAAACATCAATAAAACAAGACAAAAAGGTGGAATTATTTTTTTTCTTGTGCAACCAGGAGAGACCATCTCTTTCTCTGTCAAAGACCGAGAGCTAGGAGTTTCCCCATGTTTCAGGAGGGCACTCTTCACTGAATCCCATTTATTTTCAGCCCACAGGGAGAGAATTGCTTCTGCTTCCTGTTTGATAAGTGATAACTTCCCATCCCTGCACTCAAACCATAAATAAAAACACCCAATCAAGGTGAGAGTTGGTCTATTATCAGTGGAATAGTATGAGTCAACAAAGGGAATTCACTTTTTATTTAAAGGACTCAGTGATTTGAACAATAGTAATCAGAGTGGAGAATTGCAAGAGGTAGTTTTCTCTGAACAAGATTTTGAAAGACAAAATTCTAGTATCAAAGAAAAATCTAAATTTCAAAGACTTAAGAGAAATTAAGCTACTATAAAGAAATGGCCTAAGAAATATATATGTATTTGTGCACACATATACACATATATGTAAGTATATGTATATACTGTACACATACATATGCTTTCATATAGGTACATATATGTATATATGTATAAGCGTGAGTGTATACAGATCCATATATATCAAATACATACACATGTATACACATATTTTTAAAACTAAAGGAAAATGAGGGAAACAGAAGCCATAAATTTTGAAATTAAATTAGTAGTTTAGAATATCAGTGATGATAATAATTTAACAACACTGTTATCAGCTGAGTTGTGTCCTTCCAAAATTGATATACTGTAGCTTTAACCTCCAATATGACTGCACTTGGAAATGGGGCTTTTAGAGGGCAATTAAAGTTAAATGAGGTCATAAAGGGAGAGGTCATAATTTGATAGCATTGTTGGTCTTATTAAAAATATTTTAGGGCCTGGCAGGTTGCAAAGTGGTTAAGGCACTAGACTCACACATGGTTACCAATGGTTCAAGTCCCAGACCCAACAGTTTGAAAATCATGCTGGGTGTGTGTGCATGTGTGCCCAAAATCTCAAGAAGAATGAAAGAGAAGGGATGGCAGAATGGTCACACCCCTCTGGGGAGTGATTTCTCATTTTCTCTTTTTCTGTATCTCTCCAGCAAGCGCACATGCCCTGTGTCAACAACCTAAACAAAAAATTCCTTTTTGCTTTTTCTGTGGGCTTGTCTATTTATTTGCTTTGTGGTATTGCCTATGCTGTGATTACAAACACTTGGACTCACAGTTAATCCCAGGACTCATGTGCCTTGTTTAGAGAATGAATGGTTAAGAAATATTAATCCCTAGTCAAGAGAAAGTCCCATACTTTGGCCTGTGCTCTATTTCATTTGAAATTTATTACTAATTTGTAATTCTCTATTTTTCCCCAACTCCCTGTATGGACATTGTAGAGCAAAGTTTGGCCTTAAAATAAAAAAGCATACAAGATTTTAAAAGGAAATTTCCAAAAAGGAAAATCAGGCTGAATCACACTTGCCCAGGTGCCTTTCTTCCATATGCTTCCAGAAATATAAGTGGAAAGAATGACCGAACAATCCTGGGAGGAATGTGGTCAGTTAATATATTGATACAATACGATAGTTCATAGGCCTCATCCCCCACCTGGAGACATTCGGCAATGTCTGGAAACCCTTGGTTGTCACAACAGAGGGAAAGGTATTACAGACACCTAGTGTGCAGGGAATAGGGATGCCACTAAACATCATGCAACACACAAGATACACAACACATAATTATCTAGAAGAAAAGGTCAATAGTACCAAGACAGAAAAACCCTATGCCATGGTTTGACTATACCCCCTAAAATTCATATGTTGAAGTGTGATTGTGATGGGATTAAGAGAGTGAAATTGTAATACGATGATGATGTTGAAAGCTTTAGGAGATTAGGGTTAAGCTCCTTAGGGCAAGGTTCCCATGATTGAACCCGATGGGTTTTGACAGAGAAGAAATGAGGTGGAGGTACCTGGACATAGTTACACAGCATTGCCCTTGGTCTTGATTTATGTAATCAAATGATCTTCAGTGTAACCTCTGGATCTTGAACTTCCAAACTGTGAATTGAATCAACCTCTATTCTCTTTTTTTTTTTTTTTTTTCTTTTTTTTGGAGAGGATTTTGCTATAGGGTGCGTGCGCTCGCCAGACAGACAGAGAGAGACAGAGAGACAAAAAGCGAGAAATCACCCCCCAGGGGGGATGGCCACGCCGCAATCCTTTCTCCTCCATTCTCCTCTCAGGATTCTGGGCACGCACGCACACGCGCCCGGTGTGAGTTTAAGCCACCGCGTCTGGGACTCGAACCACAGGCGACTATGTGGGAATCCAGCGACAGACCCATTACGCTAACTGCTGGTCCCAACCTCTATTCTCTTAAACTACTCAGACTTAAATATTTTCTATTATTTGCAACAGAATCGTCAGTACTCTGGTATTTGTAGGACCACAACACCCAGGAATTTTACAATAGATCCCAAACCAGCAATTCTGGAGCCAGGATCAGCATTAACAAAGACATTGTCAAATGAACTGGACTATGGAAAAGTGGTGCATGGGGATACGAGGGAATTCTGGTGGCTCCCTGGGCATAAAGTCGTTCTCACTTGGGTTCCCTCTGTTCTTGTCAGAGTTTTTGGCACATCTGGCTCCATTTCTCTTGGTTTCCAAAAGTTTTGGGTGGCAGCAGGTTTGCTTAATCTTTAAAAAGATGATTTTAGATAGTTACTTTGTGTATATAAGTATATAAATGTAATGTTATATTGAGTTGTTGGGAGAGTCGAGAGGTATTTTTACATAGAAAAACAGAAATACATTCTGACTTTTCTGACGACCCAATAGATTCTCACCCTTCGGTTAATATTTATTTCAAAAATTGTAAATAAATAAATAAATAAATAAAAGATTGTATCACCCACCAACTCTCTCTTCTTGCCTACTACCTTTCATAGGGAGAGTTCTTGAACAAAGGTGTTCAGAAAAAGTTCTCTTCATCTCATTGCAATACTTAGAGCCAAGAGTTGAAATTTTAACATGGGCTTAGATTTTTACTACAGTAGTAGGCATTGTCTGAACATAATGCTCAGTATTTAGAGATTTCTAAAACATGCAATAGTTGTTTCACTTTCCATTTACAAGTGATACACAGTAAATAACAAGACTTCCTGAGCTTCTTCCTTTCTTTTTTTTTTTTAAAGAACATCCTTTGGATGTAAATTTAACCACAAGTAGCCCAGTACACCATTTTTAAGATCTTCACCTTTGAATTTATTCTGGCATTAATATCTAAATAGATTGAGTTGTGATTAATTTGAGCTATAATCAACTTGTGTGACAAAGCCTTGTCCTGTTTTTTGGTAAAATTTGTTCAGAACACAGTTGAAATGTGAAGCTCCCTTAACTTGAATTCCTTATCGAAGGATTCTGTGGGTCTTCTTTCTTATAGGATCACCACTAACATCATTCTTCAGTTTGGTTTATTTTTCACGTTAGTGGTTTTATTTGTAAATTGCAGTGGCAAAAGAAAATATATCAAACCAAAATAACTAATATAATTTTAAAAGCTTTCAAAAATAATAATGAAATTAGACAATTAGCCATCCAAACCAAGGAAAGAAAAGGATGAACAATAGTATAGGAAAATAAGACTTAGAGAAAAGAAAAACATGACAGGCATAAAATAACTATTGAATCAGATAAAATATTTAGAAAAGAAATTGCTTTGAAAACCTACAAAAGGTACATGATTTCTAGAATTGAACTGTGGAAAAAAAAAAATACAATTTAGCAAAATTTTCCTCAATAAAGACAAAAGTCTAGAAAGGACTGTTACCATAAAAGCCATATTGTTGTTAACCAAGCACCAAACCAAAGAAAAACCTAGGTCCAGCTGGTTTTATAGAAGAATTTGTTCCATAAAATAAAAGTTGATGGATACTTCAGCCACAAAACTACATCTTGTTTTATAGGGAAATAAAGAGGCTTTTATGTTAATGTTACAAATAAAACAAGGATGCCCACTATTTTCACTATTACTTAGATTTTATTGGCAGTATTAGCCAATCCAATTAGAAAAAAAGAATGCAATAATAAGCTTAAGAATTGAAAAGAATGTTATAAAATTTTCTAATTTTTTTTCAGATGATACTATTATAGATCTGAGAAACTCAAGAGTCAGTGGGATAGGTACTATAAACAACAAGAAAATTGAGGAAAGTAGAATATTATAAACACTAAAAAGCTTTTATAATAAACACAAAAACCTGTTACAGGATTTATGCAAAAGCAAACTACATTTAGAATAGTTCAGAAACAAAACAAGTCCAGGCAAACTGAACAAGAAAAGCCTAAAATCAATGATCTTGCAAAATACAGAACTTGACTTGGACAAATGGGAAGGTGTGCCTCATTCTTAAATATAAAAACATAATATCATAAAAATATTTGCTCTTCCCACATCATAAATTTAATGCAATCTTAATTACATGAACATTTTTCAGAACTAAAATTTGGGAAAAATATATACCAAGAAATACCTCATTGAGGAATACTCTAGCCGTTGAGATATTAAAAGACATATTTTCTATAATTAAGTTAATGTTGTTTGAATAAGTCAACAAACAAAAGTTGAAGAATAGAAAATTCAGAAAAACATTTAGAATTTATTAAAAAGGCAAACTTGAATTTACTGTATCATTCAGTAATTCCACAAAAGAAATAAAAATGTATGTCTATATTAAGATTGTATGTGAATGTTTATAGCAGCAATACTCACAGTAGCCAAAAACTGGAAATGGTACAAATATTCATAAACTGATAATGGGTTAAAAAAGTATGTCTATATGGAATATTATATGGCAATAACAAAGTTATGAAGTACTAATACACACAATAAAATAGATGAACCTAGAAAACACCATATTTAGTTAAAAGAAGCAGACCAGAATACCAAATTTTGTATGATTCTGCTCATATAATATTTCCCAGAAGTGGCAAATCTATAAAGACAAAAAAGTAAAATAGAGGTTTCCTGGCATTAGAATTGGAGAAGGGGGTGATAGTAAATGGGAACAAGAGTTATTTTTGGAGACATGACAATTTTCTAAACTTGAATTCTAAAGATGGCTACATAAGCCTGTAAATTTACTAATAGTCATTTAATTTTACCCTTAAAGGAAGTAATTTCCATGCCATGTAAATTATACTGCAATAAAGTTATTAAAAATTTAAAATCTAGATATAACCAATACATTTTAAAATGTAGTGTATATTATAAGGGTATCTCCTCAAATTGATAAAGAAAAGATGAATTTTAAAAAATATTTATTTATTTATTTATTTATTCATTTAATTTTTAGGTTTTTGCTATAGGGCACATGCACTTCCTAGAGAGAGACAGAGAGAAGGAAAGTGAGAAATCACTCCTGAGGAGTTTTGACCACACTGCAATCCCTTCTCTATGCTTCTCTTGGGATTTTGGGCACACATGCACACACAACTGGTATGATTTTCAAGCCACTGGGGCCAGGACTTGAACTATAGTTGGGCATGTGGGAGTCCATCTCTTTCAACAACATGCCAGCTACTGGTCTCAAGGTGAACTTTTTCCCCCATAATATATTTTATTTTATTTTAATTTCTTTTATAAATCGAATCACTGTACATCACTTAACTTGAAAAGTGAATTTTTCCAACATGAATACACTTCACACCAGTCCAGTTGAGGATACTCTACGCTTATCAACAGATGAACTTTTTTGTTCACTTGTTTTTTTTTGTTTTTTGTTTTGTTTTGTTTTGTTTTGATTCTCATTATTATTTATATTGTCAGAAATATACCAAATTCAGAAGTTTTTTGAATGTATTAGCTAAGGCAATTTTTAAACTTAAAAAAGTACAAGATTTGTAAAATGTAATTTTAAAGATCCATTTAATAAAATGACCTTTTTGCTTTTTATTATTTTATTTTTTATTAATTTATTTATTTTATGTACTTTCACTGAACATCATCACAGCATACCAAATGTGATTTTCCAGCCAGAATACACTACATGGCTTAATCATACATGTTATCATCAACAAATAATTTTCCATTTCTTGTTTTTATTTATATATTTTTAATTAATTAATTAATTTATTTATATTTTTCATTTCATTTTTTTATACATTCAGTCACATTATTATTCACCTTACAAAGTGGATATTTCAACAGGCGAACATTTAGTAATATTGAAATAACTGAACAGCCACATTAAAAATAATAAAATTAAAATTGTTCCTTTTACTATACATCAGGATAAATACAAAATCATTCATAAACTATACAATTGTTAGGAAGAAATATAGGTGGAAGAGTTTACTAATCATAATTAAAAATTCAGATATAAAAAAGAAATATAGATTAATTTTAATAAGGAATGTAACAAATTCACAAGAAGATATATAGACAAATGGATAACTGGAAAATATTTTTTACTTACACCACAAAAGGCTAATAGACCTGCTATACAAAGATTTCCTAGAAGAAAAAGAGGATACAGCGACTAATAATAAATGGGCAATAGCTATGACCAGAAGAATATTCATCTTAAATATAAGAAAAATTGCTTATCTTTGCTAATAAGAAAAATAAAGAGAGCGAAATAGGACTGAGTTTAGCTTTCTCCCCTCCTCAGACTGACAGTAATCCTAAAGTTTGACAACACACTCTGTAGTTGAGCTCAAGGTTCTCCTATATTCCAGGTGGAAAAGTAAAAAGGTACACTCCCTATAGGCTTGAGGGGAAGAATTTCCCAATAGCTTGCAAAATTACATATGTGTTTATGTTTTCATGTACAATCACACTATTCAGATTCTATTCCAAAGATCCACGCAAAAATATAAAAAGTTATTCATATAAGGGGCTGATAACCAGAATACGTAGAGAACTCAAGCAGCTTACCCATAAGAAAATGATTAACCCAATTAAAAAACAGGAAAATGAGCTGAATAAACATCTCTCTAAGGAAGACATACGAACAGCCAAAAAGCATATGAAAAAATGCTCAACATTCCTCATCCTAAGGGAGATGCAAAACCACAATGAGATACCACCTAACTTCAGTCAGAATGGCGAAGATTTAAAAAACAAAAAAATGATAAGTGCTGGAGGGGATGTGGTGAAAGGGGAGCACTCCTACATTGTTGGTGGGAATGTAAACTGGTCCAACCACTGTGGAGAACAATATGGAGGTTCCTCAAAGATCTACAAATAGAACTACCATATGATCCAACAATTCCACTCCTGGGCATTTACCCAGACAGGAGAACACTCAGTTGGAAAAGCACTTGCACAACTGTATTTATTGCAGCACTATTCACAATTTCTAAGTCATGGAACCAACCTAAATGTCCGCAAATGGATAAATGGGTTGAAAAAGTGTGGCACATATACTCCATGGAATATTATTCAGCCATAAAAAAAACAAGGCCCTGGAATTTGATAGAAAGTGTATGAATATGAAAAATTTGTTGCTGAGTGAGCAAGTCAGGCCATGAAGAGAGACATTGTACGTCTCCACTTAATATATACGGACTGTCCGCACTCTATGGTAGAGCCCGAAGACATAAAAACATTAAAAATTGTTATGGACAATAGAGACAAAGTGGAAGGAGAGTGTGGGAGCAGAAGAGCACAGCAAAGATAATTTTGGGGAAAAATGGAGAAGTAAGATATTTGTGGGGCACAGATATGGTTTATTATCTGTTGATGAGGTTGTGTATAGTATTCGCCACTGGACTGCGGTGTATATCATGCTGGGTAAAGTTTCTTTACAATCTAAATGATGTATAGCAATTGAATGTATAAATAATAATATTAATAACAGAAAAAATATAAAAAGGTAAAAGTGGAAAATTACTCACTGCAGCACTACTTGTTATACCCAAAACCTGGAAAAGACTAAAGTGTCTATCAACAGACGATGGGATAAATAAGCTAGGCTAGGGACCAGAAGTTAGTGTAATGGTTGTGTTGCTGGCCTCCCATGTAGTTGACCGTGATTCAAGTCCCGGACCCAGTGGCTTGAACTCACTCCTGGCGCGTGTGCGTGCATGCCCAAGATCCCGGGAGGAGAATGGAGAAGGGATTGTGGCGTGGCCATCCCCCCAGGGGGTGATTTCTTGCTTTCTGTCTCTCTGTCTCTCTGTCTTTCTGGAAAGTGCATGTGCCCTATAGCGAAAACCTCTAAAAAAAACCCAAACAAACAAAAAACAAAACAAACAAACAAATAAGCTAGGCTATATGGATACAGGTACATATTATGCAGCTACGCAAAAAAGAAAGGAAGTATATTTTCTATATAAGACAATAGTCCTTTAAGGCGATTCACATCATTTCCAAGAGGACCATTAACAATATTTGGAGTCAAGTTTGGTTGTCCCTCTTCTGGTGGGGGATTGGGGACATGTTGCTTCTACCTATGGGTAGAAATGAATGATCCTGTTAGACATTCTACAATATCGGCTGCCTCTAAGAGCAAAGAATTATCAGGATCAAGATGTCAACAGTGTTAAAAGTGAGAAATCTTAATCTAGGCTATGTCGTTAAATCAGGAAAAAACATGTATACATAGTATGCTACCATTTACTTTATTTCCCTAAAAAGGGAGTAAATACATAAACTGATTATATTTTCTTTTAAGAAGAAAAAACTACTCACAGAGTTGGGTTGGGGTTAAATAAACAATAGAATAAAAGGAATGAGCTCAAAAAATAAATGTTTATAATTTTTGAATGTATGTTTGACTTTAAGACCTATGTAAGTATTGTCATGATTATACTATAAAGCTAGATTTATAAAAACAGAAAACAATATAAAGCACCGAACTTAATTTGGTATTAAATATAATAACACAGAGAGGAGTTACATTGAGTTTAAAACACAATCATTTATCGGGAACCAGCAGTTAGCGTAATGGCTATGTCGCTGGACTCCCACGTAGTCGACCGCGGTTCGCGTCTCGGACCCGGTGGCTTACAACTCACGCCGGGCGCGTGTGCGTGCGTGCCCAAGATCCCGAGAGGAGAATGGAGGAGAAGGGATTGCGGCGTGACCATCCCCCCTGGGGGGTGATTTCTCGCTTTCTGTCTCTCTGTCTCTCTCTGTCTGTCTGGCGAGCGCACGGGCCCTATAGTGAAAAACCTCTCCAAAAAAAAAAAAAAAAAAAAAAAACCACAATCTTTATCTGTCCATCCTAGCACTTTATAGCCTATGGACAAAAATAAATGACCAGAAAAACTATTTCAAATATATCTAAATAGTCAAATTTTGGGTGGCAAATATATAATTTCTTATGTTATTCTGTTGTGTGTGTTGGGTTACTCTCTTAGTTATCTATTGCTGCATGTGAAACTTAGCAACTTAAAACAATAAATCATAATATTCCAGTTTCTGAAAGTGAGAAATTTGGGTAACTTGAGCAGAAACCTGTTGCAATGGTGTTGGCTGATGGTCTTTGGAATCAACTTAAGGATCTACTGAGAAGGATTCTGCTCTAACTCACTCCTATAGGTGTTGGCTATATTTAATTCTTCATAAGGGCCTCAGTTCTTCTTTGACTTTTGGCAAGAGGTCTTTCCCAGTTTCTTGCCTTGTGGGCCATGGGGCAGAAAATAACAGAGCAAGTAGATTAACTCCAAGCAAACCAGTGACAGAACCAGATAAAGCCAACAAAACCGAAGCCATGCTTTTTTTGGTAACCTCATAAGACAAGGACATCTTATAACTTTGGCACAATTCTGTTCATTAGATGTGAGTCGCTAAGTCCAGCCCACACTCAAGAAGATATACTAAAAGATATTGAATGATGAAGTGAGGAGATTAATGTCTCTGTATTGACTGACATGCATGGCATTCCCTTTTGAAAAAGCAATGTAATACACTGTAAAATTATATGTAACCCAATGTAATATAAAGAAGATTATGATGATAATTAAAAAAAAGAAAGAAAATGATAACAAAAAAAAAGAAGATATACTAGAACTTAACTACAAGAAGGTGAGGAATTAAGGGCAATGTTAACATATGTCCACCATAAGTATAAAGCAAATGATGGATGGTGTCAATATCATTGAGCACTGATATTTTCAGCAGCGGAGGAGAAATAGGCATAAGGTTAAAAATTAAGTAAGATTAAGAAAAAAATCCCGTGTGTATGTATGTGCATAGATATACACAAACTATACACACTGTGTGTATGTGTGTGCGCGGGCATGTGCGTGTATATATGTGTGTGTGTATTGGTCTCAACAGGAAATATTTGGGCCCCCTGAGATAATTGGCAACTTCTGGAGGCATTTTTAGCTATCACAAGCAGGGAAGAGGTGCTTCTGGCATCTAGGTGAAATTTATTTGTGTGCATATAGTTTGTCTTATTTAATCAGTCTCTGACTGACAAACTTGCTACCAGAAATCCTACAATGTACAGAATAACCCCTCATAAAAACGAATTATCCAGTCCAAAATTGTCAGTAATAGCAAGGCCGAGAAACCTTGGGGTGATGAAATAGAGATAATACTTTTCTTTGTAGAAGTGTTCCAGCAAATACACAAGTAGGAATATTTAAAGTATGATACTACTTTTTTTGCAATCTCTAGTAAAAGATGGATTTGGGCATTTATCATCAATGGCTATTAATACTGCATAAATATGAGAGAGTGCCACACTATACACATCATATTATTTTCAATAAATTGCATCATGTTTGATGGAGAAACATAATCGCTACTGCCAACATGCAATTGCTAAATCTATACTTTAAAAATTTCTATGGGACACATGTCAGAGTTTCTTCAAGTAAATTGTAAAGAAAGAACACAAGGCAGAGGGGGGATATCAAACAATTGCAATAGATGGAACGTACCTCACCTCTAAGAAACAAACTTAAAGCAATTTATAAAACTATCAAAAATTTAAGAAGACATTGCATTACATATTTGACTATATTAGAAATTATTTCAAATCTTTTAAGATTATATAATGTTGATAGTTTAGTTGCATCAAAATAATCTAGCTTGGAAAAAAAAGGTGTGTGAAGGAATTCAGATGAAACAACTAGGAGCTGATTTTTTACAGTATTTTCTTGACTTTTCCATGCTTTCGAAATTTTGCATAATAAAAGTTTTAAAAGTTTACAAGTACCTATTTAATCATTACTGTAGTTGTATGAAAGAAATAAGCAGATAATGAAATAGCAGCAGAATGTTCCACAATGTTTATCAACTTGACAACAAACCTTAGCATTACTTTTGCTGTAATACAGCATTTTAATCATACTATATAATAATTTTAAATATTAATTTTTTCTTTCCCTTAACCTTAAAATAAGTTTTCTTTTAGCATTACTCATTTTCATTGAGTCATTCATTGTTAGATAATGGTCCATTAAATAAATATCATTTTTTAAATTTATTTATTTATTTTTTTTTTTTTCTTTTTTTTTTGGAGAGGTTTTTGCTATAGGGCGCGTGCGCTCGCCAGACAGACAGAGAGAGACAGAGAGATAGAAAGCAGGAAATCACCCCCCAGGGGGGATGGCCACGCCGCAATCCCTTCTCCTCCATTCTCCTCTCGGGATCTTGGGCACGCACGCACACGCGCCCGGCGTGAGTTTAAGCCGCCGGGTCCGGGACTCGAACCGCGGTCGACTACGTGGGAGTCCAGCGACATAGCCATTACGCTAACTGCTGGTCCCAATTTTTTAAATTTATTTTTCATCCAGCATTTACCATTCCATTTTTCCTACTTTTCAGTATTATAAATTGTGCTGAAATAAACACTTTTTGCATATAATATATTATCCAAATTCATTCATTTTAGGACACGTAGTTATTGTAAAAATACATCTCTCTGGAATAATTCCCAGAATTTAAATAACTGAATGTAAGTTCTCATCATTCTTAAGATTATTGAGACGTAAAGACAAATCACTCTCTATAGAGATTAATAAACCATTTGGCTACAAAGACTTGAATACCCTATAACAAAAACCTAAGGAAGAAATATTTTTTTGACTCCCATGATAAAAATATCAGGGCTAGAACAGAGGCACCATGATGAGGTCAGTAACAAGTCACTTCTAACATTCTATTTTGTATCTTTAATGCTACCTCATAGTCATGATTGGTTGCTGAAGCACCACATCTTGGGACCAGACTGGAGCATGGTGAAAGAGGAGACACTTTCTTTCAAAGCTTTATCTTTTTAATTTTAACTTCCTTATTATTTTATATTCAAATACCATATTTACAGCATACAAATGAATTTTCCCAGCTTTAATACACCATATATTATTAGCCCAGTCAATAATATTACCATATACTTAACATCAGCAGATAATTTTCTACTTTTGTGTTTATTAAGTGTTTTTATTTTTTTTCTGAGACCAGTAGATGGTATAATGGTTATGTCACTGGACTCCCACGTACTAGACTGCAGTTTGAGTCCCAAACCCAGCAGATTAAAACGCACACTGGGTGCATGTGCATGCATGCCTAAAATCCCAAGAGGAGAAGGTATTGGGGCATGGCCATCTCCTCATCATCGGGAGGTGATATCTTGTTTTCTGTCTCTCTATCTCTGTCTCTCTGGAACACATGCACCCTACAGCAAACAATCTTTCTCTAAAACAAACAAACAAACAAACAAACAAAACATTTTCCTCTTTTTTCTCTTGATTCCCTCCCTCTCACCTCTCCCTATTGCCTACCCTCCTCATACAGTGTCTTTGTTATCTACAGTCAGTCTTCATACTTTTATACCTTCCTATCTAGCAGTTTCTGTCATAGAGCACAGACATTTGATTTGTATTAAGTAGACACATACATTGCTTCTCTTTTATAGTCTGGCTTGCTTTTCTCAGCATTAAATCTTCCATATACTTCCACTTTCAATCAAATGTTAGGGTCTCATTGTTTCTTATGGCTGAGGGGCTGTCAAAGTTTTATCTTGGGACCAGCAGTTAGTGTAATGGCTATGTTTTTGGACTCCCATATAGTCAACTGTGGTTCAAGTCCCGGTCCCAGTGGCTTAAATTAATGTTGGGCTTGTGTGTGTGCGTGACCAAGATCCCGAGAGGAGAATGGAGGAAAAGGGATTGCGGCGTGGCCATACCCCCTGCTTTCTGTGTCTCTCTTTGTCTTCCTGGTGAGCCCATGCACCATGTAACCAAATAAAAAAAAAAAAAAATAGGCAAGTAATTCCTGCAAGACTTTGGACTTCTCATTAGTCTGAATTCTATTACAAGGTTATGCCTATTAGAAGTTATGTAGGAAATATAATGGTTTGCTTTTTATCGTCTATGTAAGAGACAAGGTAGCTGGGATTGAATGCTGAGTGAGCCAAGGCATAGTACCTGAGCCATAGATCAAGTGCTAAATGACAACCTTTCTTTTATACAGTTGCTCACATTCCATTTAATAATTGTATGTAAAGATATGTATTTATTATTTATTTTTAGCATGAGAAAGAGAAAAAAGAGAGAGAGAGACATCCCTAACAGGGTCCTTAAGCCATGATTAACCCCTATCCTCAGTCAGCCATAGAACTGTATGCCTATGCACAAATGTACAGGGAGGCTGGGATGTGGACCAAGAACCTATCCAGGTGTGTTCAATTGCATTAGGGCTGGGCGACCATTCTATCCCAAGATGCTATATTCTTTATAAGTTGTACCTATCAGGCTATCAGTGGGGTTAAATTTGTTTTGTATCTTTATTAATTTTATTATATGTTTTATACAGTATCTACTAATGCGTTTTGTCATGACTTACATTTTTAAACCATTTATATCAAAATTTGGGGGGTGAAAGACTTTACAAAGACTAAGAGGACTGAGAGTTCAGAATCTGAAATTAAATTGCCTTGTTTTGTGTAAGGCTCGAACTCATAGTAATGATGCAAACTTGCACACTCCAGGATACATAGCAAACATTGTGTACTTTTCTGTCCATGACTGTAGTTGAAATAGTAAGCAATGATTGGAAAAACCGAGTTTGATAAGAATGTCTTTGAGGTGACATTTTCACCCATCGTCTGCGAAGAGTGCTTTAGTTCAGGACATTTTGTTCGGTTTCTTGGACTTCAAACATTCTCAATTATATTCTCATTACACAGTGAGCTGATATCAGTCACTTTGGGAAAGTCAAGTAAACTCTTTAGTAGTAAATGTTAATGATAGACCAGAAGTAATTCATCATGCTTCTACGGAATATTTCAATTTTCACCAAAATCAATTCCTTATTCCAGTGGAACACATATTTCTCCATGTGACGTCTCCATTATCAACTTTCTGATGGGTAAATATTTCAGAAAAGAAAAATGTTTAAAACCCATCAAGTGACAACTTAGTGGTGATTCTATAAGTTGCCATCCTTGTTGATAGGAATTTCTTGAGTTTATCCTACTAAAAATGCATAGAATAAGTATTTTGAACATTTGCTTTTAATACAAGGAAATTCCAAACTTAATCATAAACACACTTCTGGTGGAAGTCATACTCTATTTGGCTATTGGATGCCTGTGGATAGCAGAGGAAAATGTTAATGAGTCCATTATTGGTGTTAGTTGCTTTTATTAAAATATCTGAAAGCTCCAGGAGGTGGACTAATATATTCTTTTTATTTTAGGTGCTTGATATTTTAAGTGGAATATGAAACATCTTTGAATCACAGTGGCAGATTCTCGAGGATGATTAAGCATGGTGTCTATTAAAAACCTATTCCAATTACCAAAAAACTCATGCTAAATAAAACTGCACTCATACAGTGAGAAATTTAATATTTAATTACCTTTAAGATTTTCACTTATGTTACTTAAGTTTTTCTTGTTTTTATTCAAAATAAGTTTTGTAGACAAACTTAGTATAAGAGCTCTCTATAGTCATGTTCTCCATTTTCTGACTTTTCTTACTTTTTACACAGTTCTGCCTAGTCATGAGTTTGTTCCATTGCTTTTGTTTCAAATCTCTCATGATAGTCACTAATCAACTTCAGTTTTGCTAAACCCATTGAATATTTTCCAGTCATTATACCACTTGGCTTCTAAGCAGTATTCACTTTTGTTGGCCTAGAGCTATCTTTTCCCTTGAATTCCTGGCATTTTCTTGTTTCTTCTCCTATGCCATCTATTCACTGTCTCTTTGGAGCTTCACTTTCTCTACTCACTGGAATTCCTCAAGGCTCAGTCTAAAGCCTGCCTTCTTTTTATTCTATGCTAACTTCCTATAAACATATATGTAACTAAAAGTAGATATATAACAAATTGATATCAGCAGGCCGGATATCACACTTCCTAGAGACATTTATATCCACTGCCTTCTCGACAACATCTTTTGGCTGACTCAAATCTCTACGTGGTCTACATCTGTATCTCTTTTCAAACCTTGTCTTACATAAGGGAACCCCTCTGCTTCTAGTTTCTCAAGTCAGTAATTAAAAGTCAACCCTGACATCCATCTCCCTTATTTTCTCTATCTAATTAATAAAACATCCTCTTACATATACCGGTTAAATACCACTCAAGCACATTTACTTCTGAACATCATTATCACTAACAGTGTTTTCTTAGCCCAAGCTGCAATTACCTCTGTCCTCAATATCTATAATGGAGATCTAATCATCTCCCCACATGCATCCCCTCGGCTCCCCTACGGACCATTCTCCACATTCAACCTGAGCTCGACGTCCATCACACTTATCTGATAATTATAAACATAATGAGTAAAACATTTATAGGCTTCCCTTTTCTTCTAGAAACATCGAATCACCACTGCCTACCTTTAACTGCTGGCATCAACCAGTCTCTCATGTTAACTTATTTCCTTTTTCCCCTGCTTTGAATTTTCTCTTTATTAATTTCCATTTATTCCTTGGTTCTTTCCCTCCCACCTACACACACACACACACACACACACACACACACACACACAATTTCAAAATTATTGGCACAAAAGTAAACCCATACTTTAACTCCATTAGTCCCCTCATATATTTTGTCCCTTTTTATAGTTATGAATGTGCATTTCTTTGTAAGGTTATTGGTGAATACCTATGTTCACCATTATTCTTTAAGTTCCATAAGGTCAGGGCTATATCTGGTTTCATCTGTATGGAGTATCCAGCAAAGTGCTAGGGACCTCGTCAGTTTCTAAGAGAAATTTGTTAAAAATGGTTAAAAATAATTTCTACATTAATTCAATCTTCATGTGTACATATTCATATGTGTACATATATGCACAAGAATTCATGTATATACACACATATTTCATATATAATACATATTATACATGTGAACTTTTATCATTGATACATTTATCAACTTAAATAAAATATTTTCTCTTAAGTAACATGCTTGCTAACATGAAAAGAAGTGGAAATTTGCATGCAACATAAATACATGCAATAATGACCTATTAACACAGAATAAAGAGGAAATTCTTCTTTATTAGTCATTTGGAACTAAGATTCTTAGAGCAATATGAAATATTTAACATTTTTTGAAGATAATCCTTTTGTGTAAAGAAGTTATATTGTATATTGTTGACACAATGTATGTATATTTTTACCCTAGGCTGTATGATGTGGCTGTCAGTCTGACATGAGGGAAAAAGAGGGAGAACATCTTTTTACCTTTTTTATTTTTTTGAAAGATTTTTTGGTATAGGATGCATGCACCCCAGAGAGACAGAGAGAGACAGAGAGACAGAACATGAGAAATCATCCCCGGGGGTGATAGGCATGCTGCAATCTCTTCTTCTCTATTCTCCTCTCAGAATTTTGCTTACACATGCATGTGCACCTGGTGTGTTTCAAGCCACTAGGTCCTGAACTGGAACTGCAGTCAGCCATGTGGGAGTCCAATGCCTTAACCACTATGCAACCTGCTGGCCCCAGGAGAAGAATATCTTAATTTTTGGATATATAATTTTACTTAAATCTGAAAACCAAGGCTCAGCTGAGTTGATGAAAGTCTTTGTTTTTGATGTATAAATAATGTCATTATACTAATATATAGAATCTTGCATACCATAAACATTTAAGGAAGCAGGGAAGGCAGACATAGATTTTCCTATGTTCCCATTCACTAACTATGGACATTAAAAATGCACACATTCCTTCTCCAATAACCACATCATCAACAAAAGAAGAATATATTAAAATACAAAATTAGAAGGACACAGGGATAGACCTTTTGATGAAATAAATTTATCTTTTTGTTAAATGTTGGTGAATGTCCTTATTTTTAACATTTCACCTTGGCCCGACAAAATTGCCATCAGGAGACTGGCCCTGTTCCATAATTTGACATTTGGGAATCACTCATGTAATGTGAGAAGGACTCTTAGGCCACTGTAAAATATTGCCTTTTCCCGTTCTTAGTAATAATTTTAAGAAATGGTCCACGTTTCAGAGATAAGTTCCAAATTATTTCAGTATTGATTGGATAAGTGTTTAAAACTGCAAAGTACCATTGAAGTCTGTCTGTGTGTTGTCAATGGAAAACACAGGTAAGGCCATTCATTAATCAAAAAATCAGAACAGTAAACAGTGGCCATAGTTAATGCATGCTCTTAAGCAAAGTTTCATTATTGAGACAGTTAAAAAAGCAAGTAAAATTTAATTTCCTTGTGATTAAGTAGAATCCCTTTCATGTCTTCAAATTCACCAGTATGCCCCAAGATTCTGGGGTGCTTTGAAGCACATAGTGTGCTGCTTAACACATACAGGTTGCTTACCCTGGTTACGGAATAGACACAACTAGGAGAAAAGGAAGAGAGCTAAATCGATTCTCTCCTGGGTGGGAAAGTTTAACAATGTCATTCCTCAGATTTGACAGTCATTTTATTTAAAGATTTTTATAAATAACCTAAAAGTGGGAGTACACAGTAAATTATCCAAAGCTCTTCTAAGCAAAGGAATGCTGAGTCAGTGGGAGGAAAGTGCGAGAAGAACTCATGAAGCCGTGTGGGGTAAGACAAATGGCAATTGAGCGCTCATGTGGGCAAGTGCAAACAGAGCATTTAAAGAACAACTCCACATATGGAATAATAGATTATGAGGTGTTATTTATGATCCAGGAAAACAATCTAAGAATTACAATGTGTGCTTTCATTCAAACAGCGATCCCACTACTGGGTGCATAAAGCGGAGAGGAAATCGGTATGTCAAAGAGAGCTGCACAGCCATGCTCATCGCAGTACTTGCACAGCAGCCATGATCGGGAATCAGCCCGTGTTCACGGATAGATGAAGGGATAAAGAAAATGTGGTATGTATGTGCAATAGAATACTATCCAGACTTAAGGAAGGAAATCGTGCCATTGTGAACATGAGTGAACCTAGAGGAGATTATGTGAAGTGAAATAAAATAGTCACAGAAGTGCAAATACTGCATGATCTCATTTACATGTGGCATCTAAACACACTGAACTCAGTCGAGAGCAGAATAATGCTTACCAGGGTCTGGGTGTGGAGGTTGGGGAAAAATATTAACTAAAGGATGTAAAATCTCAATCAGAGAGGAGGAATAAGTTTGAGAGAGCTAGTGTACAGAACCATGACCATAGTTACTAACAAGGTCTAACATTCTCAAAAGTTACTAAGCAAATAGATTTAAATATTCTGACCACAAGAAAATGATAAGGATGTGAGGTAATGCATATGTTAATTGGTGTACTTTAGACATACCACAATGGATACATATTTTAAACAATGTGTTGTACATAATAAACAAATACAATTTGTATTTGTCAATTAAAAAAGCAAAAGTTTTTTTGATGAGACATCACTCTCTGTGACTCCTGAAATGTTGGAATGCCCTTAGGAGACAGCAGGTCTTCATCTTTTCCTTCCTCCATGTACATTATCCAAGAAAATCTGTTTCTAAAGTCATGGTTTTGATTACCTAATGGTTATTTCTTTATTTTCCTTTAAGCGTTTTTTATTTTTTTTTCTTCCTGTTTGTTTTGTTTTCCTGGCTAGAATTCTATTTCCCTTCTTGGGTAACATATTCCAATTTTTCTTGGAGAAGCCCCTCTGCCCTTGGTACAAATGCTTTCAGATGAACTGCATGCCGCACGTAGTATCAAAGAAGGAATATGAGACTATGACAACAGGAAAACCCTGTCTCCTGTCCTTGATTCAGGGACAAGCAATTAACCCAATCTTAGCAAAGATTTTACTTTTCATAGGAACCTTGCACCAATAACAGCATATCTAATAATGCTTAGATTCCTATCGTCAGAGGTCATAGCAGTTACATCACTGGACTCCCGTATGGTCGACCACAGTTCGAGTCCTGGACCCAGTGGCTTGAAACTCATGCTGGGCGCATGTGCATGTATACCCAAGACCCCAGGAGGAGAATGAAGGAGAAGGGGTTGCAGCATTGTCATCCTGCCTGGGGGGTGATTTCTAACTTTCCCTCTCACTGTCTCTGTCTCTCTCCAACAAGCACATGTACCCTAAGGCAAAAACTCTTTAAAAAAAAAAAAAGAGAGAATCCTTAGATTCCTAAAAGTCAAATACTATAACTATAAAGTGTTCTTATTAGGAGGTAGATATAGGGAGATTATAAACTTATTACATAATACTTTGATAAGTTTACCTATTTTTTTTTTTTTTAATTCTTCATTGCCATGGACCTTTATATGAGATGAGATGTTTGGTTAAGAATGTCACTAAAACCTAGAAAATATAAATTTTAGGGAATAATCATTGTTGAGAGAAGATCAAGGTTGGTGGTAGCCCCAATGTACCCTTGAGAAAAATAATAGAGATACAAGATCTCTAGGTCTTGAATAAATTTATAGGTGAAGGCAGCCCTATATATGATATGAGTGATAAACTATTTTTTATTTCACTTCATTGAAAATAAATGCTGACCAATATATGGTATATGCTGGGGTACACTGGTGAGCTATTCGAAGTCTAAACCTCCTTGAAAAATCCAGCTGTATTTCTAACTGAGTATGGTTACCTCCATCTGGCTATACCTTAGTAATGTCATAAATTACACATTCAAAACTGAGCTCACTGCTTTGCCCCCTAAAGTGTTTCATTGCTATTATATTCTGTGTCTTAGGGAGCAACATTAACATAGTCTTATACCTAATCATCAAAACCTCAGGAGTCATTTTAGCTTCCCGACATCGACTGAATTGTTAAATTGAAAGACTTTATTTTCATAATTAACACCTTGTATACTTTTTCCTATCTTCGTATTGTCACCACTTTAGTTCAGCTATTATTATTCTTTTCCACTTCCAACTAGCCTCTCTTGCCATAGAGCTGGCCTGTCTATTTCCATATCACTATAATTTTGATAAAGTAAATATTTCCTTACTTGAAACCTTTCAGTGAATTTCTAGAAGTTTGAAACAAATTTTAGTAGCCTTATCTCAAGAGCTTTATCCTCAACTTCTCCCCAAGTCTGTCCAAACCTTGTGCCATACTACCGATATGTTCTACCTTATGGGCAAACAGCTATTTGGAGAATCCCAAACAAATCAAACTTTCCAGAATACTACTTTTCATTTAGAATCTCTTTTTTCCTTCCTTCCTTCCTTTCTTTATTCCTTTGTTTCTTTCTTATTTCTTTCTCTCTTTTCTTTCTTCCTTTCATTCATTCTTTCTTTCATTTTCTTTCTCTCTCCCCTTTTCTATCTCCTTTCTTTCTTTTTCTTCTTTCTTTCTCCTTCTTTCTTTTTCTTTCTTCTTTCTTTTTTTTCTTGCCTATAAGTCCCCTAACACTCCCAATCCTGAAAACTAGCTCTTCAATCAGCACTCAGTGTTACTGAAAACTTTGTATGGACCCATCCCTGCATCAGTGATACTGCAATATGCTAATCTTCAGGGGACCTACAACATTATGAAAAAGTAAACTGTACTTCTAAGACACTGTAGTGTAGTGGTTGGATTTCTTACATATTTTCAGAAATACCTAGACTACATTTAGAGCACACTGCCTAACAGAGTGGGTGCTCACTGGCAAGAGGTATGTAATTAAGGTAAACTAAGACTGCCCATGTCAATACTTCTTATGAACACTTCCTTTGCTTTGCTCTTGAGTCTATCTTTCAGAAACAAAGCACTTGCCAATTGCCTCTTTGTTTGGTTCCCTGGAGGTTTTTACATTTCTTGCTCAAGGAAGGACAGTAGCAGAGTGAGAGTTGTGTCTTTCTGCTTAAAATGGCAGGAGAATTATGAAAGAGAAGTTGAGAAAAGCAAGTCTGCAGCATTCAGATAGTCTTCATGTAGGCCGGTTTTAGGAAATAGTACATGTGAACCTGGAAATGAAATTCCTTCAACCTATCTATTCTTCTGTAACCCCTGAACCTTGATCCTGTACTACTCTGAAGGATCTTCAGTTGCCAGAAGACTGCCATCTACAGAAGGACTGGGCAGACTACCCATTTGCCACCTTAAAAATGAGAATTGGAGAGAACAGATGAACAAAAGTTATGAGTACAGCATGAGGGAGATAGAATGTGCTAGGAGGCTCTAAAATTATATTTTGAGGAAAGAAGACCGGGAGAGACCAAATAGAACCAGCAATGCCACTCAAAGCAGATTGCACCAATGTCAACACATCTAAGAATGTTTAGATTCCTAAAAGCCAAATACTATACCTATCAAGCATGCTTATTATGAGGTAGAATGTATAGTATAGGGGGATTATAAACTTTTTGCATAATACTTTGATAGGTTTACCCACATGCTTTTAAATTCTTCATTGCCATAGACCTTCGGCCATTTTACCATCAATTAAAGGGAACCATAGCAGACAATGAAAAATAAAAAAGGAGGATTTCTTGGCTGTTGAGTTTTCAAAAGCTGAAAACCTAACACACACACACACACACACACACACACACACACACACACACAAACAGATGTAGATGAAGAATTCCTAAGCCACTGCTATGCTACAAAATAAATAGGTAAACTTCTTCTACATTCACCTCTGAGCTGAAACATGGGAAACATCAGAGAGATAAGCAAAATTATAAAGCCACCTTTGGAAAATGTCCCTGAGAAATGTCTTTCTACCTTGTGTTTCCACTCTGTCTGAGCTTCCTTACAAAGGGGAACAATGGAATCCCTAAGTAAGTCCTAGGTTCCTAGAACAGAAGATGTCTGAGCCTGGTTTCATGAACCCACAGGAACATCAAGGCTCTAGTTTGCTCATATGTGAATATCTTACCGCAGGAATAAAACAGACATAATGGTTTGCTGTGTCTAGATGTGAGATGACCTTACTGAATTTCCCACAGAGACAAATAGTATTGGATGCTATCTAAAAGATCCCTACAGAGGAAATAGAGCTGCAGAGTGACATCAGGGTCAGGATGTTGAGCCGACAGAGTGAAGTGTGCCTTTATAAGAGCTCCAACTGGAAAAACAATGTCTTTGAAATAACAGTGCCTTATCCATCTTGCTGAGTAGGAACCAAAGAAATAAAGAAGTTGCAAAAGATACCAAAATGTGTCAATGGTGACCAAAAACTCAGTCACGAAATAAGAGAACGTAAGAAGCTTGATATGCTAAGAAACATATGCTAAGAATTGAAAATATATCTACAATTCATGGGAATGAATTGCATCATAAGACATATTTTCAAGTTTCATTACTCAAATAAATAAATGATTTTTAATCAAATTACTTAATCTAATTGAATTGAAAATTCTTAGGTAAATTGCCCTATTGTGCATAGTCTACACTTTCTTAGGTAAATATCATAATATCGATTTCATTTGATTATGATGATAGATCAAATCATAAACACAAAACTTGTTTAACTGCAAAGCCAGAGACTAAACCTTTTTATTTTTCTACACCATAACCACAGGAAGAGAAAAATATCAAAGATCTCTGGCACCATCAGAGAGATTGGAATCACATCTTTGCTCAGTTTTTACTTATTTTCTCCACATGAGTGTACATCCCTAGATACTTTGATTCTCCTCCATTTAAATGGAAATATGTATGATTAAGAGAGACATCAATAATTTCAAACAAGATAGAATTATAGGAAAATATGTTAGAAGCATTAGTAAAATTATTGAATTGTCACTCTATGAAACCATACTGTGTGTGTGTGTGTGTGTGTGTGTGTATTAACCAACAAAATCCATTGTTTATGGATAATGAATATATCCTGAATTTTCCATTGACCAAAATTTTCTTTCACCAAGTTTCCATGTTCTAGAGTACAGTTTATTATTTCACAAAGAGAAACTTACTAAACTCAGTAAAAGAATCCCAGGACTGAAGGCCCCCACACTCACCATTATCTTTACATTGCTCATGTCTCTAGGCTGTACAAGGTCACAGAAGCATGTGCACCATGGGTCCTGAGAGCCAGGCACTGGCAGGAATGGTGTGGACTGTGTAGGAGCATTAACTGCAGTAATATGGGTGGCAACCTGGAGACACCCACAACAGTAAGCCTACCTTTTTAAAAGACATGCACTCCTTTGGAGGGTCTTCCCAGAACAATGCATTTAAACTCAAACTACCGTATACACTTCGTGGACTCTACAAAACCCACTGGGGAGTCTTAGAAGTCCAAGAATCCAGGCTATGAACTGTGGATGTACACCTCTACCTGGTATCCATTTCTTCCTGCTATTGAAAAGTCTGCAGCAGACCCTTCCTGGTGTCCTCCTCACATCTAGCCCTGAACACAGACACGTGACTTAGGTACTAGGCGACAGGGCAGTGCAGTCTGCTAGCAGCTCAGGAGGAGGCTGTACACTTTTATGGAGTACTAAGAATGCCCAGAACAAGAACTAAAATTATTATAAGCCTGTACACCATTGACTAAAGCCAGGTATGTTGCAAAGTGATGGGCTTACCATACTGACCATCACATACAGCTTGGTCTTCTGACTTGTAAAGCTAATAATGACCAGAATCCCCCCTCCCAAAAAAAAAAAAATCACAGGAGGCCGGATGGTAGACAGTGGTAATGCACCTGGACCTACCCAGAAATGCTCTAGGTGTACTCTGAGCACAGCAGGCATGCACCCAGATGCCTGTGATCTGGACCAGCTGAAGTAGAGGGTGCATTATGCTCTGGATACCCTGTTGGGAGAGCCTCTTTCTTTCTCTCTTTCAGGAGAAATAAATAAGTAAACAAAAAATTAGAAATCACAACTTGATATTAGAAGAAAGAAAATTTAGAACCAATGGAACAGAGATTCATTTGTTATGGAATCCATTGCTTCCAAAAAGTACATGCACTTTAGCAAGCAAATAATTCTAGAATACTTTGGTTGTTTTAAATAGGTGACCAGTCACAATAAACAATCTTTCAATAATGAAATATAGTAAGAAGAGAAAAGGAAATAGGTTGTTATGCCTTCAAATTTACCAAGACTTTGTTTTCTGTTATTAGTTCTATTATGATAAGTAATACTCAGCTATGTTCTCTATGTAACACATTAAACTAGGAAAGTAATGTTTTATTTGTACGGGCAAACTTTTCTGTCAGCTCTCTAAAGTCCCAGACCTGGAGGCTTGAAAATCACACTGGGTGTGTGTGCATGTGTGTCCAAAATCCCTAGAGGGAAATTGGAAGAGAAGGAATTGCTGTGTGACCATCCTCCCTAAGGGATGTTTCTCACTTTCTCTTTCTCTCTCTCTCATCTTCTGTCTCTCTCTGGTGGGTGCACAAGCCCTGTAGCAAATAAATAAATAAATGAATAAGATCTTAAAAATGATAAAAAAATGTTTAAGGAGATGGACAATATAATTTACAATCCATTCTGGTACAACTAAGCAAAAAAGTATTTTTTTATCCACTAAGAGGCCACACAACATTAATTTCAATATTAATATAAATTCTTGATCTATAATAATAACTGTTATGAGTCTGGTTTATAGACTGAGAAAGAAAATTATGATTATCTGTTTTGACAGTGATCTGATTAGAAAGAACTCAGGGTATAATAAATTTGCTAAGAGTATCCCTTTTAATTAAGATGACCTTTCAATAATACTGGTCTGCTACATTTCTAGTTGGCTAAATATAGTGATTTTTATGAATTTTTGATCAAAGAAGATATTTCATACAATTGAAGAAATCAGCACTATCAATGGAGGTTTTAAATATGACAAGTTGGGCTTATTAAATATGTCATTCCAAGTAGGCGAGCATGAGTGATTTAAGATAGCCTTTGCATTTTACAACAACTTTATATTATACAATGATTCAACTTCCTAATAAACTTATTTGTTGACTCACACAAGAAAACAAGATAATTGCATTATCTCAATCCCACTGACTTTTTAAAGTGTGGAGTTAGAGTTTTAACTCTCCAAATTTGAAATGAAATATGTTAAAAAGTAACAAAGTTGCTTCAAGGAATTTTGAGGCATAACCTCTTCATATAAAAGAATGAAAAACTGGGACCAGCAGTTGGCATAAAGGCTATGTTGCTGGACTCCCATGTAGTCGACCATGGTTCGAGTCCCGGACCCGGTGGCTTAAACTCAGGCCAGGCATATGTGTGTGTGTGCCCAAGATCCTGAGAAGAGAATGGAGGAGAAGGGATTGTGGTGTGGCCATCCCCTGCTGGGAGTTGATTTCTCACTTTCTGTCTCTCTGTTTCTGTCTTTCTGGCAAGCGCACACACCCTATAACAAAAACTCCTCAAAAAAATAAAATAAAAAGAATGAAAAACTCATTGAATTAAATACACGCACACACACACACACATATATATATATGTGTGTGTGTGTGTATATATATATATATATATATATATATATATATATATTCCCATTAGGGACATTTAATTCACTAGATAAAACATTAACATTGCTTTTGTAAAAGTTACCAAAGTGATTAAAATGAACATAAAAAGTATTTTTGGAAAACTAATTAAATTATGGTTGATAGAGAACATAACGCTAGAATATTTAATTAATATATTAGTTTGTTATCATTTTTGTTTCTATAGGTCATTTAAAATTATGTTTTTTAGAATACTGTTTCTCCTAAATAAATAATGAAATAAATAAGCACATATTCATTGATCATTTGTAATATATCATTTCCCTCTTAGTTTCATCCATATGAAAGAAGAAACATGAGTGAGGATGATTACATATTTATAAACAATTAACAGCATACACTTTAAGTATAGTTTTTTCTATATATGAAAGATTATTATCAAATTGTAACAGAAATTTAAGCTCATAATTAATACCACAATTATTATATAAATGGCATATTGTACTAAGTTTCTTAAAATCAAAGACAGATGGATCATAGAATTATATTGAATATATTGGTTTCTGAGAGCCTGCGAAATATAATTTCTAAATTATATCTAAAATATATGCAAAGTATATTGCCAAATTATAAAATAAAGAAAATTTATGTATATCAGTTGACTGTTAAATCAGATAATAGCATTAAATAAAAATGTCAAAATTAATCTTGACTTAAATTATGTAATACAGAAATTAATAGAGTAGTAATATATATTTAAAACTTGGGTTTTATACTTTAATAATGCCTATTTTGTGGGAAGGAAAAAAATACATATGTTTTGAATAGATTGGAATCCAAAAACTACCTTTTCATGCTTGGTAATGATTATCAGGAAAACATAAGTTAAAAAGGGTTGTGTCTGTGGCTTGATGGATAAGTCACCCGGATCCCACATGGTTGAGTCCCAGACCCAGCGGCTTGAGAAACATACCAGGCCCATGTACACTCATGTCCAAAATTTTAAAACAGAGGAGATCAGGGAAGAGGAGATTGCAACATGACCATTCTCCATGGCAGGGAAAAAGGGGGTGCTTTCTCCATTCCCTCTGTCCCTGTCTTTCTTTGGTAAGTGCATATATACTCTAGCAAAAAAAACAAACAAACAAAAAAACAGAAAGAAAAGTTAAAAAAATATTTTTAGAAAATGAGCTAGGTATTTGCACAGGTATAAGCAAACATTGGCCCTTGAACACAGGTTTGAACTATACAGGTCTATTTCAATGTGACTTTTGTTCAAAAAATACATCAGAAAATGTAGTAAAGTACTGTAACAGTATTTCCCTTTGTTTGCTTCTTATTATTTGTTATAGGGTGTGTGTGCTCATTGGAGATAGAGAAAGAGAGAAAGACAGTGAGAAGTCACCCCTGGGTAATAGGGATGGCCACGCTACAGTCCTTTCTCCTCCATTCACCTCGGGATTTGGGGTATGCATGCTTACATATTTGGCATGTTTTTCAAGTCACTGAGTCTGAAACTGGAAATATGCAGTCGGTCATGTGGGATCCTGTCACCTTAACCACTGTGCCACTGATTGGTCCCTGATTTTTTTTTCTTTTTTTTTTTTTTTTTTTTTTTTTTTTTTTTTGTAGGAGAGATTTTTGCTACAGAGCGCATGAACTCAATGGAGAGACAGAGACAGAAAGCAAGAAATCACCCCCTGAGGGGATGACCATGCTGCCATCTCTTCTCCATTCTCTTCTCGGGATCTTGGGTATGTATGCACATACACTGAGCATGTGTTTTAAGCCATCGGTGTCAGGACTCTAACTGTGGTCAACTACATGGGAGTTCAGCAATGTTACCATTTCGCCATCTGCTAGTTCCAGCTCGTGAATGTCTTAACATATTTTTTTTTCTCTAGTCCACTTTATTGTAAGAATATAATTATAAAACATATAGCATATGGGTCAGTCATTTACATCATCAGTAAGGCTTCTGTCAATAGTAGGCAGTTAATAGTTCAATTTTGGGGAAGTTATATACAGATTTCCAAATATGCGTGTGGGGATGGGCCGGGTGGGTGTCCCTAACCCCTGCATTGTTCAAGGGTCAATCTATATATCCAACTGAGAACCCTTTAAATAGAAAACACTTCCTCATTTCAAGCAGCTTGGACACTTCACTGAAGGAAGTCTCATTTCTATCATGGTTAGAATTTCAAAACTTTCTCATAACCGTCAACTCTGTAGACTCTTGGGGTCAAACTGCAAGAGAGCTAGAACTGAATAAGAAGAGTAAACCAAACTATCCTGCCAATCAGAAATTAAAGCACTTTCTTGCAAGGTGCTCAAGACAAGAAGGAACAACTAAAAACTGCATGTATACCATACGTAGAAAGTTAGGAGTCTGTTTAAACAGAGCCATGTTAATAGTCTTCAAATTCAGGCTAATGTAATGTGACTCTGAAGGATTTACCCTTCTTGAACCTAAGATTCTGCACACCTATAAAAGGAAGAAAAAAACAGAAGCAAGCCTAGAATGTTGTGAAAATTAAATGAGATAATTTCCCACTTAAAGGTCCTAGAAGTCCTATATCAAATGGTTTATAATGTTAAATTCTCATATTTTTATTTCTTACTTTCCTCCATTTTCTCCTTCTATCATATCTCCAAGGTAGGTAATAAAACCAAATATGGCCAAGTGAAGCCAAATATGTATATATTCATAATTTTAAGGTATTTTTGTCTATTTTTTAAAAGAAAAGCTGAAAAGTCTCTCAATTCAGAAGATTATTTTTAAAAATATCCCAACTTTGAAGAAGTTGGAAAAAAATTATTGAATGAAGACATATTCAGAGGATTTCTATTTTTCCCCATATTATCTCTCTCTCTCTTTTTTTTTTTTTTTTTTTTTTGAGAGAGATTTTTGCTATAGGGCATGTGCACTCAGAGAAACAGAGAGACAGCAACGAATCATACACCAAGGGGAAGTCCGTGCCACAATCCTTTCTCCTCCATTCTCCTCCCAGGCTCTTGGGCACACACATACATGTACCCAGCATGAGTTTCAAGGCTCCAGGTCCAGGACTTGAAACACAGTCAGCCATGTGGGAGTCCAGCATTTCAAACACTATGCCATTTGCTGGTCTCCTAAATTATCTGAATTGAATCCAAGAACAATCATAGTTAAAACAAGATTATCTTTGGAGTTTAACAGTGGTAGTATGAAAAGATATGAACTTTGTTAAAACTGCAAAAACAAAACAGATTATTATTGTTATAGTGAACGTTACTAGATTGTGCACTCTGTCTAAAAGCCAGTGCTGGCCAGCCATGGTCAGCTGCTGGAAGTCTGGGAGCGGGGGATGGGGAAACAAAGTGTGATAAAACTCTAAACCCTATCAAAGGTCTCTTTGCTCCAAGAAATAAAATTACATAAATAAAAAATGAAAGTTGGGGCCAGCACGTGGTGTGGTTGGTTAAGGGCACCGGACTCCCACGTGGCTGAGCACGGTTCAAGTTCAACTCCTGGTGACATGCTTTTTCATTTTCTCTCTCTCTCATTCACTCTGTCCCTGTCTGGTCAAATTAAAATAAATAAATAAATACAGTGAATTAAAGTAATTCTATACCAAAAGATAAAAGTCAATAATGCTTTATTTTAAAATATGCATTATCTCATTTAATTTTTAAAACAAAACCACATGGAGGGGGAAAAAAATCTTGATTTCTATTTTCCTGATGAACCAATTGAAACAGGGAAATTTTGAATACTGTTTCAAATATCATAGCTAGGTCACAAAAGGGACCAAGCTGGTAAAACCCAGAGACTATGCCCTTAAAGATGAAACCATACATCTGAAGATAAAAAGTGGTATCTGTCCTGTCAGTAATAAAGTTATTCTGTAGTACAGTAGTTAAAATAATTTAGCATGAGTAAAGAATAAATGGACATGTACTTATCCATCCATAGATAGGCCTAATGGTGTATTAAACATCACTGTGAAAAATAACATTGCGTGAGAGTGCAATCTACGGCAACAAAATCTAGAAACAAATTTCTCTTCAAGTGTTTACTAAGGAACGAAAAATTTGCTCATTTTATTTGGGACATTGATCTCTCAGAATGTTAATGCCCAATTGATGTAAGCCCAGCAGTTTTTATCTCCAAGTTTGCCAACCTGTACCAATTCAGTCATTATGAATTAATTATCTGATATTGAAGTGATGCTTACAAAGGCAGTGCAAATATAATTTATTTTTAATGGTTGCAGTGTCTTATATTACATATTATTTCAAAACACCAAACTACATTTCTAAAGAAATTTCCTTTAGGTAAGTATGCCCTGGGAAAATTTATAGACATTTTACCTCTTTAGGCACACATAGATTTGATTTTGCAGAGTGAATGTAATGGTTTAATGCAACAGTCTAAATTGGCCGTTTCATATATAAATTAAGAGATGTTCTCCCAAGTCCAGTGAAGTAGTACTGTTATCGTGCTATTGTACATGTTGAAGCTATTTACATTATTTACTCTAATAAAAATGATTCTTATAGTAAACTACCTCCACTGAAAGAGTCTGCCTAAAGCACTTGATTTTTGTTAATATATTTATATACTTCAATAAATTTGTAGAAGGTGTGTTTATGTCTATGCATTCATATCTCACCTTCAGTTCAGGGTGATCTGGTACAATTTACTTAAATTCTTAGAATTAAAAACAAGGGAACCAGCAGTTAGCGTAATGGCTATGTCGCTGGACTCCCACGTAGTCGATCGCGGTTCGTGTCCCAGACCAGGTGGCTTAAAACTCACTCCGGGCACGTGTGCATGCGTGCCCAAGATCCCGAGAAGAGAATGGAGGAGAAGGGATTGCGGCGTGGCCATCCCCCCTGGGGGGTGATTTCTCGCTTTCTGTTTCTAATGTCTGTCTGGCGAGCTCACGCGCCCTATAACGAAAAAATCTCTCAAAAAAAAAAAAAAAAGGAAAAAAAAGAATTAAAAACAGTACAACAGTAATAGTGACTAAAAATAAACGTTTAAAATATTTATTTCAGTGCTGGACACATAGTTGATATATTAGTTGTTATATAAGGAGGTCTTCAAAATGTTCAAAAATAGTGTATTATAAACTATTATGCATGAATTTTATTTTTCTACCAAAATAAACTCATTTCAGTTCCATTTTCTCACAAACTTTTTGAAATCCCCTCATATATTATAAAATCAAATATCCTACTTCAGCAAACTTTAAAAACATATTTTTCCACATCCAGTAATTGTGGTCAGCCTATATGGAAGTTGGACATATTTTCTTTGCTTGAATAAATGTAAACTTGCTATTTCTGGTGACTTTGCTGCACACCTGTGACCTCATATTATTTTAGTCAATAAATTATTAAAGGGTAATGAGTTCTCATTACGGTCTAGAATTCTTTGAAATTTTCTATTAAAAGCAAAGAATGATTAGCAAGAAAGTTTACATCGCAGACATCATCAGTTTGGAAATACAAAACAAAGTAATACAATAAAACAAGCAGACAAAGCAGATACAGCAGTCAAGTATTCTCCGCAGAAATTCTGCATTACCAACGTTCTTAATGTCCTGGGAAACCCTAAGATATGGAGAGACATGGTCATGGAGGATTCTGCATTAAAATTTAATACATAAAGATAAGTGCTAGATGAACAGTGGTTTTAGAAGTACCTTAACTGGGGGCCAGTATTTGGCATGTTGGTTAAGGCACTGGACTCCCACAAGGCCAGCCACAGTTTGAGTTCTGGATCCAGTGACTTGAAAATCATGGGAGGTGCATGTGCATTTATGCCCAAAATCCTGAGAGGAAAATGGAGGAGAAGGGATTGGGGCATGGCCATCCCTTCTGGGATGTGATTTTTCACTTTCTCTTTCTCTGTGTCTCTGTCTCTCTTTCTCTCTCTCTGGTGAGAGCATACTCTCTATGGCAGGAAAACAAACAAACCCCAGAAAACCTTTACTTGGCAGCTAATAGCAAGGAAGCTAAGGTGGCTAGATCCCATATGGTTAATTGCATGGTTCACGTCTGGACCCAGCAACTTGGAAAGTACACTGGCATGGGTGCATGTATACCAAAAATAAAAATAAAAAAAAAAATAGAAATGGAGGAGAAGGGATTGTTGCATGGCCATCCTCCTTGAAGGGTGCTTTCTCTCCTCTTTCTCTCTCTCCCCTCCCCACCACAGGTAAGTGTGCATGCCCTGTAGCAAATTCTTTAAAAAGAAAAGGAAAAAAAAACCTTAATTTATTTCATTTATGCTTTCATTTTATCAATGTCATTGCATGCATGAGTCTAAAAAATATTATTTTATTAATAAGATATACACGATTCTAGCTAATAAGAAAACATCATGCTGTATTTTCATTGACGGCCCGTTCTCCCTATGGAACACAAAAAACAATCGTGAGTATTACAATCAATGACATTTCAGATTTCCTGAGATATAGTGATCCATGTGTTTGGATAGAGGCAAGAAAAAATTGCCTTTATCAAAACTGCTCTTCCTTCCCGCAACAAGAATTTATGACCAATAACATCTACCAAGTAGTGTGGTGATTACATTATCACTTTGTGCATGACTTCCCTCAAAGCTGCTTGTGTGTCAAGACTTTCTATTATCATCATTGGCTGAAGACATGGAGAGGTTGGAGTATGTGTTAAACATCTTTAAACCCCACATATGAATAGACATTACAGAGGACTAGCCTCTGTTGTGCAGGAGATAGAATACCAGACTGTAGAGCTGGAAGCCATATGCCTACTGAAATTCAAGTTCCCGGCCTGATGGGCCTGCAAACATGCTGGGCTGGGCGTGTGCTCACAGGCCCAGGACCTGGCAGGCCAGCAGCCTGGAGGAAGAGTATAAACGCATAATCAAGCCCTGGTAGAGGGTTCTTCTTTCTATCTCACATGGCATGCACTCTATCTTGGAATACAGAGGCATTATATAATATATATACAGATATTGTGAATTAAATAATATAATTCACATATGTATTGTCCTGGTAGGTTTCTAGACATAGTGAGGACTTGCTTAATCTGTGCTTTCTACTTGTATTACTATTCATGTTGTTATTAGTGGAAATAACAACATGCTCAAAAGCCCTATATCATGAGAGACTGTGGCTAATAAAAGTTTCTCAAAGAAAGTTAGTGGGGTCAGCAGGTGACATAGTGGTTTTGGCGCTGGACTCCCATATGACTGACCAAGGTTCAAGTCCTGGATCTGGTGGCTTGACAATCATGCTGGATGCATGTGCATGCATGCCCAAAATCCCAGGAGGAGAACAGAGGAGAAGGGATTGCAGTGAGTCATACCGCCTGGGAGGTGATGAGGTGATTTCTCACTTTCTCTCTCCAGTGTGTGCATGTGCCCTATGGCACAAAATAACCCAACCAACAAACAAAAACCAGTCAGTATGGCTCCAGTGGAAAGCGAAAGTGAAACATAATGTAAGACGGGCCAGAAAGGGATGTAGGAGCTAATCCAACCAGTTTGAGGGCTGTGCTGTTGTTCCATTTTTCATTTCAAGAAAAATTTCAAAAGGGAAGAGTGAAAATGAAGTGATCAGATTTGAGCTTATAAAAGTTGACTTTTGCTGAAATGAATAAGAGATTGAAAAGGAGTCAGACAGGATGCAGTGTTATCAATTAGATTTCTTGGTAGTTGTTCAGGCAAAAAGCAATGGTGCACAGAGGATAAAATGCCTGCATTTTATGACTTTACTGACATTTTATTGTTTTAGCAAATAAACAGCTTTTTTTAACATACTTTGAAAATACAGATGGTTACATAGATAGTGCATGTTTTATTCAAATACATGTTATACATGAATTTCTAGTCCCAGAACAACATACACTTGAGTTAAATCTTTAATAAATGTTACTGCCTTGATCAATGTCTGACACACAATAAATGCCATGTATTATCATTATTATAACTACTATTCTAATTGCTACATGAGAAACTGTGATGATAAAATATATATCCTATGAAATACGTTGAATTCCATGAAAGAAAAACATGACGTTAATGTAAGCATTTTTCAGAGCCACACAGTAGGCTCTTGTAGAACTTTATATAAAGTGTAATAACTTTTCTAATGTAGATATTTAATATGAAGTTGTTAATTGATTTCTTCCTCCCCCCAATTTTTGACAGAGGACTTGTGTGCTTGTCAGAGAGAAGCAGAGAGAGGGAAAGCGATAAAGCGACCTCCTTGGGGCTGATCATAACACAATCCCTTCTCCTCCATTTCTCCCTCCTTTCAAGATTTTGGACCAGCATAAGCCCTGTGTGTTTTTCAAGCCACTTGGTCAGGAACTTGAACCACATAATTGGCCACATGAGATCCAACCACTGTAACTGCCATGTCACTAGCTGTTCCAATTGATTTCTTTCTTTTAAAAAAATAACTATTTATTTAATTTTATTTATTTATTCACTTATTTTAGTTTGACCAGAGAGAGAGAGAGAAAGTGGGAAAGCAAGCTATCTGGTCAGGGACATGAACCATGGTCAGCCATGTAGGAGTGTCCAGCGCCTTAACCACCACTCCACCTGCTGGTCCCCCAGTTGATTTATTTCTAAATTAAATGTTTTTACCAAACTGATTCATAGCTATAGTAATCTCAGGCAATCACACACCAACAACCACGAGACTTACTACTTAGGTTAACTCTGAAGAAAAAGTTCAAGGAGTAATAAGTAGGTAGAAAGAGGAAAGCTTGAAGAAAGGGGACAAGAACAGACTGATTACATCTTAGTCACAGCAAAGTTAAGAGATATCTATGAAGAGCATTCAAGCCGGTAAGAGCTAATTGGATACCTCTACTGGGGATTGGCATAGCAAAATGTAGGGACTCATAGGAAGATGATAATTAAGAATTAAAGTTCTCTCCTATTGTAACACCAAGCACTCCTACATTGATGCCCTTGCTATTGTTCACATACGCATGGTGTGGATATGGGAGAACCCACAGAGCAAGTCACACATCCCAAAGTTTCCAGGAGGCCATTTACTGAAAAGTAACCTTTTTATGTCCAGTAAAAATCCATACTTTTTAAAATTAAGCCTCTCGTTTCACTGACATATTCACTTTTTCTTAAGATTGCAGGCATTTCTTATGTTATTTTTGTGAGAGAACTATGGGGAAGGACAAACTTCCTGCTGACAAGACTACTTCTGGAATGGAAGCAGATATGAGCAGAGGTGTGTGACTTGGTTCAGGTGGTATGGCTATCTCTTCACATTTATTAATATAGTAATTACATTTGGCTATGTGGTTTGGAAAACACCAAGTTAAAAAAGTAAAATTTAAAACTGTAAAAATATTGGGCCAGCTCTGAAGGACACAAGTTAAGTGCACTACATTGGGTGCTAGATCCCACACGGCCAACCATGTTTAGAATCCCTGCCTGGCAGCTTAAGAAAACACATTAGGCACATGCGCGTGAGTGTCCAAACCCCCGATGAGATGGATAAAATGGAGGAAAAAGGATTGTGCTGTGACCATGCCCTATTGGGGTGTTCTCTCCATCCCCCCACTGCCCTCTCCCCCCTTTTTCTCTCTCTTTCTCTCTGGTCAGTGCTCACACCTTCAGGCAATTTTTTTAAAAAAGTAAAAAAAAAATTTTAATATTTATTTCAGCCAAACATGATAAGTACAAGATTCAAAACAGGAATGTTAATTCAATTCACAGATTATTGAATGACTTCCTTTGATAAGTTACTTCAACTCCAGTTTTCTATCTGCTGGAAAAATATCAGAAAACTAATTGGTCTCAAACACCTTTGCGCCGTTTTCCTCATTCACTTCATTGTGAGCATTAAGTACATGAAAATGCATAGGTATGCAGCTGCACTCTCTCTCCCCCTCTTTTACACACACACATGCTCACAGGCACAGTCAGCAAAAATAAATCAACTAACTTAGTGACATTTAGAAACATTGTTCGGGTATCCTAGGCACTCGCTTCCTTGTTTGGGGTCTCAAGCATTTTCTATTAGGCCTGGGAGTTGGTTAAGAATGTGGTGGCTTAAACTCACGCAGGTCACGTGTCCAAGATCCCGAGAGGAGACTGGAGGAGAAAGGGATTGTGGCGTGGTCATCCCTCTGGGAGGTGATTTCTTGCTTTCTGTCTCTCTGTCTCTCTCTCTTTCTGGCGAGCACACATGCCCTATAGCAAAAAGTCTCAAAATAAATAAATAAATAAAAAGAATGTGGATGATACCACCTCACTTTCCAAGTTCAACTATTGTCTTGGTGGCTTGCTTTCCATGTGATCCGAGAAAGCTAGTCAATCATTTTGTGCTTTGGTTTCCTCATTGATAAGATGGGAACAATGCACATACTTACCTCACAGAATTATGTAAGAATCATGTGAATCGACTTGCGTAACACACTTAGAAGACATGCTTTATTTCTAATAGGTATCAGTTTTTATCATTTTTTGTCTCTGGGATACTTAGTCATTCTCAGTCCTTGAAGCTAGTCCTCCTACCACTGATACACCCAGAAGATTTTATTTTTCACACTTTTTCCCTTTCTCTATCTTTTTAAATTGTTCCTTCCTTTCAATTAAATTTTCTGTTCAGTTTGCAAATGGTTTCTGAATCTCTGTGTGACATGGGTGTGAAAGGACAGCAGAGCAGAGTTTCCTGTTTTCCTCGGTGTCCATGGAGCACTTTGCAAAGTTACACAACATGCTCAGGATATCAATGCGGGACTTCATATTACAAACAAAATAGCGTTTGGCCACCTACAGTAAACTTGGGGTCTCTTAGTTCAAGATTTGTAAAACAACTTCATAAACAAATTATCTCCATTTTTCATTTCCTAGTTCTGTGACAGCAAAATGCGTTATTTTGGTATTTAATCTCTCAGTTTTCTCATCTGAAAACCAATGATAAAAATAGTGCCACATCCATGGCTATTGTGAGAAATAACCTGAAAAAAAAATTTAAAACAGTGTCTGGCCCATGGCAAGCAGTCAGTTAAGATCATCATTACTATTGTTGGTAGTATTATTAATTTTTTTTTGGGGGGGAGAGGTTTTTGCTATAGGGCGCATGTGCTCGCCAGACAGAGAGAGACAGAGAGACAGAAAGCAAGAAATCACCTCCCAGGGGAGATGGCCATGCCACAATTCCTTCTCCTCCATTCTCCTCTCGGGATCTTGGGCACGCACGCACACGCGCCCGGCATGAGTTTTAAGCCACCGGGTCCGGGATGCAAACCGCGGTCGACTACGTGGGAGTCCAGTGACATAGCCATTATGCTAACTGCTGGTCCCATTAATTTTATTTTGCCAAATGAGATGTAATCATAAAACAAAGAAACAAGAGTCACATTTGTTCTGAGTCCCATTGGGACAGGTTGGAGGACTGAGATGCGATGTAATGAAGCCCTTTCCAAATAGCAGCATCCATCATATACTCTTTCTGACTGTATAGACCAATGCTTTGCTACATATTTCACTCGACATGTTCTAATCAATTATTAGTTAATTTAAATAAATAAAATATTATGTTTTCTCTGTTTTATATTTTCTCAGCCTTTGTGCTACTGACACTTTGGGCCATATAACTTTTTTTCTTTCCATATAATTCTTTTTCGTAGGGTGTTTCCTATGTATTGTAGTCTGGTTAGTACCATCCCCAGTCTTTTCCCACTAGGTATCAATTTGCACATACCTCCTTCCAGCTGTATAAGAACAATGTTACTATAAATGTTCAATACTCCCTTGGAGATAAAATAACCTTTGTTTGAGGGCCTCTGGGTTACCTTGATTTGTGACGTAACAGTATTAATATCACCTTCAACAAAAGTTGATCATACAACTTATGTTAAATATTAGAGACTAAAAAAGTTAGGTTGTTCTTATTACTAGCAGTACCACTAGTGATCTGTATTGATGAGTCTTTTATGGGGCATAATTTAGTCTAGTTCCAATGTAAACTCACACCTTTTTTGCTTCATTAAGATTTACTATCATCCACACCATTTTTCCTCTTTCATTTTATTGATGTAAACAAGAGTCAGGGTTTGGACTTTAGCCATAACAAGACAGCAGTTTAAATATGGCTACTATAAAATCATGATACCCTTCCTTTAGAAAATGCGTTTTTTTCTTCCTGAAGAATACTCTTGCAGTCTCTATAACCCAGATGTGGGGAAATGTTGCTCTCTCCTTTTGCAGCATGTAAGGTAATTTAAATAACAACTCAGGCTTTGACAATTGATAAAGGAGCCCAAAATTATGAAAGTATGTTTAAGAATGAACTTACCCGGGACCAGCAGTTAGCGTAATGGCTATGTCGCTGGACTCCCACGTAGTCAACTGAGGTTCAAGTCCCGGACCCGGTGGCTTGAACTCACGCCGGGCGCGTGTGTGTGCATGCCTAAGATCCCGAGAAGAGAATGGAGGAGAAGGGATTGCGGCGTGGCCATCCCCCCTGGGGGGTGATTTCTCGCTTTCTATCGCTCTGTCTCTGTCTGTCTGGCGAGCGCACGCACCCTATAGCAAAAAAAAAAAAAAAAAAAAAAAAGAATTAACTCACCCAGTCAAATAAATGTTTGTCATTTGACAGTTTCCATAAACTCAAAACTAGGAGAAAATAAAAGGGAGGGAGTTGATAAGGTAGTGATACAAAAGAACTTTTTAAACATGTAAACATATCACTAGAGGCAGAGATGATAAGGAATGAGGACCTTACTGTATATACAATATGCATCAATGCATACATGCATGTGTGGATGTTATAGAAGACTGACATCTTTCATTGGACTCTCCAACTTGTCAATAACCCCATACATAGTCAATTCTTTCATAACAATTTTTTTTTTTGGAGAGGTTTTTGCTATAGGGCGCGTGTGCTCGCCAGACAGACAGAGAGAGACAGAGAGACAGAAAGCGAGAAATCACCCCCCAGGAGGGATGGCCACGCCGCAATCCCTTCTCCTCCATTCTCCTCTCAGGATCTTGGGCACGCACACACATGCGCCCAACGTGAGTTTAAACCACTGGGTCCAGGACTCGAACCGCGGTCGACTACATGGGAGTCCAGCGATATAGCCATTACGCTAACTGCTGATCCCCTCATAACAATTATTTTGAAAATGAAAATTTGTTCCAAGGCAATTAAAATTTTATATCTATATTGACAAAAAAATATACATATACACACACATACACACACATATATGTATGCACATTTATTCCAAGGCAATCAAAATGTTTTATATATTTATATAGAGATGTGTGTATGTATATGTATTTATATGTGTGTATAAAATGCAATGAAGTATTACTACAAGGACATAGATGTATTTTTATCAATACAGATAGAATTATTTTTGTTTACATGCAATTGTGCCTGCAAGAATGCTAGGTAAAGCTGAATATAGCCCAGCAGAAAACACATTTACAATGTCTACCAACTATCTCAATTCATTGTTACAACCTACAGCTTTCCACATTTTGTGTCCAGGTTCAGCGACCCTCTTTCTGTCACCTTATAAAAACTTGCAAGCTTCAACCATTCTAACGTCCACTTCCACAAGCAAGGGTATATGCCATGTTTATTGTAGTATTTCTAAGAGTCTCGAAAAAGTTCATGTAAAATATGCCTTATGAAAACTTTATACATGGGTTTTCAATTTTTTCGCACCAACATAAACTTTAATTCCATTTTTAATGGAACTTTAATTCCATTTTTCCATGACCTTTTTGAAGCCTTGTGTTTCATGAACATTCCATGTGTGTAAAACTGCCCTACAGTTCATATTAGGTTCTTCTGTTTTACTATCTTTTAGTATGTCTCTGACCAAGGTTTTGAGTGTGGTGCCCCATCTCCATTTTCTCACAAGCCCTGTGGATTTTATTGCACAATTTTGCATAGCACAGTGGTTTTTAGGAACACATATGTTGTGTTATAGCAGACTCGACTGTAGTTTAATGATGTTGGAGAACATTCTAGTGTTGTTGGATTTAGCTCACTGTTTCCAAGCAAAGGTTTTAGTAGCAAATGTTGAATGTGGGAATTTTAGCACTGTATTAGTACAATTTATTTCTGAAACATTTCTCTTTTTTTACACAGTAGCAGAGAAGGCATTGTTTACTTAAAAAAGCAGATTAGATGAGTGAACCCATAGGGGAAAATGGGAGAGAGGTGCAAAGGAGAGAAAACAATGATGAAAATGTTCCTTTTGCTTAATCATTTTATAATTAATTTCATATCCACTCTCAAGGGGCTAGAAAGTGGGACGTGTGCCATATTACACAGAAGGTGGCATTAGCTCTTTAGTCACTGTCTGGAAGATTTTGCATATAAATCAGCTGTTGTGATGTGGCTAGCTCAGTGAGTTCTGACCTCTTGTCCAGCTCTGAGGTTCAACTGCAGATAGCACGAGATGATTGGCAAGGCCTGAGCACACCTAGCTTTTGGTAGAGGTCAGCCCTTTACATAGTGATAAAATCATCCCTCATACCATACACAGTACCTTCCCTAGCCTCATTTCCAAATCATCCTTTGCCAGCAACTAAAACCTTCGAGGGAAATAGTTTGAAGCTCTGCATTTGTATAATTCTAATTGTATTATCAGGAAAATAATGGGGGGCAGATGGAGGCACAGAAGAAATGCAATACACAGTGAGGCTGATCACATGGAAGGTTCCAGGCTCATGTCTAGAGATCTTCTGAAAATGCTAGGTATGCCAGAGCCCATGATCTGGGGCTGGCTTGACCTGGAGGTAGATTGTGGTATTGTGATCGTGGTGAGGGTGTTGTCTCTGTGTATATGCCTCTGTGTACATGTCTCTCTCTGTCTCTGTCACTCATGGAAGAAAGACAGAAGCTTAAAAATGAATTTATAAAAAGGAAACAAGATGTGAGGGACTAGCATGTGGCATAGTGGTTAAGGCACTAGACTCTCACATGGTTGATTGCAGTTTGAGTCCCAGACCCAGCAGCTTGAAACTAATGCTGGGCATAGACATGCATACCCAAAATCCTGAGAGGAGAATGGAGGAGATGGGAGCGTGGCATGGCTATCCTCCCTGGAGGTAATTTCTCACTTTCTGTCTCTGTCTCGCTCGGTCTCTCTAGAGAACACACATATAGCAAAAATCTCTCAAAAATATTTTCCAGTATTCTATTTATCTCTACAGCCTAAACTTTAAAATTATTATTATCTGATGTGTTCTAATGGGAAAAGAACTGAGGAATTCATATGTGTAATTGTTGTTCTGGCTGTTTTTCTCTTTAGGTCTGTTTTTCCCATTTAAAAAAAAAATGGGAGTAAAAATGTTTCTTACATGTCTGTGTATGTGTACAACAAAGCGAATGTTGACCAAGCAGATGTGTTATTACTAATTGCATTGGCTCTGTATTAGTGATGGAAAATCATGGAATTTGGAATCAATGAGGTAACAGCTGCTGAGGCTGAAGGTGAATAGCTCCCATTTCTCCCTAATCGCAGGCTCCCTCTCTTCCATCTTTTCTCTCACCAAGGGTGGGAGATGTGCAGTACTTTTCAGTTGCATTAGTTAGAGCTAGAGGGAGCACTAGCCTCCCACCACCAACCCATGCACTCCAGTAATGGTCACTTCCCTTTTTTCCCAGTTCCATTTTCTTAAAAGAGTTTCTTAGAAGAGTAACTTCAGGCATTCTAATTGTATTGTCAAGAAAATAATTGGGGCCAGAGGGAGGCACAGAAGAAATGCAATGCACTGTGAGGCATTGTAGATAAAACTGACCCGGGCATCCTGACATTTAGAAATGGAGAACTAAGGGGACCAGAGATGGCATAATGGGTATGTCACTGGACTCCCACATAGTTGACCACAATTCGAGTCCTGGAACCAGTAGCTTAAAAAACACTCATGCTGGGTGCATGTATGTGCGTGTCCAAGATCCCCAAGGAGAATGGAGGAGAAGGGATTGTGACATGGCTATCGCCCTGGGGGGTGATTTCTTCCTTTCTGTCCTTCTGTCTCTCTGTCTCTCCACATGCTCTATAGCAAAAATCTCTATTTGAAAAAAATGGAAAACAAAAAATACCTACGTGAGCCTCAAGTCTAAACAGCCTGCTCCAACTCCTTTTCCAGAACATTTCATCTTATCGAAGGCTTGACAAGGATATCTTTGACTCCAATTTTATTGCTTGTTACGTGTGTGACTTATTTAGGAGCCCCCAGGAAAGGAAAGATGACAAGAGATCCTTCATTTCTATCTGCCTGGTCATAATCTACTTTAGCAGAATTAGAAGCATATCCTTAGTGATTAGCAAAAGTTTAATCCTTTTATGCCAAACTTCCTTATTGTGACTATTATGAAATATCTTGGTTTTCAGTCATAAATTTATTCTACGGCATTATGGAAATTTTTTGATGTATTTCTTAGCAGATGAGAATACATAGAGGAAGCTGAAATTTATCAATTGACACTCAAAAATAGTTCCATTTCACTTTTAATTTTCTTCTGAATTTTGAGGAAGTACATTTGATATGGTAACACTAATAATGAATGAGACAGATCACGTCTGTGTAGCTAGAGTGCTAGAAGTAATTTTAAGATGTTTGATGAGGCCCTGAACAAAACTAACCACAGACATATTACTTCCAGAACACTTAAAATTTTTAAAGCAATTAAAGAAACCTTAGTCAAAGAAACCTTATTATTGGTTAGACTTACTATTTTTTCTTTTATTATTATTATTATTATTATTTTGGAGAGGTTTTTGCTATAGGGCGCTTGCGCTTGCCAGACAGGCAGAGAGAGACAAAGAGATAGAAAGCGAGAAATCACCCCCCAGGAGGGATGGCCATGCCGCAATCCCTTCTCCTCCATTCTCCTCTCAAGATCTTGGGCACGCACGCACATGCGCCCGGCCTGAGTTCAAGCCACCGGGTCCAGGACTTGAACCGCAGTCAACTACATGGGAGTTCAGCAACATAGCCATTATGCTAACTGCTGGTCCCCTTATTATTATTATTATTTAGGGGGAGATTTTTGCTATAGGACACTTGTGCTTGTCAGAAAGACAGAGAGACAGAAAGTGAGAAATTATCCCGCAGGAAAGATAGCCACACTGCAATTCCTTCTTAATTCGCCTCTAGGGATCTTCGGCATGGAAACACACACAGACACACCCAGTGTGAGTTTTAAGTTGCCAGGCCTGGGACTCGAATCACAGTTGACTATGTGGTTGTCCAGAAATATAACCGTTATGGCATCTGCTTGTCTCTGTTCATTTATTTTAAAACAAACAAAAAAAATTAAAGGTTTTCTTTTTTCTTCAATTCATTGTAGTGTGTGTGTGTGTGTGTGTGTGTGTGTGTGTATACACATGGGGGAGAGAGAGAAAAGAAAAAAGAAAGAAAAGCTGCCCCTAGTGTTCAGTCACACTGTGATCCCTCTCCTTTAGTCCTCCATCCCTTCAAGATCTTGCGGCTCAAACCAAGACTCAAACATGATCAGCGTGTGGCTTCCAGCTCTGCAAAATACACTGCTCACTACACCACAGAGGCTGGGTGGACCTGGATTAATTTTTTTAGAACTTGGCATGAATGTGAATGCTGTTCTTTAAGAAGCTATCAACACTAGATTTATAATTACAGTCTTCCCCTCCAAGAATCCTTCTCCATTTGATTGCCTTCTGAAGCTATTGATCTTAAGTATAATATTTAGATTGATAAAGTGATGTTTTTATGAAAATAGATGAGTGATCAAGCAGGTCGAAAATCTAGGATGTAAATTTCACAGAAGTAAGTATGGTAAAGTATATGTCTAAATAGGCTAGAACAGACACATTTCCTTTAACAAGTATTAATTAGGTCCGTGGTTCTTCCATTTCAATGGTTATAAGAAATGGACATAAACAAATATCTGAGCAATTTGTTTAAACTCTTTAGAACTCAGAGATCTTTAGAGATATTTGCCAGGTAAGTTTTGTATTGGCGCCAGTAATTGCACTGCATTTGGCTCATTGATCCTTTTTTTTTTTTTTTTTTTTTTGGGGGGGGTGGGTACTTTAAGAGGCTGTTCCTAGTTCACTAAAGATTCAAAGATGGCAAGAAAATAGTCTTTGTAACTGAGTATTTCATGGACAGAAAGAATATGCTGAGGTAGTAAGACTAATACATGACAATAATCCATGTGATTGAAGAAGAATGCTCCAAATATTCAAGGCCAGTGAGGAGGAAGACTAACCCTGCAGTGAGGTCAGAGAAAGCTTCATGTTAGAGACAAGAAACTGGGCATTGGAAACCAAGTTAAGAATTAACCAGAAAAAGACAAAGGCAAGAGAGTGGTATAGATGGAGGGAATAAACATAAGGCATATACAAGCACCCAAAAGCAAGAGATTCCCTCAAGATGATTAGTAGAAATAGTTTGTGAAGGACAGTACTAAACCTGCAGGTGGAAGAACGAGGTGACAGAAGATGCTCTGGAAGAAAATATTGTCCACAAGGAATGTCCCTGTCTCTCTGTACCATGATGATCTAGTATTTGTCTTAGATTTAAGAAAGAATGATTAAAAAAAAAAGGCATGGGGACTCCTATGACATTTGAAGGAGAGATTGTAAGCATGAAAATTCGATGGGGAACTATGGCTATAATGTGGGCAAGCAATGAGGGCAGGGCTAAAAGTATTGACAATGTTTTCATGGATGGAGAGGAATGAGAAGGAACTCTGGAGATAGAGTGGACAATATTTGGTGAATGGTTGGATATGGAATGATCCGATGAAGCAAGACTGCACTCACTCAGGAACCCAAGGCTGCCGCTAACAATGCTAATTCCACCAACACAGTTCACTGGACTATGGAGTGTGTCTAGAGTGGCTCCAGGCTTGGGGAGCAACACAAATATAGGTTAAAAGAAGCCTAGGAGACACACAGGACAATGGATAGCCTGATATTAAAGTGAAGTCCTTCAATTTTTAAATATTGATAACTAATTCCAAGGATTTAATACTATGTAACTTAACAAATGAAACATGCCTACTGAACATATTTAACACATGTTTTGCAGTATGCACTCTGGAGATATAATTCTAGGAGTAGAAGTAACAGGTTTTACAGTAGTTTAGAAAACTAATAGCTTAGTTTATAAAATGGATGCTCTTTGCTACAAATCAAAATAATATATTATTTTTGAGTCTACCTAACAATATTAAGAATGCATTTTTGAGGACTAGCAGACGGAGGAGTACTTATGCCACTGGACACCCACCTGGCCATTCTAGGTTTGAGTCCTGGACCCAGGGGCTTGAAAAATCACACCAGGCACATGTGTGTGCATGCCTAAGATCCCAGTAGGACAATAGAGGAAAAGGAATTATGGCATGGCCATCCCCTGGAGGTGATTTCTCACTTTCCATCTCACTGTGTCTGTTTCTCTGGCAAATGCACACTCACTAAGGCAAACAGACCTCTTGTAAAAAAAAAAAAAAAAAGAAAAAGAAAAAAATGAGTTTTTTGAGATTTTTATAAAAATTTAGCCTTGTCAATAGGCAATGATTCACATATGATATTTTTTAAAAATGGCGTTTAAGCCATTTTAATACATTCGCAACTCATATTTGAAATTTGATGATCTTGAACATAGAAAAATTAGAAGTATTTTTATAATTTCTTCTGTGTCTTTGTGACATAGACCATGAGCCCTAATACAAGGAATAGCAGTGAATTGAGTCTAAAACTTAAATGATTTTTTGTTTATAGATTCTTTCTCCATCATTGGCTCTAAGTTTTGGTTAAGAAAGGAATCTGTTTTTTACAACCAATATAAATATATACTTAAGATCATTTTTAATTCTTTATTTAGCATTAATAAATCCAAAAAATATGTACATCCAGATAAGTTTTCTGGCACAGTATCACTGACAGAGTCTTTAGAATGACAGGACTCAGTTTGAAGACTGACTGTTCATTTAGTAATTAGAGTTTTACATGCCAGTTATCTCATGTTTCTAAATAATTATAGTAATATCAGAGTAGTAGCAAGTCTTAAATAGTTTGCAGAAAGGATCAAAAAGTGTCATTTTTCTTTCTTTTTTTATTTGCCATTCCAGAACTTTGAACCAGTTTTCTCTTTAGGAACTCCCCTACCTCATGAGCCAAAGTGCTCCAGAAACTATGGAAGCTGAAAGTACAGGCTTATTTCCCAGTCCCCTTTATTACCAGGACACAGTCACGTGACCTAGTCTCTGCCTCCATAGACTTTGACTCAGAAGCCAGTGAGCTAAAACAGCAGGGGCCATACAAAATCCACTGTGAAAAGAGCCACTGGCTGCAACCTCAGTCAGTTCCCAGAAGCAGCAGTTCTGTGGTCCTGTGTGCTGTGTAAGTGGGGTTGGCGTTGCCAGCAGCAGCTCTGGTGCCCAGAGTGACCACAGTGTTGCTTTACTGAATCCTTTTTTTTTTTTTTTTTTTTTGGCGTGAGTTTGGACACTGCTACTGGCGATGGCAACTCAAACACTGTCTCTCCAGCTCTACTGTTAATGAATTCTGCTCCTAGTAAACCAGTTAGAGTTTCAGATTCTCTTGCTTTTGGCATCAAACCTTGACTAATACAGTATCTCAATACTTAAGCAGTACCAGGTCTATAGTTCAATTCTCAAGCATCAGGAACACGCGACTTTTGCAGGGTTAAATTGCCTCACCTAGTTCAGGGTAGCACACAGTAGGCACTAAATAAATACTTATGGAATAAGTGCTTTCTACTAGGTTGTCGGGAAAGTCATGGTGGATTTTTCTGTTTTTCTATGCAAAAATGTGTCATGACTTTCCCAACAAACCAGTATTATCTCAGAAACAATTGTTAGGTAGAATTTAGTCAGGAAAATAATTTACTCATTGAATTATTGAAAAAAGATGCTTAAAGCCTTTTTTAGGTGAATTGTTTATTTCTTTTCATAAGAGAAACAAAGAGAGACAGAGAAACAGACACTCCCAATGGGGTCTTTTTCTTTTTTTCTTTTTTTTTTTTTTTTTTTTTTTGGAGAGGTTTTTGCTATAGGGCGCGTGCGTTTGCCAGACAGACAGAGAGAGACAGAGAGATAGAAAGCGAGAAATCAACCCCCATAGGGGATGGCCATGCCGCAATCCCTTCTCTTCCATTCTCCTCTCGGGATCTTGGGCACGCATGCACACGCGCCTGGCGTGAGTTTAAGCCAACAGGTCCGGGACTCAAACTGCAGTCGACTACGTGGGAGTCCAGCGACATAGCCATTATGCTAACTGCTGGTCCTTCCCAATGGGGTCCTCAGACCATAATCCACCCCTTGTCCCAGCTGTCCTGGATAATGGGCGTGTGCTCCCCAAGTGCTCAGAGGTCCCAGGATATGAATTCAGTTGCATTATCTCTGTGCCACCATCTGGTTCCCCATTTTTTTTTTTTTTTTTTTTTTAATAATTGTCAAAGGGTGCCTATACTAACTGGGTGGAGACTGAGGGAGGGAGGCGGAACTCTCCAACAGGGTGTGGGCAGGGTGCAATCCATTTTTATCATTTTTCCAGGTTATTAGGATTTGGGGCACACATCTGCATGTGCCCAGTGTGTTTTTCAAGTTTCTGGGGGTAGGACTTGTACTGCAGTCAGCCACATGAGATTTGGTTCCCTTAACCACTGTGCTACTGGGCCAGCCCTTTAAGAGATTTTTAATAACGGTTTTATGACATCTAACACTACATAGTGGCTTCATATTTGTGTCAGTGTGTTCTTTGGGCTGGCTCCATGGCGAAGCCATGATGCGCTGCTCAAGAGAAGATGGATCCCCCATGGTGACCACAGTTCAAAACCCTGTCAGGTCAGCCAAAACATGTTGGACGTGTGTGTCAGGGTCCAAAATTTCACAGGCTAGAGGCTAGAAGAAGGGGTTGCAGCATGAGATCCTGTGGAGGGTACACCTCGCTCTCATGCTGAACTCTATCATGAATTTAAAAAAGTAAACTTCAAGGGACCAGCAGTTAGCGTAATGGCTATGTCGCTGGACTCCCACGTAGTTGACCGTGGTTCGAGTGCCGGACCCAGCGGCTTAAACTCACGCCGGGCGCGTGTGCATGCATGCCCAAGATCCCGAGAGAATGGAGGAGAAGGGATTGCGGCGTGGCCATCCCCCCTGGGGGGTGATTTCCTGCTTTCTATCTCTCTGTCTCTCTCTGTCTGTCTGGCGAGCGCACGCGCCCTATAGCAAAAACCTCTCCAAAAAAAAAAAAAAGTAAACTTCAAGTAAAAATAGTTTAGGAGTTGTATGATAGTAACACCCCACTTACATACACACACACACACACACACACACCTACACACACACACATCCCACCAGGTACAGGAACTAAGGAAAGCATTTTCTCATTGAAATCTGTCAGTCTCAAATTGAAATCTAAATTTCAATATGAGTCAATAATATAGGAAGAGAATAGCTTATGCAGTCATTTTTAAAAAATTAAATACTTCCTGGTATTCAATAGAGCTGATGGTAAAGAAGAAAGATCCACGTGTTTCTTGTTCATCTAGGTGCCTATAATCAGCACTGTCCCTGGACTGAAACTGGGAAACTGGAAATGAATAAAACCCATCTATGAAATTAAAAATTAAATTTCAGTAGGAGTCTCCAACTACTATTCTTGCTTCTCTTCATCTCAGGATGGCAGAGAATTGAAACAAGTCCCAGTAATTTGAGTTTTGCTCTTCCAAAAGAAAATATATCTGGTCACATACTAATGGCTTGCTATTCTTATCTCCCTAGCTCACTTCACTTTATATTCTAGAGAAAGCACTTACTACCTTCTATATAAACAGTTATGCTATTCTAATTTTTATTTCCAGCTCCACATTTCTACCTGCCCATTCTCTTCTATGAATTTCTATAGATTGAATCTTAACTTATCCCTTTTTTATATATTACTCTCCTGCCACAAAGGCTTGATGAATCATTACCTACATTTTAATTTCAAAATGCATTCAAAATTCAAGCATCTCCACAATATAACAGATCTAACTTTTAAACTTATTTTCCATGGATTCTGCATATAAACTTTTACAATCACCAATTCACATATTACTCCATAAAACTCCCCTGCAAAAGACTATATCAATCTTAGTCCAGTCCAGTTCAATCTTTTTTTTTTTTTTTTTGAAAAGGTTTTTGCTATAGGGCGCGTGCACAATCCCTTCTCCTCCATTCTCCTCTCGGGATCTTGGGCACGCATGCACACGCGCCCGGCGTGAGTTCTAAGCCACCGGGTCTGGGACGCGAACCACGGTCGACTACGTGGGAGTCCAGCGACATAGCCATTAGGCTAACTGCTGGTTCCCTATTTTAATTTCTGACATCACCTTATCCTGCCCAATAACTACAAGAAGCAATCAATAAGAATCTGTTGATTGATTTTAGATGCAATCTGGGCATCAATATTATTCTTCACGATGGGCTGGAAAACGAAACATGGAGGTTCAATGGTCTTGATTAGAAATGAGACTGAATACCAAAACAGAAGTGGTTCACATCTACCTTATTTTAGGCATGGGGAAACACTTCTGTGTGCTTCCTCATTCTTTTACCATTGAGTCTTAATTTTCTTAATTGAGTTAGAAAATGAGATCTGCACCATTTCCATTTGCAATTCTAGGGTCTACTCCATGCCCTGATAATACACAATAAACATTATACTCCTCTCATTGCAAGAGGTAGAGACCACCTAACTAAGTAACTAACTAAATAAATAAATAAAAAAGGTAGATTCGCACGTTGACAATTACTTTGAATATGACCCATGGGACAATGGAATGGAAAGTAAGGAAAGAGACCATTTCAGGTGGAGTATCTGCTGATGTGATAACCGAACGCATGAGACAGGGATGTGAAGAAGGAGCTGTCCGTGGGCTTTGAAAAGCCCTTTAGACTAAAGGATGGATAAAATTTGAGAGGCTGCTAATACATTTTGGATAGATAAAGGTGATGTTTCTTGATTTTTCTGGAAAGCTGTTTACTGACAGGATACAGGAAAGATAGGGAATGAGGGGGTTTATAGAGCAAGATGGGGAGTGGGTTCTCCACGGAGACTACTGGGGGAGTTCAGATTTTATGTTCCATGCAATGGAATATCACCAAAAGCTTTCATCAGAGGACTCTCATGATCTGCCTTTTTTTTTTTTCCTTTTTGCCATAGGTCATGGACACTCACCAGAGGGAGAGACAGAAAGAAAGGAAAAGTGAGAAGTCACCCCCCTGGAGGGATGATCATACCTCAATCCCTTCCTCCCCAGTCTCCTCCTGGGATTTTGGGCACATTTTCATTCATTCTTGGTGCGATGTTCAAGCTGCTGGGTCCAGGACTTGAACCACTCAAGGGGCCTCTAGCGCCTTAACCACCACACTACCTGTAGATCCCAATTTATGGTTTTAAAAGTTACTTTTGCACTTATGTAGAGAATGGCTTTCTAAAGTTGAAAACATACAAAGGGAGAACATGTATTGATTTACTATAGTGATCCATGTGGCATGGAATACAATGACAGCAGTGGAGTTGTGAAGAGGTTGACAAGTTCAGGGTTTAGTTAGGTGGTAGGACGTATGGGATTGCTGGTGAATTAGATGTGGAGAGTAACTGGAAAGACTGAAATTAAGGAGAGCAGAGTCTGATTACTTGGTAAGAACTCCGATTTCATTCTAAGGCATATAAAAAATGTTAAGGGATTTTAGAATGAGTGTGTCATAAGCTCTTTTTAATGATATTTCTAACAAATGAGATTCCATGTGACAGAGAAGCATATGACAGAATGCATTAAAGAACAGCAGTAAAATATGTTTTTACATATCATGTCAGGAGGCAGAGGAAGGTAATCTCCAGGGAGATCAGATGTGCGGCCTGCAGGGTGGCACAGGTCCCTGAGCTCAGAAGGACCTGCACTTGCTTTCATACTCTATTGTTACCATCTTGAAATTCTTAGTAACTGTTTTTGTTTTGCAAGAGGTCTTGAATTTTCATTTTGCACAGGGCCCTGCAAATTCTGTGGGTGGTCCTGCTGGAGAGTCATACAAGAAGAGAAAGTGAATTTAGGGGACAAATCAACAATGTCTAAAGTGGTGTCTTTTTTAGACAAGGTTTTATAACTCAGATACCACAAGTCACTCACTGCAAAAGTTAAAACAGATTTTTACCTTGAAGTCTTGATTCAGTGCCTTTTTTTCATAAAACGCATTGTACTTCACTGCCTCAACCAAATCTGTTGATCATTTCTGTGATCTTACTTACGATCTTTTATACAGTTATTCCATGTATATTTGGGAAAAGTTTTTTGGCCTAGGACAGAAAACTTCATATAGAAATATAAACCTAGGGGCCAACAGGTCATGTGATAGTTAAGATACTGGACTCCCACATGGCCCATAGAGGTTCAAGTCCTGACCCAGCAACTTGAAACTCTCACTGGGAGTGTGTGCATGTGTGCCCAAAATCTCCATGAGAGAAAGAGAGATGAGATAAATGTAACCTCATCACATCATTAGTTCCTCCTCTGTCCTCCATACCCCTGCCGCCCATAGCCTTCCAGCCAGCCAGTACCATGGATGTGCCCACAGGCACAATCAGTAGTGCTCAGTTCAACACGGGGTCTATACCTGAAGCCTCCTACCTGGTTCCAGTGTCACACAGGGGCATCCTACTGCCTGTGCCACAGTGGCTGGGCCCAGGAATTACCTGAACTTTTATGCAATCCTAAGTATAGAGGCTATAGAGATTTTGGTATATTTTCAAAAGAAAGTATGTTCTTGTGTGATTTTTATATTAATTGTTTGAAGCATCTTAATGTTTACATCAAAATCAATTATGAGGGGATAGAACAAAAGGCCATCCATCAGTACATTCTTAAACAGTTGACCATTTTCCTCCTTATTAACCTGCTTGAGTCACCTGACTTCTAACTGGACCCACATGACGTTGTTTTCATTATAGTCTTTTAAAAAAAAAATACTTAATTTAATTTTTATTCATTTATTTTCATTTGACCAAAGAGAGAGAGAGAGAGAAAATGAGAAAGTGAGCCACCAGATCCAGGACTCAGACTGTGGTCGGTCATGTGGGATGTCCAGAGCCTTAGCCACCATTATACTTGCTGGCTCCTTTGTTACAGTCTTTTAAAAGATGTATTTCTTTATTTCTTCTGAGAGAGATAGAGAGAGACAGAAGGTACACACACACACAGTCTTCACGCCATGATCCAACCCTAGCTTCAGCCAGACCAAGTCATGGACATGTGCACACATGCCTGGTGTGTAGAGGGAGAGCTCCGCATGCACACAGGGACCTTTTCCTGTAGGTCCAGCTTTGTAGAGCATTTCATCACAACTGTGCCATTGGCTGGCCCCCATCATTGCATCTTCTTTAAAAGATGTTTGCTTCCCACATACCACACATCTCAGCTTAAAGTGGAATTAAGTATACCTCTCACTCCCCACTCAATTTTCACATTCCACTTTGCCTACTCTTCCCAAACCTCAGCCTCCCCCTCCTCCTTCCACTCCATACCCCCTCCCCCATCATCTCAGAGACAGTGGTCACTCCATCCTTTGTTTACTCCCTAGCTCACCTTGGTGCCCTCACACTGCCTCTTAGGTCTTACATCTCTGGCACCGCAATTTCCCTTTTTACTACTTCACATTAGCCATCGACACACAGAGCTACATCCTATTCCTTTACCAGGAGTTGCACATCTAAGACATCTGTTCAAAATAGCCCACTCTCTGAAGTCAGTCTCCACTATTTCAGGATGCTCTCTTTCATAGCCTTAATTCAATATCCTTTGCCTGTCATCCACTGGTTTTTAATACATCATTTTCTTCTCTATCATCTTCTTCATGACCTCACCCACCTCCTTACCCAGCTCAAGCCATACTTGGCTGATTAGTGTACTATTCTTCCAACATGCTTAAACCCCGCCACTTCTCTCACTTTGGACTCCTCTACTTAATCAGCTGAATATGGCTACAGAAAATCACAAATCCTTACTGACTAAATTGGCTTTATATTTGTGATTATTAATCTAAGTAGGCATTTTATTAATCTCAAAAGTTCTACTGCACTCTAGTACTTACTGGTTACCATGGCACCCTGAAATTTCTCTGAAATCAATAATATTTTCCCCTGGACACATACTTCCAACTATTAATGTTGCCTAATACTTCATAGGGAAATGCTTAAAATAAAAACTTATTTTATGTTCTTCCTATCAATATGAATACCTACTCTTTCCACAAATACTCTGCATTCTCCAACTAAGGTAGGTTTGTTCATAATTGAACTCAGCCTCTCCCTTTGAAATCTAGTCTCTATCCCTTCTTACCCACCCATCAACCACTCCTACGTACCGCTTTTCTCTCCAACATCCTCAATCTCTATTAGATTATTCCCAATCTGTGCACAAACATGTTTTAATGTAGTTTATCATGAATGGAAATCCTCCTTGACCTGATGCCCTGTATCTGTAGTGGCCTCCTTTTCAGCTGTTTTCTAGTAAAACATTCACTTCCTCACCCTTGAAGAGTTCTTATCTAGTCACCAATGGCCTTCATTTACCAGATCCATGTTATATACCCTGATCTTATTTATTCTGCTGTTCTTTACATTTATCATGGTTATTTTCAGCCTCCTACTAAAATATTTTCTTCTCTAGATTTCTGTAACACTATTCCTTATTTTTTCCTCATCCACCAATCTTATTCTTTTTTATCACTATTTATTTTCTACAAACTTAATATTTTTTTTTCCTCTGGTGTTCTTCCACAAAACTTCTTTGTATCTCCTCCTTTGGTGGTTCATTTTTGCACTGTGATTTTCTTTAAATAGCTTCTATATCCTAATTATTTTAAAAATTATATCCCCATCCTAATAATTCTATAGTTTTAATGACATCTTAAGCTTAACAAAGTTATATCAATACACTTATTTGTCCCTCTGATCACAAGATCTATTTCTTCCTCAGATTTTCATATGTCAGTAGTAAATGAAGTTGGCTAGGCTAAGAGTCATTTGTGGTTTCTTTCTTTCTCTCACCACCTCCATCTCATAACACACGCACACAGAAATTCCTCAAGGCCTGTTACGTATCAGCACAAAATCCATCTCTACTACAACTCTAATGCAGTCACTTTCTTTGCTCAGCTGGACTACTGCAGCAGATTCCACATCAACCTCCCTGCTTTTCTTCAGTTTCCATACAGAAGCCAGATAGTTAAAAATATAAATCACATCATACAGTTCTCCAACTTGAAAACGCTCCCATGACCTTCTATTGCCCTTCCTAACAGTCTTGTGTACTATAAAATCTAATGTGATCTTCCTCCTGTCCATTTTCTAATTAGGTACGATGTCTTAATTATACCTTCCTCTACTTCTGTCAGTGCACTAACGCCATCTTATATGTCGTCCCTCTATCTTGCTCACTTTATTCCTGAATGAATGCTTTGACCTTTATAGTTCCTCTTTCTAGAACAGTCATCCCAAATATTGTCACCTGGCACCTTCTTATCATCATACCTCAGCTTAAAGGTCATTTTCTGAGATGCCTTCCCAGATCATTTTGCACGCTCTCTTTTAGAGTCTACTCTGGTTCCGTGCAGACAACAAATTTAGAGAAAGTCAGGCCAGAGGAGGGCACCCAGCTGAAAAACAGTTAAAATAATCCAGATGAGAAAAATGCCAAATCTGTCACATAGGTAGCATTGATTTGAATCCTTAGATTAACTCTCTTTATAAAACTAGTGCATTCAAATGTCGAATGCTGTTTCCACTACCACGGAGTACAGACAGTCAATTCTTTTCCAGGTGTGAGATTTCGGATGGAATCTATCAGAATTTCTGATGATCTCCTTTCAAATATTTCAGGACCAGACAAAGGAATGAAAGATACATTTTGGAGTTGCTCTATTTTTCACTTGCTGAGGTGGAGTAGCAAGGGAGCTATAGCCAGAGAGAGCAGAGACATAGCGTTTCACCTTTCTGCCAAGCTGTTTCTTTTTGTATTTCTCAGAGCAGCAGGCATTAGCCGGGTCAGTGGCACTCTTTAGAGCTGGCACCACTCCCTCCATTTGGAGCCAGCTGTAGCACTGCCCTGCTTTATTTAAAATACCATACATGGCCAATATAACCTGGGAGGCAGCACCATGACAGGGCTGTCCCATGGAATTGACTTCAGTGTTTAGTATAATTCTGGGGAGTAATGAGATCAATTTGTACTTCCCATCAGCTGCCTGAAGGCTGCCCTTGGTTCTGGCTTCTGCTCGTGCAAATGAAAGAACGTTGGTGAGATTCCAGAGTGCAGCCCCTGCCCCTTATGTCCAGACAAGGTTCCCCCTCCTTGACGAGATTCACTGGATGGTTGACTGTCCTATTATGATGTTCACTGCTGCAATTTGTTTTTAGAAATTCTTTGATATTTTCCATATTGGAGTGGCATCTTCAACTTCAATATCATTTGAGACGTTTACTTTTACTTATTACTTTTACCATTTCAGTGGAAGTTTGAATACAAGGCAGAGGTTTGCAGGTGTGAGCGCTGATTGTCCTTAAATCCATATTGGACAGGGGAGAATCACAGTACTGTACTCAGGTGTTCCAGACCCAGACCCTGTAGTTCTTTCCCTGCTGCTGATGCTACATTGTTCTCTATGTGAAGTGTGTGTTTTTGTTTTTTTTTTCCGTTATTGTTGTTTGTTTGTTTGTTTAGTTAAACAGATTTGTGCTATAGGGTGCACACACTCTCCAGAGAGATAATGCGAGAAATCACCCCCCGGGGGGAATGGCCACACCACAATCCCTTTTCCTCCATTTCCTCTAATGATTTTGGACACATGCGCACATGGGCAGGGTGTAAGATTCAAGCCTCCAGGTTCAGGACTCAGACCACGGTCAGCCATGTGGGAGTCCAGCGACTCTGGATTCCATTTGTTGGTCCCACTTTGTGAAGTTTTAAAAAGTTTATAATATCATATGAAAGATTCTTACTTTAAAAAATCTAAACTACATCCCAATCTGTTATTTATATTAGCTAAAAAGTTCAGATATTCAGTCCAAAATAATAATATATGATAAAATAATAAATTCCACTTGGGAACCAGCAGTTAGTATAATGGCTATGTCGCTGGACTCCCACGTAGTCGACCGCGGTTCGCGTCCCGGACCCAGTGGCTTAAAATTCACGCCAGGTGCGTGTGTGTGTGCCCAAGATCCCGAGAAGAGAATGGAGGAGAAGGGATTGCGGCGTGACCCTTCCTCCTGGGGGGTGATTTCTTGCTTTCTGTCTCTATGTCTCTCTCTGTCTGGCTAGTGCACATGCCCTATAGTGAAAACCTCTCCAAAAAAATAAAAAATAATAATAATAAATTCCACTGCATAAAATGCATGGCATGACTCTCTCTCTCTCTCTCTCTCTCTCTTTCTCTCATACTCATATTAATGTGCACGTGCTTTATGATGAATAAAGAAAAAAAGTTTTATTTAAAAATTAAGGATTGGGGAATCTAGCAGGTTGTGTGGTGGTTCAGGGCACTGAACTCCCACATGGATGACCATGGTTCAAGTCGTGGACCTGGTGGCTTGCCTTCTCACTTTCCCTCTCTCTATTTCTCTTACTCTGTTTCTTTCCAGTCAAATTAAAATACATACATACATAAATAAAGTTAAATAAAATAATTTTTATTTTTTAAATGAAGGGTTGGGGCTGACTTCATGGCCTACTGTCTAAGGGCACTGAAACTCACATTGTCAGTGGCATAGTTTGAATCCCTGTCCCAGTGGCTTGAAAAACTTGCCAGCCACATGTGTATGCGTGCCCAAAATACCACCTTGATGGAGAATGAGAGAAGAGATTTCAGCATGCTCACACCCCTTTGGGGGTGCTTTCTCCCTCCCTTTCTGTCTAGTTTTCTCTGGCAGGCGCATTTGCCCTCTGACTGAACGAATAGATACTAGCAATTGGCTCTTGATGGTTCCTCTTCGCAATCTCTACTCTAGAGTACTGCAATAAAACACTGGGCCCTTGCAAAACATCATGTAATGACATAATCCATGACATTTTTATAAATAGCTCATATTAAACAGATTTAATACCAAGCTCAGCTAAAGCACCTGTGGAATACATTTCAGCTAAACAAGAAACAGAGAAGTAAATTATTTGTCCTCTGCTCATTTTAAAAGCTTCATAGTTCAGAGGTATACTTGGTTTGGGTTACTTTAAAAAAAAAAAAAAAAAGAACACAAAAAAAAGAGAGACAGAAACAAATGAAACAAAAACCAAAACCAGCTAACTGTGACTTCTGAATAATCATTTATGCTGATGGAATCTAGCTCAAGATTAGCTCAGGAGTTAATCTTACCTTTAAGCAGTGGGCTTCTGCCTTGTATTATGCTTAGACACATAATTCTTATTACAATGACCATTTCATCAAGCCCCAATGTATCCTAAGATCATGATGAAAAATGATCATCCTCAAATTACTACATTTCTCTTTCCACTTGAGTGAACTAATTGAAAGACTTCCACGTTTGTATTCTCCGTGGATACACAGAGGAAGCAAGAAAACATCTGGGGAACTGCCTGAATAAATACCCGGGTAGCTGCTGATGAACACACATTCTGTATACATTCAATATACTTAATAGATGGACTCTGATTATTCCTCACCCATAGTTTACCTAGGCTACTGCCTATACCCAGGAACCCATGTTCTTTTCTTTCTTTTTCCCCCTACTACACACATTGAATTGTGTGTAGTAGAAGCAATGTAACTGCTGGACTATGAAAAGCTGTATTTTCAGAATCAGCAGGTGGCATGAAGGTTACAATGGCTGGATTGCACATGGCCTACTGTGGTTCAAGTCCCAAATCCAGAGGCCTAAAAATCGTACCAGGCATGTGTGTGTGTGTGTGTGTGTGCCCAAAATCATAAGAGGAAAATGGAGGAAACAGAATTGTGATGTTACCATTCCCTCAGGGGTTATTTCTCCCTCTCTCTCTCTCTCTCTCTCTCTCTCTCTCTCTCTCTCTCTCTCTCTCTTTCTCTCTCCTTGTCTATCTCCTGTGAGTATATGTGCAGATAGCAAAACCTAAAATAAATAAATAAGAATAAGAAATAAAAAAAACTGAATTTTCAGTTTTGTTAGAGATTTAACTTTGTTTAACTTACTTAACTTACTTTGAGATTTCTATTACTAGTAAGAGAGAAGCCATTATAAGTAGTAGTCTGAAGATGATGATGATAAATCTCTTTCGAATGTCCATTTGACCTAGACAAGAAGAAAAGAATCCCCAGGTGGCTTATTTCTTGAAGTCATTTTAGTAAGTTCTGACAACCATAAAAATGAAATTTAAAATGAGGCTTTATATGGTTCATTGGCCACAATAATTATTCACAAGTAATAGGTTAATTGATCATGAAATAATTTTCTTTTTGAAATGATATAGTCACTATCTCAATGTGTGCTGGTTGAAAGAGTAAAAATGCTTAAGTATTTTATTTGGTAGTTAGAGAATACATTTTGCATTTTTTTAGAGTGGCTTTGCTCTCTGTACCTAAGTTATAAAACAAGGGTAAAGGCCACTACCAAAGCCCCCATGAAGGCTGCTTCTTTGCTCTCACTCTAACTGGGACAGTAACTTTCACTAAACCAATTGCATTTCAGTCACTTAGTATGACATTGAGAATTCCTTGTCCCAGCCCTGACATTTTCAAAAATAATTTCCCCCCATTATTAGAAAAGGAATATAGACCAGATTGCAAAGAAACTGAAAAATTGCAAAGAAGTAATTGGAAGAAAAACATTCTTCAACCTAGAGACAATTATTTTTAATGAATCCTTGGATGTACTTCAGTATTCTTGTTTTTAAGCATAAGTGTATTTTCATTTACACACATTTATGTATGTATGTTCATGTGTGTGTTCATGAAACATAGTTTTCCCTCTGATTTAAAAAATACATTTATTTCATAAAACATGGGAATATATGATAATAGATTATTAATCATCTGGGGATATCCACTGTCACCAAGGATTTTATTGTTTGGTGATTGTACATATCCTCAAATGTAGGGAAATGTATTCAGACTCAGTACTTGCCAGCAGGCTGGGTATTTGGATTTCCCTGACTCTGCTCATTTGAGTGCTGTTTAAATAGCTCCTCAGATTTGTAACTGGATGCACATACCTTCCTGCCATGGCAGGGATTAAGTACTTTAGAGGCCATATGGACTAAAATGTCAAAAGATCCCTCTTCCACCTCTAATTAAGTCTATGCAATGAAAAATAACTGTAGTACAAAACTACACAGTAAACACAAAAAATGTACTTTTTTTTTCTAACGAGGACTACTTTCATGATTATTTTGGAATAACACATATCAAATTTTTTACCAAAAAAAGTGCATACATATGACTCTTTTGCAGCATTTTAATTTCTCTGTGGCAGACTTTTGGTCTCTCATTCTGGGAGTCCTGAATTATGCTGAGCGACCAACAGAACGATTTTTCAATCAATGGCCTCAAATGGCTGACTGAATTGCTATTTCTCTCTCTTATTGTTTGCTTTATTTGTCTGCTTGCTTTTAGCAAAAAATTACTGGTTGGTTTTGTCTTTCTACATGTATTAATTAACATTAGTCAGTCTATAACTCTTTAGCATTTAAATAAAATGGTATCTTTTTCACTGCTCTCTCAGAACAAACTGAAAGCAACTGAGAATATTGTCTCATTTTCTCCTGGTTATCTACTCATTTACCCCAGCTGCTCAACTGACACTTTCTTTGAGACGTCTAACTTAAATGTCCCACATAGTCTATTCCCACAATATCCCAAGTTAATAACTCTACCAAAGCTCTTACTAAGCCTTATTGTAGTGGTCTGTTTGCTTGCTGTCTTCCTCACAGCACTGTGAAAGCCATGATGTGAGTTTTGAAGTATTCACCATGGCATTCCTAGTAGATAGCAAAATATCTGACAGAGGGAAATTGTAGGCAAACTAAAACCAAATCTCCCAAAGGAATGATTACCATTGTAAATGGAAGGCAATCAGTCCAGACATTTGGAAGGTATTTCTTCACAGAGGAATTATCGTGGTTTAGCATTCCTCCTTGGTGTAAATTTGAACAAACATAAACCAGGATTATTTAAAGCCCAGCTTCCTCCTCTCGTTTTCCAACCTAGACCTGCTCTTACTCCTAGTTACCACCAATCAGTTAATAAGCCACCTGCCTTGAAATAAGGAAATCTTAGAAGGAAATGTTCTAGCATATGGAAACTCATGACTGGCTCACCAGGAAAAAAATAAAAAAATAAAAACAGGTGGCAGGAAGATCTACCAACAGCTCTATCTTTGATATTCATGCTGTTGCTGGATTCACAGATGATGAAATACTCCCAAGCAAAGGAAACAAAGCAGGTCTTGCATCCGCCCTAATTAGCAATCAGCATAAGGAAAAATAAAATCACAAATCGCCTACCTGTGCAGAAATCAATACACATATGTTTTTAAAGATTTTTAGATGAGAGCAACCCATCTTGTTTTGAGAGAGCATTCTAGAAGGCTTCACTTTCATTTATGAGTACATGTTGTGTAGATAGGGATTTGTGTATTGGGGTCGTGGGTAAGTACAACATGAATTTGCAGAGGAAGATCAAGGCGAAGATTATGAAAATCTCAAAGAAGAAATGACTTTCTTCTTTGGGAATCAGAGAGCATTATTTTGATGATTAAAGCTGGATTAATTACTATTTAATTATATCATCCCCATAAATAAATAAGAACCCTCTATTTTCTTTTATGTCCACATATTTTCATGAATAATCTGTACATTTCATGAATAATCTACAAATCTCAAATATTATGCATGAATGCAAATACGCTCTTTAATCAATAAATTAAAAACTCTCACCTGTTCATAATTATTAATTTCATGAAAACTTACAGATATCTCTATTGCAACACCAAACTATGAAAAATGTTTATGGTTTCTAAGTACATTTTTATGAATGTAATTATCCTCCAAAAAAACCCCACTGGAGAATAGTGACCATATTTCGTATAAATAATAGGTCATTATATCTTTTACAGTGCCAAGAGTGTTTCTGAGATTGTGTTTTTCTCATCCATGGACCTGGTTGCATTGCTCTGCGTCCCACCCCCTTTTTTTTACAAGTGGAATAATAAGTAATGAAGTGGCTGTAAGTATTTTATGACAGTTGCACTGCAGCACTATCTCTAGTGATGCATTTTATAATGTAAGTGTAGCTGCTGACTGCACACCCCTCTGTACAGTGCATGGCTGGATTCTGCACAGAGCACAATGGTAAGAACTATTACCTTTGCACCAGTAGACAGTTCCTTCCATAGTTAATAGGACAGAATGGCTGGTTACTAATTTGTGGACTAAAAGATGTTTTTAGTTGAATAGGTGAGGTAGATTCTACTCTGAAAGGTCAAACTAGCCAAATGACCTGGATGCAGGCTTTTAGAGAACCTATCAAGGGACAAGGGCACGTGGGCCAGTATAGCTAACTCACGGGGTATAGCTACTGAGGGATCAGACAGACCACACTAACATGACCCTGGAAAGTACATCAAGATAAACATGACATCACTTTCCACATATTTTTAAGTACATAAAGCCTCACATTTGGTTTAAGATAGCACAGTGAACTAGAAAGATAATATGAGTCACATACATAATTGTAAAATTTTTAGTAGCCTTATTAAAAATAAAAATGGTAAATGTAATTTATTAAGACTGTACATATTATTTAGTCCAATATAACCCACATTAAATGGCATCAGATAATAATTTCAGTATATAATTCATATAAAAATTAAATAATGATCTATGTTACTTTTTTTATACTCATTTTCCAAAACCCAGTGTAGGAAAAATGGAGTCAGGGTGGTTTAGTCTGCCTCCCTCACTCTCTACCTTATCATGTTTGAAGGTCACAAGATGAACAAATTATGTTATTAATTATAGTATGGTTGCACACTCGTTATGTAATTATGATTTTGCTGTTCTATGCCATTTTATGAAACATGCATGTGTGAGGTGACAGCTTGATTTTGTCAATGAGTCTTCATTGTCTACAGCCCCTTTAAGAGAAAGGGAGCACCTGGTCAGCTAGCTAACGCTGCTCAGCTCAGCCTTGGTTCAGCTAGCTCAACCCTGGTGGTCTTGGCATAGTTCGGCTTTGGCTTGGCTCAGCTCAGCTCTGCTTTGTGAGCTCCAAGAGGGAGAAAGTGCTCTGCAAGCACTCACCACAGGCATTACAAGTTACAAGAGAGAGGAAGCATTTTGTGAGTGCTACTAAGAGCTCTGTGAGCTCCCCCGAACTCAGCCAAAAAACAGCATGACATCAGAGCCTCATCTCTTTTTCCAACTTCCTGCACCTCAGTTCAACCCACCTTTTAGAGGAAGAGAATCTCACAAAACACCTAGTGTGTATTTTGCACTTCTAGTCCCTTTTGATTTGAGCTATGTATATTACAGGACTTCAGAGTCACATATATTGAACAAGTAGCTCTTAAATATGAGCTGATTTCCCTGCCAGTTCTGATATCAGGTATTAACTAATGTTAGTTATCTATTCTCTGGGGGAATCACCCCTCAAAAGATGACCAATGGACCATCTGCAACAGAATTTTCTTGCTTATTAAAATAATCTTTGGTAAACCAGAACTTCTGGGTTGGGCAATAAAAATCAGCCTTAACAAGATAACCAGATGTCTACTTTTCTCTTTTTTTTCTTTTCTTTCTTTCCTTTTCTTTTTCTATAGGGTGCATGGGCTCACCAGTGAGAGAGATGGAGAGAAAGTATCCCCCACTAAAACATGGTCAAGGTGCATTGGCTCATCAGAGAAAGAGAGAGAGAGAGAGAGAGAGAGAGAGAGAGAGAGAGAGAAAATACCCACACACACACTGAAGCATGATTATACCACAATCTTTTCCCTCCATTTCTCCATCCCACCAGGATTTCGGGTATGAATGTACACACGTGTGACATATTTTTCAAACTGATAGAGCCAGGATTTGAACCATGGTCAGTCATGTGGGATCCAGCTTTCTATACACTTATTAACTATGTTATGTAGTTGGTCTGCCCAGGTTTTCCTTATATAGAATAATGACTGAAAAAAAAAAGCTTTAAAAAAATGATCCCCCTATAAACAAGTGATATAAGAAGAGATAATACATGAAACTACTAGTATTTTAGGACCAAAATAACTCCAATCACCCTTTATCATAAAAGAAAGCACAGTAGAACAAAAATAAATGAAATAAATCATTGCCATAGTCTACTGCAGAATGGTTAGACTTTGAGATGGTTAATATCAGAGAGAGAAAACAGAGCGGGTTGCTTGCTCTGTCCTAAAAGCAGGAACATGTAATCCCATCAGCAGATCAAAAGTTCCACCTGTTTCCTAAAGATGTTTTGCAGTCCTACTTCTATCTCTACAGCTACAAAGTCTTTTGCAAGTGCTTACTGCCTCTCTGGTATCATCTTACTCGATAAACACACAGAGAATCAACCAGTCTGGGCCACACTTCTCAGAGGCTTTGAGCCCTCTGGCCTCCCTGTTAAAGATCATTGCTTGTCTTCTGTGTTTTCTCTTGTTTGTGTTTCTGTGGGCCCTTCATTTTGGTCATGCTGGATGTGCCAAACGACAACCAAACAGGGACCTGAAGCCCTGGATACCTGAAGGAGATAGGAACGGAATAAGCGAGCCTTGACTGGGATCTGCAGCTGCAATTGATGAGTCAAGTTGTCAAGCCAGGGACACAAATGGAGCAAAGTATTTTACAAGAAAATCATTCCAACCTAGATGGCAAGAAGAAGGGTGACAGCAGCAGTGACAGTATTTGTGGCAGTGACAACAGTGGCAGCAACAGCTGGAAGAGAGGCAAAAATGGGAGGTGGAAGATCACACCTCACTTGAGGTGCTGAATGCAAGGGCCAAATTCCTGCACAGGAATGATTGGAACCAGAGCCCAAGATGCCTATCGGGACCCAGAGAGAAACGCTCTAAAAGTCAAGATGTGGATTTGGAGAGTTCGGGAGCTCCTGAAAACCTGACATTCAAAGAGCAGCAGCGACTGTTTTCACAAGGTCAAGATGTGTCCAATAAAGCAAAAGCACCTCGTAAACTGACAGAAATGGAAAATACTGCATTCATTTCGCTTTTGCAAAAACAAAAAGAGAGATAAGTTGCAGAATGGTTGGATCTTGAGATGGTTAATATCAGAGTGAGAAAACACAGAACAGAGTGCTTGCTCAGTCCTGAAAACAGGAACATGTGATCATATCGTCTGGATCAAGAGTTCCACCTATTCCTTAAAGACGGTTTACAGTTCAAGGAGTAAAATAGAGAAGCGAGACATTTATGGGATACAGAAATGGATGATGATCTGTTGATGATAATGTGGTTGGTATCTTCAACTGGATTGGTGTGACATATATTCCTGTTGAGTAAATTCACTTTTCAATTTGTAGTGATGTATAGGGATTGAATGAATAAAATAAAAATAAATAAATAAATAAAACCAATGATAAGGGGGAAAAACAAGTCCCAGTGCGATCTCAACAGCTGCAAGGACTTTAGCAAAGCCTCTCTGGCTCCCCTTTGAAGATCATTGCTTGTATTTTATCTCCCTCAAGATTCCGCAGGTCCTAGATTTTGGCTGCCCTGGACATGGCAAGACTCTTTATCTAACGGATGTGATTGTGCGTTCCTGTTTTCAGGACAGAGTGAGCACAGTGTTCTGTGTCTCCTCACTCTGACATTAACCATCACAAGATCAGACCTTTCTGCAACAATAGTTGCAGAAGCTCAAATCCTTACCTTTTCATTGCAGCCCCATACTGTAATCTAACTTGTTCATCTAACTTGTCTTTCTGAACCCAGTAGTTTATGATCCTCATGAGGTTTGTGGCTGATATCTAGTTATCTATGTAGTAGCATATGTATATCCATTAAAAAAATGCCCAGCAAAACAGCAGGTGTTAAAAGACATTTGCTTTATGAATAAATGAAATCTTTCCTTTAGCTGGTTATTTAACTGTGTGGACTGAAAGTTTACCCATAAATTAAACATAATATGTATCTCAAACGAATGTGCGAAATGAAAATAGATATATGTACAGAGCCTTCATTTAATATAACTTTCCCACACTGTCCATTTTTCCTATGAAGGAGAACAATGAATTTATTACACCGAAGTTGTTAATATTATGCCCTAGTCCCTTTCAAAGGACATTTGCATTTTAAAAGCAAATATCCAAAGAGATGTCCCTCAATCTATCACGGGTTGCACTAATAGTTATTACTCTGCCTTGTGATAATGGTGGGGGTAAGGAAAATTCCATATAACTGTATTACACAATGAGGCAGCTAAGATTCTCCCACCCCCTTAAGTCGTAATAATCAATAATTGAGAAACACATTAGTTTCTGCCAAAGTTTTTATCTATCAGAAGTACAGGAAAGCATTTCATTCGGAATACTATAATGATAAAGTTACGGTTTCTATTTGGATTTATTATTTTAAGCCAAATTTCACTAGTTTTCATGGATGTTGTGTTTCTGGTTTCTGCACTGATTAGATCAGTATTACAGAGCAATTCATACAGGCAGCTGGCTCCTAAGGTAATGATAAAAACAGCAGGCTTCTCAAATGCAATATGGACTGTTTTTCCTTTGTTTCTATTTTGCTAAGTGATTATAATCCATTCATAAAACATAAAACGTGTCTAACTCTGGCCCTAAGCAACTGTGACTCTTTTTTATGTAAGTAGAAGGTCTTTGTTTTAGAGAAAAACAACAAGACTTTAACTATGGGATACATTTCTTAGAAACAATAGAATTAAATTCAGATCAGCTCTCCACAGAGTTTCAATTCTGAACAAAGCTTATCAGAAAGGGGCATATGGGGACAGTAAAGGCTTGTGGATTTAATTGGATGGAAGTGAAAAGAACCTTGCTTCTGCAGAATTCTGATTTTTAAAAGACCCCAAATTAATCACTTCAGGGGAATCTGAACTAAAGTGGTCTTGGTTACCACTGAGCAAGAAAAAGAAAATAATGAGACTATCTGGCAGCTAAGTATGAGCATTTCAAGTCTCATGACCTCAAAGATAAGGTTAATGGTCTGGGAGAGATGCCTGATTCAGGGAAGTGAAGGTTGTTGATGTGATTCACTAGAGCCACTTGATAAACAATCCCATCTACTAGTTCTTTTATAAAACCCTTCTTCATTTGATATCGTTAACATTTAAATAACACCATGCTTCTTAAAAGACAACATCACTTTCTTTGTCAAAACTAGACAAAATCCAGAATGTAAGACACTAACATAACCTAGTTCTTTTTCAAATCTTTTGTACCTGAAGGCATCTGTCTCCAGTAAAATACTTGGTGCTATCTCTGATACATGCCTTTAAACTATAGCCATTTTAACTTTCTGTTAAGCCTCAAATTGTACACGCTAGCATTTCATCTTTAAAGTACTGCTCTCTTTTTTGTTGTTCTTATTCCAGTTTTTTGGTTAGGGAGGAGTCGAATGTACGCAATTTAAAGATGTCTGATGGACAGCTCTGACTCCCGGGTTTTGCACTGGACCAGGTACTCAGCACATAAGTTTCTCTCTTGTCTCACATAGTCTCAATCTGGAAAGACCACCATGGTGAATGATGGCTAAGACTCAGTCCCCACCACACCTCACTTGTTGGGCAGTTCCAAACGAGATATCTCAATCATGCAGAATTCCGAAAGGATGAATACCACGCTGGCTTGCCCCAGTTTCTTATTCACCAGGGACTATCAAGGATGACTAAAGCCATCCAGTCATTTCTCAGAGCCCTTTACAAAACTGAGTGGTTGGCTAAAATTCCACTTCAGATGGCCCAAGAATGCACGCACATTCATTCACACATTTACGAGTACACATGTGTATGTGTAAGTTTGTGCATTTACATTCTACCATAGTAGTGAGGGTAGTCTTTGAACATGTTTTAATCATGACCTATATCCAAGAAATAAGACCAAAACATGGTCATATGATTATTAGTTAAAGTGTGATTAAACATATATATAATGTAACGGTGACTTTTGACACTTCTTAAAAATGACATTTTATTCTAAAAATCATGCATTTTTAGGAAAAAAAAGTGACAAAATGATCTTAAGTTTGGATGGTAGGGAAAATGACAAGACCTTTAGGAAAGAAACACATTTTGTGTGCTATAAAATCAATGCGTGTCAACCTTGAAAAAATATTTTGAATAAATGTCAGGGGTTATTTATTGATTTGTCTTTTTTCCCCCCACAACATTTATTTTTGAGTCACGCTCAGAGACACTTATAGGGTTCTTCATGCCAGCAAGGAGTGAAAACTTCCTGCTGCTTGGTTTCTGTTTATTTTTGTGTTTTTAAATTTTATTAAATTTGTCTATTTTTCCTCCAAAATGCATGTGATATTATAAATATTCATTGTTGAATATCCTGCAAGTGACTGCAGTATTTGTTTCATGCCCTTCCCTTGCTTCTTTTCCAAAGAATAAAGACCAAAGTGTCATAGGATGGCAAGGAACAACTTAATCAAAACTGCATTAATAATCTCTCTGCTTAACGTTTTACTAATAGTTTTTTCTGTTCTTTCATTTTTGTCATTGTGTGACAAATACTTAGTTTTACTATCAGCTCAGTAGTATGCTAGGCTTTGGGGAAGTATATGAACTAAGAATTGTTATTTATTGAAAATGCAAACTTACATCATACAGATTCCTTGCCCTCAAGAAACCCATTATAGGCAGGCAAATTGCTCATTGTGTTACAAGTGTTTAAAATTGAAGTATGCTTGGGAACCAGCAGTTAGCGTAATGGCTATGTCGCTGGACTCCCACGTAGTCGACCGTGGTTCGTGTCCCGGATCCGGTGGCTTAAAACTCACGCTGGGCACATGTGCGTGCGTGCCCAAGATCCCGAGAAGAGAATGGAGGAGAAGGGATTGTGGCGTGGCCATTCCCCCTGGGGGGTAATTTCTCACTTTCTGTCTCTCTGTCTCTCTCTGTCTGTCCGGCGAGCACATGCGCCCTATAGTGAAAACCTCTCAAAAAAAAAAAAAAAATTGAAGTACGCTTAAAGAATTTTGCTTTGCTTTGTTTTGTTTTAGAGAGATTTTTGCTATAGGTTGTGTGCAGTTGCCAGAGAGAGAGAGAAAGAGAGGGAGAGAAAGCAATAAATCACCTCCCGGGGAGGATGGCCACACCGCAATCCCTCCTCCTCCATTCTCCTCTTGGGATTTTAGGCACACACACACACACACACACACACACACACACACACACCCAGTATGAGTTTTAATCCGCTTGTTCTGGGACTTGAACCATAGTTGATTATGTAGAAATACAACAATGTAACCATTACACCATTTGCTGGCCCCTTTTAAAATGTCTTTGGAGTTGTTTTTATTTATTCTTCAAATATTGAAACATTCATATCTGGGCATCAGGTCATCGTCATATCCAGAGTCCAAAGGAGAAAACATATGTATTGAATGGCACTTGCTATGAGAGTCCATGAAGCCCCTACAGGCCTTGTGCAGAGGGGTTGGGGCCACTTAGGTGTTCCTAACCCAGATTTAGGGACATTCATTCTGACTAGGAGAATCCGGAAGTCTTCATGTACTGCCCCAGCTCTCTTTCTTCTTTCCTCCTGGTCAGTGGCCTGTGGGAATTCTCAAGATGTGATGTCTATCCCTGTAGAGGCCATACTCCTAAATTCCAGGTTAATCTTTTTTCCTTTCTCTCACAAAATCTCTTCTCTTAATCCCTGCAGACACCACAGGCAACATCTGATAAATGGGCCCGCCCTGTGATATGTTTTAAAGTTTATTTATTTATTTCATCCATGAGAGACAGATGGGCAGCCCCAACAGAATGATGAGGTCCAATCCACCCACGGCCTCAATTACAGGCATGCACGTGTCTTCCCAGGCACGAACCAGGAATCTTTCCCGACTGGACCTGTTGCATTACTGCTGTGACTATGTCTGACCCCCTACCACCCTGAGATTTTAATGTCTTTGAAGTACTGAACATGTTCCCTGTTTTTGTCACATTTGTGCTGAAATGGAAAATGAACCCAGCTCTTCACATAGGAATGGCCCAATTATGCTTCACGGGTGCAGATGGTGTCCCATGAAGGAGCCCAGAGACCGTTCTTTAGCACCCAAATGGGGGAAAATAAGGAGAGAAAGACTAGAGGGAGAGAGGTTATCCTGATTTCTGCCTATGCATTTACATCTGGGGAAATAGTGGGACTGCAGCCGTGATCACTGAACACTGCAGAGCATGTCTGGGCAGAGGAAGCAGCGAGGGTCTGCCTCTGAAAGCCAGGAGAGCGGGCGAACCACAGCCCACACAGAAGCGTCTTTATTCCACAGAGAGCCACGAATAAACTACTAAAACAGAAGCCTATTTGATGGATAAAGAGAGAATGTGTCAGGGGGCAGGAAAAAAATCCTACAAAGAATTCCAACTGAAATTTAGTAATAGAGAGCTAATGTACTGAAAAAATAAGCTTGCTGCTAACAGTAAAGACACTGCCAAGAAATAGATGGGAATTAGTGCCAGGTTAACACATAAATCAAAATTTTGCAATTATGCAAATGAGAAAGCCAAAGACTTTATTTCATTTTCATCTGATTCTAGAATAAAGGCCCTAATTTTGATGCATATATAAAAAGATTTTAAGAAAGCGAGATGATGAATTGCAGCAAACTAAAGATATCAATCTCACTCTGGAAAAGAAAGATGATTAAATTTTTTATATACGTATAACATGTATATTTAAAACATATACATGAATACGTATATTGCTATGAATATAGTCAGTATTTTAATTTATACATATTCAAGAGCAACCTTCTTTTTCTATAGCACTTTAAACCCTTTATGACAATTTTATACAGCCCTTGGGGGTAGATAAGGCAGATACAATTATCTCCACTTTCAAGTGATATTAGTTTAATATTGCAGTTGATTAAAACAAAGGTTCCTTATTTATAAAAGTGCAGTTAGTAACAAGGAATTTATAGATCTGAAAATGTAAGATTATAAACTGCTCTTAAAGATATGGTTGGGTCTGATAGAGCAAGAAATGGAAGCCACAGATGATTTTTAATGGCTCTGTAAGGTGCACTTACTTAGGACAGTCACAGAATGGCTACAGAAAAGAGAGGCCATATGTCTAGTCTGTAGGCTAAACATTCAAAACTGCATAATATTAAGCAAGTAAGTTGTGTACATCATTCACGATTAGATATCATGTAACGAGGTAGAATACTTCCTTCCAAAGAGTCCAACTTTTCTTTTAAGAGCTAAGGATTAAGAGCCATATATCCTGGTTGTTGGCATATGGACAAGCAGATGGATGGACGTAAGAATTCTGGAAGGCACACCAAGTTGATGCCAAATATATTGAAAATTACATAAAACAGAGACTAAATAACACAAAGTAAGTGTTTGAAAGCACTGAGTACTTTTGAAACAGAAGACACAAGAACATATTTTTAGAACAACTATAATACTAACCTACAAAAAAAGGCATTTGATTTGCTGCTCACACTGAGCAGAAAGGTGAAGCAATTGAGTAAACAGCAGATAGACCCAAGGACTATTGCATCAGGTCACATGAGAATGCTTAGGGCACAATTGTAGCTTTTGGTTATTGACCCCAGCACCGTAAGAAAGTTTCTGATCAGAATTAACTCTTCATCTGAACTTTTAAGTGATAGATGGTCTTAAGATTTTGTTCTTGCCATTACAGAACACGTAATTACATGCTGCCATTTTAAAACTAGAGCCTGATATTTTTTAAATGGATGACTTTGCCTTTCCTATGAATTATATTAATTCAAATATAGGAAAAGCCATTTTTTTTAATTTAGGAAATTCTGTGGTGCTGAATTAGTGCTAATAAAGCATACATAAACACTTAGTAAGACCACAAACCATCTGGTTAGTAATGAATTGTACAGAACTCACCCTAAGGATCTTTTCTCTTCTCTTCTCTCTCTGTGCTTCCCATGTGATGATCCCCTCCAGTCTCTTGATTTTAAGCAACATCTATATTTTGCGGACTCCAAACCTTTCCCTTGAGCTCCAAGTGTGTAGCCCTGCTATAGAAGGGACGTTTCCCCTTGTGTTTCAAACGTGCATAGAAACTCACATACGTAAAACTAAATTCCTGACTGTTGCTTCCCTTATCATCTTTTGTATGTGTGTGTGTATATATATATATATATATACCCTTGGGAAAAATTCCATTCCTATATTTTCTCAGAGTTATTATGGAATTGCCATAAATTCTTCTATTCCTATACCTTATGTGCCTTCAGCTAATCCTTTCAAGTCTAGTTTATAAACATATCCCAAATCTGACCACTCCTGAATATTCTAGCCTAAAATATCATTTATCAGACAAACTGTAATACATTTCAGAATTACAAAAGCCTCCTAAATGAATACTTTGATCTTTAACATCTCTCCTTTATTCACCACTTCTAGAAGCCAGATGATCCATTTTAAAGTATAATAGATTATGTCACCCATCTCTCAAGCCCTCTTGATTAATTTGCCACTGTCTTTTTTAATGCCTCACATGACCTGTCCCCTTGCAGCCTCTCCAGCTCCGTCCCCTCCACATGCTCTGCCTCATTTCAGTCCTCTGGCTACCTTGCTAATTCTCAAACAATCCCATAATGATATGCTTTGAGTCGTTTGTCCTTGCTGTCCTCATATAGAGGGAAATTTCAGACAGATATTCACTTTATCCTCTCCCTTCCTTTCTTGAGGTGTTTGTCCAAATGCCAGTTTATGACAGAGGTCATTGTTGAAGATGGTAGATACGCACCACATTCTCATCACCACCGGTAGCAGCAATCCCTAGTCCTGTCACCCTGACATATGTTCCTCTATGATGCTTTGTAACACATAGAATGTTTTAGAGACACAGTCTTACATAGTTTATCTTTGCTAATTCTGTACTCACTGCAAGGTATCTGCAATCCCAAACCTAATACTTGTGACACTTTCATGATCATTCAATTGCATTACCTGAGGAACATGTTCCCAACGGAGTGTCTAATGAGGCAAAATATTGCCTTCTTATTTCAGATCTCATCCTATGAATGTGTCCCTTTGGTGGCCTATTTTGTACCATTTTTCTTTTTCTTGTATTTTTTTGGTGCATTTTGTTGATGATTTTGCTGTTGAAAATGGCCCCTAAGCGTATTTGTGAAGTGCTGTCTAGTGTTTCAGAGTGCAAAAAGACTCTGACGCGCCTTACAGAGAAAATATGTGTGTTAGATGAACTTCATTCAGGAATGAGTTATAGTGCTGTTGGCTGTAAGTTCAATGTTGGTGAATCAACAACATATATTAAGTAAGGTGTCTTTAAACAGAAAAACACATAAAACAAGGTTATGCACCGATCGATTGACAAAAATATTGTGACCAGATGCTCACAAAATACTACCCTGTATTTCCCCTGGGACCAATGGTTTCCTATGCACTAGTTCAGTGTTCATAGTGACTTCATAGAATAAAACTACTATGCATAATGAGATTAAACTGTATTTGTTTATTTTTCATTATGACTATCTGCCCTGGAATGTAGGGGATTCAGTCAAATCAGAGCTCTATTTTCCTCATTAATGTAGGAAATTCCAATTCTTCATTAATTCCAATGCTAGAATGTAGCAGGTGATCAGTAGTAATAATACATTATTACATCATTTAATATTTCCAATAATTCAGTGTTGAAGGGGTTACTGCATACATTTCTCATATTAAAGAGGGGGTAACAAGGTCAACACTTGCTTAAGGTTAAAAAATGGTAATTGTCAGTGCTAAGATATGAAACCAGATGGTATGTTTGCTTTCCTAACTATTTCAGTACTTCCAGGATGAAGTTGTTGGATAAAAATGAAAAAAAAAAAAAATGAAGGAAGAGACAAATGAATGAGTTAAACAAGTCAATTTCAAATATATCTAATTTTAAGATGAATTTAATCAATTTTTGGTTACAGACAAACCCATGCTACTTGTTATTTTAAGTTAATTGTAATATGAAGATTTATTATTTTTCACTAGATTAAAATTCTAGCTGGATACATGCAGAGATTAATCTCCATCCAAAAGCAGACTAGAGTAGATTGCAGATCAAGGAAAGAGTTAGAAAATCTTTTATCAGGCTAACTTTTCTGCACTTTAGGGGGCTTTGTTATAGACATAAAAGCACATCTCCCTGCCATTTTTCTGGGCTGTCAAAGGAATCAAGGAAGATAATGAACATAAAAGCAATCTGAAAATGGCTAAATGTTATAACATCCTATTAAATAATGAATAACCATTATGAAAAATTAATTAATCTTCTAATATTTGAAACAAATATTTATCAAGAAATTCATTAGGAGGTATTTTAAGGACAAACACACTTATTGTTATAATGAGGAAGCTATGTGAAATCAAAGACATACAAATTAACATCGCTCAGACACAGAGTTTTGTTTTCCCTTCAGGCTAATGGGATTGATTTTATGCACAGCATTCACCTGATAACTCTATTAGTCTTTTTTATTTTTTTTCTTTTTGCTAGAAATAAGTGAGACTGGCGCACAAGCGAAATCAAATAAAGAAAGGACCATTGACCCGAACACAGCTGACAACTGTGACACAGATGCCTTCCACTCGCGGACCTTGAGCTTTGGTTTTTGCCTCATGAGGCCTTCTGAGCTGTCACTTTGACTTAATTGTTTCTTTGGGGAGTAAGAACTGATAGTTGACCATGATTTGTGTTGATTTTCAATAAAGTTACTGCCAGGGGTATTTAAGCTGAAACATCTGCCTGACAGCTTTATTGGCACCAGTGTGTGTGACACTAATAAAGAAATGAAAAAGAGATTTCCTTCTATTGTGCATTTTCTCTGCTTTCTTTGGCAGATGGAATTCTAAGCTCTGCACCAGTCAAGCCAACCCTGCTTGTATGTCATTCTTAAAGATAGCCATTTACTAAATTAGCCCTGGGAATTTAGAAAGAGTTTATTGCCGTTTCCCTTATGAAGAATATGAGTCAAGGGAATGTGATCTTTGTTCTTGTTTTGTTATCATCTTTACTGGTTACTATACTGAACCAGAAATATGATTTTTTGGGAACAGCTGATGGTGTAATGGTTTTATCGCTGGACTCCCACATGGCTGACCATGATTCGAGTCCCAGACCCGGCAACTTGAAACACATGGCAGACGTGTGTGTGTGCATGCCCAAAATCCTGAGAGGAGAATGTAGGAGAAAGGATAGCAATGTGGTCAGTCGTCCTTGGTGGGGTGAGTGATTTCTCACTTTTTGTCTTTGTCTCTCTGGTAAGTCCATGAACCCTATAGCAACAGTCTCTCTAAAAGAAAAAAAATTTTTTTTTTGCTATTTCTGGGTCAACAACAACAACAAAAAATCAAAGCATGGAATTTAAAATGTTTGCATTTAGTGTGGATACCAAAGACTGTAGGGGAGGGGAGTTGATAGAGAATGTAGGTGGGAGGAAGAGAGGAAAAAAAAAAAAAAACTTAAAAGACAAAAGAATGTAAAAGTTCTCTTTTGAAAATGATGTATATGGTAATATCTTTGATTTGAATGTCAAGTATTGCATGCATACTTTGGAAAACCATTGTGTGTGCTATAGAGATATACAATGGTGGAATGTAAAGAAGAAATAAAAAAAAAAGGTATATGTATTTTTTTCTTAGTTTTAGAAAAAAAATGAAAAATTACTTTAAAAATTAACATATGTAGAGGAATATTCTAACACAAAGGAAAGAAGGAATGGAGGGAAAGAGAGAAAGCATAGAAAAAGGCCATAGCAGCTGAGAAATAGAAACAAAACACATTTAACCGGCCTTGAGATATTTGTCTGAAGCTGCAGCTATTTATGTAGTTAGCATTTATTTTTCTTAAAAAATTTTTAGTCTCAAAAATGGGACCAGCAGTTAGCGTTATGGCTATGTCACTGGACCCCCACGTAGTCTACCGCGGTTCGCGTCCCGGACCCGGTGGCTTAAAACTCACGCTGGGCGCATGTGCATGCGTGCCCAAGATCCCGAGAGAATAGAGGAGAAGGGATTGTGGCGTGGCCATACCCCCCCTGGGGAATGATTTCTCGCTTTCTATCTCTCTGTCTCTCTCTGTCTGTCTGGCGAGCGCATGCGCCCTGTAGCAAAAATCTCTCCAAAAAAAAAAAAAAAAAAAGAAATTTTTAGTCTCTTTCTTGCTTTATTGACATATATGTATGTCAAAATAGCTGTAGATTTGTGTGAATATTATATATATTATATATTATATGTATATCATATAATTATATATGCATGTTATATTTGTATATATATGGATATATATACATGTGTGTGTGCATGTATATATGTCTCTCTCTATACACACACACACACACACACACACACACACACACACACATATGGGTATCTTTTAGCCAAACTATCAATTTTTAGATGATTATTACATGTAAAATAGCTACAGAAGCCTATCTCAGGATACTTCTTAGCAGAGGTGGGTAAAGTAACATCAAGACTAAAGTTGGAATGGAATCAATATGAAAGATTTTATTTGGACCAGAAAATTTCAAAGCTAATTCGAGATCATAACATGTTCAAAATTCAAATAAATGTGAGAATTCTGGTTCCAGATTGTTGGAAGAAAATGATAAACCTTATATTACCCTTCAGGTTTCTCCTTTTTAATTCATTTTATTTTATAACCAATCCACATTTGACCCCTAAAATGTTTTTTGGGGTGTTTTTTGAGAGTTTTTTGCTATAGGGCATGTGTGCTCACTGGAAAGACAGAGAGAGACAGAGAGACAGAAAACAAGAAGTCACCCCCCAGGGGTATGGCCATGCCACAATCCCTTCTCCTCCATTCTCCTCTCGGGATCTTGGGCATTCACGCACACGCACCCAACTTGAGTTTAAGCCACTGGGTCCAGGACTCACACTGCGGTCGACTACGTGGGAGTCCAGCAACATAGCCATTAAGCCAACTGCTAGTCCCTAAAATGTTTATTATTAAGGATCAAAATTAGTTGTTTTGAGAAGTAGCAATATTGCCATTGATTCAATTACATTGTTTCTGTGATCAGTAATTCCTTCTTATAAAATTAAGGTCACAGGAGCAGCAGGTGGCATGGTGATTAGGGTACTACACTACCACATGGCCAACCATGGCTCTAATACCAGACCTGGTGGCTTGAAAATCACACTAGGCATGAGTGCATGATGCATACCCAGAATCCCAAGAGGAGCATGGAGGAGAGAGAATTATGGCATGGCTATCTCCCCAGAAGGATGATGTCTTACTTCCTCTCTCTCTATCTTTCTCTTTCTCCAGTAAGTGTACATGCTGTTTGGCAAAAACCTAAAAAAAATAAATAAATAAAATAAAAATGAAGTCACAATAAGATGAAATGTTCAAGTAATCAACAAATATCTTTCTCATATGAATATGTTTAATACTTTCACAATTATTGGCTGCCAAGCACCATGACAGCATGATCACATAAAGTTTGGTTCATCCAGCTGATATCTAAAAGTCCAAATTCCATTTTGTGAAACAAGTTTAAAATGAGGGAGGTGGGAAGTTAGTATAATATAAACAACTGATATTTTTTAAAAATCAGACACTGGGATATAAAAAACTTGTGACCAAGAGAGATGTGTGTTGAGGAGAAAACATTTTCCTCCAATATGTGTAAAAGATGAGAAAATTGTTCTTTCTCTAGTATATCAAATGTGTTTTGCAGAGGAAGAAACTTCAATTCACACCCACAAAGAAGCACAGGTGGTGTTGGTTTTACAACTCAGTTCATTCACAAGCAATCAACTCAGCTTAAATCTAGGGGCACATTCTATTGGGGAAAAACAAAACAAAACAAAACAAAAAAACAGCAAATTTTCAAACTTGTCCACCTAGTCTGCATTGATCTTATAGCCTATTTGATATTACTGGATATTATAAGTCACTATCATAACTAGCTAAACTACTTTTCACAGATACTATTAACATATCATCAACGTTAAATTTACACATAGTGCTTTAAGACAGTCATCTTAACAGAATTTTTTTCCTTTTCATAGAACATTTTTTTACAGATAGGCAAAGATGAATGTTTGTTACTCTTTCAGACTCAGATATTTGTGTATTTTAGACTAAATAACATACATATTTTTAATTTTTTTATATTTCAAACTGTCTTCCTGAAAGGGCTGATCTGTTCTCTCACTAACATGTTATGCAAGTTCCAAACATTCCATGTCCTTACAAACACCAGAATTTAGTAATTTAAAAAATATTTGCTAATATGATGAAAAAATGGTAATTAATTTTTGATATATTTAGTGAATGGTAATTAATTCTTGGTATATTTAGTGATAATTAGCATGTCCTTGTCTATGAATTTACACATTTCTTAATTTTTTTATTTCTCAGGTTATCTGTTCATACCTTTTGCCCGTTGTTTTTTATTTTTTTATTATTATTTTTACATGCAATCACCACATACCATTACAGCATACAAAATGAATTTTCCCAGCATGAATACATTCTAAATTAGTCCAAAGATATTACCATATAATTCAACATCAAAAGATAATTTTCTATTTTAGTGTCCATTACATTTTTTGCTTCTTTCTTTTTCCCTTTGATTTCCTCCCTTCACCATTTTTTTTAAGTTTATCTCTTTCTATCATGAGTGAGAGTAAGAGAGAGAAAAAGATAGCACCTCAAATACACAAGCAGTATTCACACCATGGCCTAACTAACACTGCCTCAGTCAGTCCTGCATCATGGGCATACACATACCTGACATGTTAGAGAGCTCTCCAGATAAGAACTCCAGATAAGAACCTGGAACTTGAATAAGTGGGTTAACCTTGCAGATCATTGTTTTTACCACTGTAGCATTGTCTGGCTCCTCTTTCCCATTTTTATTTCAGGCATATTCTATGTTTTATTTTTTAAAGATTTTACTGAACTTCATTTATTTATTCATTCATTTATTTCTCTTAATTTGACCAGAGAGGGACAGAATTAGAATGAGAGAGAGGGAGAGTTAGAATGCAAGCTGCCAGGTCCGAGATTTGAACCGCTGTTGGCTATGTATGAGTCCAGTGCTCTTAACCACCACACCACCTGCTGGTTCAAAGGTATACTCTATGTTATAATTGATTGATTTGTCTATAGGTTTACTTTTTCTATTTAATAAAATAATTATTTTTATCATAGTATTCTACATATTATTTTTTAATAATTTTAAGGTTTTATTATGCAAAGGAAAAATAAACATTTATATTCCTCTATTGATCTATGATGATTTTCTTTTTTAAAAGAATTATTTTATTTTTTAAGTTTTATTTATTTATTTTAATTTGACCAGAGAGGGACAGAGAGAGAGAGAGAGAGAGAGAGAGGGAGAGAGAGAGAGAGAGAGAGAGAAAGTGAAAAACAAGCTGCCAGGTCTGGGACTCAAATCGCAGTCGGCCATATGGGAGTCTAGCACCATAATCACCACCCCACCTGCCAGCCCTGATCAATGTTTTCTAATACAGGCATATTGGAAAACTTAATGAAAGTGATGGAGTCTTTTCTCAGAAGAAAAGTAATGCCCAGACAATTTTATTTGCAGATAGGGAAGACTCATGAACCACCATGGCTCATTAACAGACTAGGCACAAGAGAGTTTCCTTCTTAGTCATTGCCCCTTTATTGCTATGCCTTTAATACTCTCCATCCAGTCATGCTTGTATAAACATTTACCTTTATATTTTATAGTTCTTTAAAGATCTTACTTATTTTCACATGTTTATTTATTCAGTATCTGTTATTACTGTTATATGATGTGAATAAAATACATTTTTTAAATGAAATGATTTAACCAGCTCCATTGGGCTAAATTTTCATTTCTCTCCAAAAGGAAATGTTTGGTAGATATGTGTGAAATTCTTAAATTTATTACCTTTTATGCAATTTTTGAATTGTTCTGCTTCATTGAGGTAAGGAGATTTGAACATATCTTTTTCAGGTCTTGACCTATCAAACTTGTAGAAACATAAATAAGATAATCAAGAAATTAAAATAAAATAATATAATTGGCTGGGTTTTAGAGATATGTTTTGAAATATCTATAAGCATACTTTCTTATGTGTCCATAGAACATTATAAAACTTAGCTATACTGTATGAAAGGTAATATAAGCAATTCAAGCCAGTGAATATACAGGTCAGACTATCTCACCACAATGCAACAAAAGTCATAAATTGATTTTAGTAGTAAAAAACTCTTAGAAAATTTAAAATAAATATTATTTTAACAAAGCCTCCGTTAAAAAGAAATTCCAACTGTATTATTTAGAAAATTCTTAGAATATAATGAAAAATAATAAAACTATGAATAGTAGTAAAGACTTATCATAGCCAAATGTATTTTGCAAAATTTTTACAATGGTATATAATGCAGACGCCAACAGAATGTTGTGACAGAATATTTTATTATCTGAAATGATTATCATCCCAAAGTAAGTTGTAGACTTTATTCATAGCCATGGCCCAGTGTTTGTAAATCAATAATCTAACTGAATAATATCTTGCTGCATATTTTACCAGAAAAATAAACAAATAAGAATTTTCTTTTTAGAGGTGATGTTACAGATGATTCTTTTTCACTTAGCATTTTATTATTTTTCCCTCTGAAAGTGAAGAAATCGAAATAAAAGTAAATTTTTAAAAAAGGAACAAAAATTAATTCAGGAAAATGTAGAATAATGCATTTAAAGGGGTGACGGTAGTGTGGGTTCACATGTGAGGTTTTTTTCCCCTGAAACATGGACTAGGATAATGAATGCTAATTGCCATAGGGCAGTTTCCTGAGCTTCCCAATGTAGGACTTCAGAGACATAGAAAAAGAGCTCTGGGTATAGGAGCGAGAGGGCAGACGAGAGAGAGCTCAATAGAAAGGCGTACTGGAGAACACATCATGCGACCATTAGCGCCACGTGCAAGTCCAGAAGAGCGGCTGAGGATTAGGGGAAAAGAACCAAGAGCATCAAGAGCTGTCACAGAAAATGAAAACACCCAGTGAGATGCACCTGAAAAATTCTGAGTGGTGGACATTTCTATGGCCAAAAAAAAAAAAAAAAAACAAGGAATTTCTAAATCAGAAATATTCTCATCCTGACCAAAGAAATCTCAAAATGAGTTTTGTCACACAAAAATCCCTTCTCCTCTATTCTCCTTTCAGGAGTCTGGGCATGCACATATACACACCCAGTGTTATTTTCAAATCACCAGGTCCAGAACTTGAGCTATGGTAGTCTCTGTGGGAGTCCAGCACCTTAATCACCATGCCACCTGCTGTCCTTGCTCTCCTATTTTTATTTAAACAGTGAATTTTGAGATGCGTTTTGGTCAGTGCCATGTGATATATGAAATGATATTTAATGTTTCGTATCCTCTGGACATCTACATGAAGCAAGTATTATTAATTCAGTCTCAAAGATGTTCACAACCTTTAAGGAGGCACAGATTCTAAATAGTAGGTTAATTAAACTAAAGTCCAGTGTTTACAGACTCAAAAGCAACTGCTCTCCCTGAAGTTACTTGTTGCCTGCTCTATATTTTTCTTCTCATATTTTTCTTTCTATTCTTACATATTATCAAAACCAAGCATAAATAAATAAATAAATAAATAAATAGAAAATACAGGTTAAAAAGAAAAAGAAAAGATTAGGACTTATACGCAGGTAACAGGACCATTTCAGTTCAAACTTCACTCATAGAAAATCATCTTATTTTCAGTTACTACAAAAGATGATTTATTTTTATTTATTTATTTATTTATTTTTGCCATAGGGCATGTATTCTTGCCATAAACAGAAAGACAAAGACATCAAAGGGAAAGTGAGAAATCATCCCCCAGAGGAGGATCCCTTCTCCTCCATTCCTCTTTCAGGATTGTGGGCATATGTATGCACACACACTTGACATGATTTTCAATCAACCAGGTCTGGGACTGGAACTGTAGTCAACTCTGTGGGAGTCCACCACCTTAACCACCACACCAAATGCTGGCCCTCTAAAATTGATTTAAGATAAAAATACTTCTGAATTACAAATTTATCTCTAGATCTATTAAAATACTATTTGTCATTTAAGACACAGCTTTGGTTCACAATTTTTCAGATGGAGTGACATAATCAATATTCACTTTTTATTCTTCAGTTTCTTTAAATTATTAGAGTTTCCACAGATTTTTAAGAACACTTTGCATTTTTAAATATACAATTGTATCCTGAATCAGCAGTTAGGATTTTAAATATTTCTTTTTGTTTTTTTAATTTCTTATACAGAAATCTTTGCTTTTGCAAACACTAAGTTCAATAAGGAGCGACTTCCACACTTTCAACAGATGCCTGTTGACTGAGGTATTCTTGAGTACACTTACACTGGCAGACACACATTTTTCCTGAAAAACAATCTGGGTGTCTAAGATATTCAGTTAAATAAAATGAAGTTCTATCTTGGGGACCAGCAGTTAGCGTAATGGCTATGTTGCTGGACTCCCACGTAGTCGACCGTGGTTTGCGTCCCGAACCCGGTGGCTTAAAACTCATGCCAGGCGCGTGTGCGTGCGTGCCCAAGATCCCGAGAGGAGAATGGAGGAGAAGGGATTGCGGCGTGGCCATCCCCCATGGGGGGTGATTTCTCGCTTTCTGTTTCTCTGTCTCTCTCTGTCTGTCTGGCAAGCGCACGCGCCCTATAGCAAAAACCTCTCAAAAAAAAAATTAAGTTCTATCTATTCATGTGATTTTAGAGGCACTTCGATAAACCTGTAAGTAGTCTCTCACGTAAAGATGCTGGACAACCAGATGCCATAATGGTTACGTCACTGGACTCCCATGTAGTTAACCACAGTAGGAGTCCCAGACCTGGCAGCTTAAAACTCATGCTGGACATTGTGTGTGCATGCCCAAAATCCTGAGAAAATAATGGAGGAAAAGGGATTGCAGCATGGTCATCTCTCATGGGGGCTGATTTCTCATTTTCTGTCTCTCTGGCAAGCAGACACATTCTGTAACAAAAATGTCTCTTAAGGACCAGCGGTTGGCTTAATGACTATGTCGCTGGACTCCCATGTATTCGACCAGGGTTTGAGTCCTGGACCCAGTGGCTTAAACTCACCCAGGCACATGTGCATATGTACCCAAGATCCCGAGAGGAGAATAGAGGAGAAGGAATTGCAGCATGGCCATTCCCTTGGGGGTCGGGGTGATTTCTCACTTTCTGTCTCTCTCTCTTTCTGGTGAACACATGTACCCTATAGCAAAAACCTCTCCAAAGGAAAAAAAAAAAAAAAAAAAAGGAAAGAAAAGATGGTATCTTCTATAATTACCATAAATAACTTTATAATTTTACCTTTTGAATCTGTCCTCGATGATGAAGAATCTTTATTAATTCAGCATTTATTTTTATATAATAACATCTCTGTTTCCTAAACAATTTTGGTTTATTGACTTTTTAATTAATATCAATGTCTGATTTTTTTATATGAAAGTAAAAGTAAAAATCTCATAATGGGTTCTGTGACATTCAATATAAACTGTATCGGAAGTCTGATATTCTAGAAATAAATTTTTTTCTGTTAACAAAGTACATCTAACAACAACACACACACACACACACACACACACACACACAACCAAATCAAATAGGCAGACCACTTTGTAAAACCTCTGAAGGTTTCAAAAAGGAGATCCTCAGGGTTTATTGGACAGTGTGCACCTTAGCAGGAAGCTAATCTCTCTAGACTCCTAAATGAGGGTAACTAACAGGAGTCTTTGATTGGGAAGCAATGTGACCTGCGGAAAGTGCACAGCCAGTTACTGCCCTGGAAGTCCTTCTCAGCCACCGTGGACCTCAGGGTTCGGGGAAGAATCCTGCCGGTCCTTCTTGCTATTTTCTACCTTCTCTCTCTTTCTCATATCTGTGGCTCCTCTGACCCCTTCAAAATGATTGCATACTTCATTTCAAAGAGGCTCAAACCACTTGATATTTGATTAATATAAAAATAGAAAAAGGGTACCAGCAGTTGGCGTAATGGCTATGTCACTGGACTCCATGTAGTCGACCATGGTTCAAGTCCCAGACCTGGTGGCTTAAACTCACTCCAGGTGCATGTGCGTGCGTGGCCAAGATCCTGAGAAGAGAATGGAGGAGAAGGAATTGCAGCATGGCCACACCCCCCTCGCTTTCTGTCTCTCTCTCTCTCTCTCTCTCTTTCTGGCGACCTCACATGCCCTATAGCAAAAACCTCTTAAAAAAAAGAAAAGATAGAAAAAGGCTGGAAGAAAAACAAATACATTTCAAATAGTACTTTTCATATGACACTAGGCTTTCCCATCTCAGATCTTAGTTCACCCTCGTCATGAGCCTACCTTGGCGTATGGTAGTGATCCACCACCACACAGATGAAGAACGTGAACCTCACAGGGATAGTGGGAGTCAGTGATTCCACATGACTCAGCTCAGACCTCTTTATTTATTTATATTTTCTAAATTATATTTTTTACTATTATTCATCATCAATTTTTTTTCAACCTGATACAGGCACTCACCAGAGAGAGAGAGAGAGAGAGAGGAAGAAAGTGAGAAAGCAAAGGACTAGGGCCAGGACTTGAACTGCAGCCAGTCATGTGGGAGTCTAGCAGCCCAACCACCACGCCATCACCTCTGTATTAAACTACACTGCCTCTGATGATCAACCTCAGCAAATCCTACCTAATCAGTGAAATCGATGTTTGTGGTTTCTCCCTCAGAAGGATGAGCAAGGACAAAGAATCACAGAAGAGCAGAGAGACAAGCCCCTTGTGAAATATCTTCGCTATGATCGCCTGGCCGCAGATGACTCTCTGCTGATTCAGAAAGGGTTCACTCTTCCTCAGAGATGCCCAGTGCTAATACTTGTCCTGTTTTCCCAAACAGAATAGTTGATTCCTTCTCTTTGAATATGTTAGCGATGGCAAGAGAATAGAGCACAGCCCATGGAAAATTAGCAGCCTCCTTACCCAGGGTTAATGTTCAGCTGCTCAGGACACTAAATCATCTCACTGTTGTGAAGGCAAGCAGGCCCAAGCAAATCAATTAATGTATCATTTCAATTCCTAGATAGATCCCATTCTGCCTACTGCACACTGCCACTATTAATAAAGCAGGCGAATTAAGCCCCGCCAGCAGCAGGGGGTAAAAAGAAAGTGCAGGCACAAAAGCTCACAATATACCGAAAGAATAACCCATATGAGTCACTCAGCACCACTCTCCAACACACTGACATTCAAAGCAGACTTGCTATCTGTGGCTGTTTTAGGGGTGTGTATGTGTGTGTGTGTGTGTGTGTGTGTGTAAGAAAAGCATGAGCGAGCAAGAGAGAAAAATGCAATAATTCCCATGCAGTTTTATTCTTTTTGTTTCTTTTTCTTCACAGTTGGACTCTACATCCAAATGTAGCAGTCACTGAATCACCTAACACATCCATCTGATGAAGCCTTGGAAGGATGAAGGATTTTTCAGGTGATCTATATAGAAATACAGCATTCTCTACCCTTCTGCCCACTCTCTACCTAGAGTCCCAACTCTTCCATGAGGAATGTGCATTTAACCCTTCAGTCATGGAACCTCTCAGGGGAAAACAGTATGAATATTAAATAACCTTACTGAAGTTCCTGTGCCTAGCCCTGTTCTCAACTATTATGCTTTTTGCTCATTGAATTCTCACTACAGCTCTGTGGAACAGCATCTATCATTGTTGCCATTGCACAGAAAGGAAAACTGACATTCAGAGAAGTAGCTTGCCTAGGCTCTTAGATCTAGGATAGGGCAGAACTAATACGTAAATGCAGCAGCCTAGTTCCAGAAGCTATTTTCTTAACCATACTGATAACACATAACAGTATCTGCCATTAGCAAAGCAACTAGTTAGTTTCAACCTTCTTGCATGTTGAAGAATGAGACTAGGGGAAGCACTCTGCATTTGCCTAGGGATTTAAATATGGGAGCTTCATAAAATTCAAATTTAAAAAATCACGAGGGTTGCACTGCTCAAACTTTAGGTTCTAGATAAAGTAGGGGAAGGGGGGAGTCCAGGTCAGAGCTATCCACATCCCAGGTCTTCTAATGACGTAGGAGCCAGTCTTGGCTTATCTTTTTGTGTTCTTTGCATCTAATTTGAGACTGTGAGATTCTTTTTGAACATGTGCAGTATTTATCTCGGGCATTCTTTGTCAGTTTCTTTCTACAGATACATAAAATATATAGACCTATTCCCAGAAAAAGGAAAAAAAAAAGTATGATTATCCAAAAGGATGAAGGGCAATTGCTTTAGATTAGTTTATTTCACATGTCTATAGATTCATGTAAAAGAGGGTCCAGATTTTGCTTTTGCTTTTTTTTTTCTTTAGTTATTTTGGGACCTGATACTAAGCATGAAATGCACCATTTCTCTCAGCAGGCATGAATTGCTTTAAATTCTGTTGCAATTTTTACCCCTTACACCACAGATTCTTAACTGACTCTATGAAGATAATACAAAATGTTCTAAAGTTTCAGATCAAATATTATATGTGTCAGGTCAGAGGATGACTAAACTTTTCCTGAGCTCGAGCTGGTAACTCCTAAAAGACGAAGGTAATGAATGGAGGAAATATGTTATAAATACCATCGGCGATTCTCCCTAATTCAAAATCACTGGTGTCGCTTTTTCAATATGATTTGACCAATCTTTATTCCAACTGTGAAAGAATAAGAGAAACCTTCATTTCTCATTTCATTTCCTACAAGGCATTGGCTTGTAAATCAAATACCCTCCATGAGATTTTTTTGAGACTTCAGAAATAGATGAAAAGGCATAGAAAGAAAAAATGAAATATAAACGACCATAAAAAGCAATGCATGTTTGAATACAAAATTATTCATATAAATATCTTTTAAATGCACACATGTTAAGACCTGTGATTAACTTTCGAGTGTACTTCAATGCAATCAAAAATAAACTTTGATGGGCCAGCTGGTGGCATGGTCATTAGGGCGGCTGGACTTCACGTGGCCAGCTGCGTGGTTCAAGTCATGCACCTCGTAGCTGGAGAAACATGCCAGGCTATGTGCCTGCCCAAGTACTGACAGGAAATGTGAAGGGGTTGCTGCGTGACACCCCCATGGAGGGTATTTTCTCAATTGCCCTTTCCTTCTCTCTGGCAAGTATCTGCTTGCAAATTAGAAAAGGTAAAAAAATAAAATAAAACTTGACACAGGGTCTAGAGAAGTCTTAATTCTGAGAAGAAGAGACAATGACATGATAAACTTGAAAGAAGTTTAAAATTATTTCATGGTATAAAGCTGGCACATTTTCAGATATAAGATGGTGTGGCAAAATATATTTTCTCCACTTATAATTTTAAGGTAAACAATTATGGTAATGATTATCAAAAGGTTTTAAAATTATAATAGCTCATTCTTTTTATTAGAATGTATTTTATTTAGGAAAACTAACTACTATTAACTGAGGAATAATATAACTTTTTTTTGTTAGCTCTCCTGCAAAATTTTTTCCCATCTAGTCTAATTTCATATTACTTGGTTAAATATCATGAGGTCTTATGTTATAATGCATGTATATTTGCTAATAATTTATGTATGATAGTGAATTCTTTACCTTAGATGAAAACCTGAAAGACTACATGGGTTTTTTTTTTTTTTTTTTTTTAGGTTTTTGCCGTAGGTTGTGTGTGCTTGTCAGAGAGAGGAGAGGGACAGTGAGAGGAAAAGTGAGAAATCACTCCCCAGGGCTTGGTCATGCCACAACCACTTTTCCTCCATTTTCCTTTCAGAATTTTGGTCACACAACACACATGACCAGAATGATTTTCAAACATTGAAGTGCAGGACTCGAACCACAGTCAGCCATGAAGGAGTCCAGTGCCTAACCACTACGTCTTTTTTTTTTTTTTTTTCCAACTTATTTGGGAAATGATCAAGCTTGGAACATAAAATGACAAAGTACTAGAAAGAACTTGGAGGGTAATTTCCCTCCTAGCAGAGGGAACTCTAGACCACTAGAGATCCAAAATGATCTCAAGAGTGAATTGTAATCTGAATAGATGTTGATTAAGATACTATTTCGGGATTGGTATGAAAAAGCCAACTTTATCTACCTATTAAGCTTCACTAATATCGATTTTCCTTAATAAACCTGTCATCTAAATATAGCTGGAGTAATTATTTTTAATAATAATAATTTGAATTTATTGATTAACTATGTCAGAGTTTCTATACATCAATCTTACATAGAAACTTTATCACAACACTTCAAAGTAGATAAGTGCATTGATTTGTTTCAGATCACTAGTAACTCAAGCTTAGAAGGATCATAAATTATACGTGTTGTTATGTTACTATTAGACCACAGCACAGTAAGATAAAAGTAGGTTGTGCTTATTTGGCTGATGTGAGCCTAACTGTCTAGACACACACAGTCAAGAAACATAATAAGGACTAGCAGGTGGTGTGGTGGTTAAAGTGCTGGACTCCCACATAGTCAACTGCAGTTTGAGTCCCAGACTCAGCAGCTTGAAACTTACATAGAGCGCATGCGCATGTGTGCCTAAAATGCCCAGAAGAGCATGGAGAAGGGATTGCAGTGTGGCCACTCCTAGGGGTGATTTCTCCCTTTCAGTCTCTCTTTCTCTCTGGCAACTGCATGTGCCCTATAGCTAAAATCTCTCAGGGAAAAAATAAAAAGAAAGAAAGAAAAAGAAAGAAAAGAAACAAAGAAACATGGTGTCACTTACAGGGAGGCAATGGGTACATGTGAGATACCAAGTCAGAATTTGCGGCCTCTGAATAAACCATTGTTTGTCTAGCAGTAAGTGTTGTGACAGCCCAATGGTCTTGTTTCTGATGTGTTCAATATACTCGTTTTTAAAATGTAACACGTTTTCTCTGCTCTTCTGTGTTGGACTGTACTATATTAGAACATGAAATTATTTAGATACATTTTCAAGGTTAGTTGTCTGTGTATAAATGGATGGCTGTAACTTGTACCAGACGTGGATTCAAGATTACTCTATGGCATAAGAACTTTCCCCTTTTTACTTTCCAATTGTAATTTATCTTTTAAGGATCACTGTATCAAGGCTAAGAACATTGCCCAGAGCCAGGGCATTAGAAATTATAATAAAACTTTATTAGACTTGTAATTATCATTGTATTAAATAGAAACACCTATTTTGGAAAGCCACAAAATGATTTTGACACTGGAACATACCTCTAATTTAAGAATTATTTTTATTCAAGGAAATACAAATGCTTAAAAATGAAAACAAAAGGTTTCCAGATTTTTTCCCTTTTGTACTCACATACCCTTTATTGTTTTTATTAATAAGGAAATTCTTAAAATCACTGGATTTAATTACTGTAACCCAGATTTACCCCAGCATAAACAAAAGTTAAAACATGTTTATTAATAAATAGTATCAAGTAATATCTGGGTTTCAAATCTGTGCAGAAAGACTAAGAACACTCAGGTTAAAAAACATGCTTAGTGTGGTCAGAAAGTGTCATGGTGGTTAGTTAACGTGCTGGACTCCCACATAACCTACTGCAGTTTGAGTCCTGGATGTGGTGGCTTGCTTTCTCACTTTCCCTCTTTCTCTCTCTGGTCAAATTAAGAAATAATAAGTTAAATTAAATAAATAATTCTAATTAGTGAATCAGAATTATAATAAACTTCAGAATTGACCTCTGTTCAACAGGTCATTTATAGTATTTAACATATATTTAACATAGTCTTTGAATCTGTTTACTTTCCAATTTTATTTTTGATAAGTTTCAGTATGTCAGACAATTTACTAGATTCTTACATGTAAACTATAAATACAGTATAGATTTTTGTTCCAAGGACTTCAAATTCATAAGGGGAGTATGTAAACAAAGGATTTTTAAAAACTGGGTCAGCGGAAAGTGAAAGATGGGAAGGTATGATACCAGGAAGGGCAACCGAAGATACTTGAGACAGAATAGGAGGAGATGAGTAACATGGGGGTGGAGGGAGCAAAATGCATCCTACAGCAAAATCGCTCTCTCTCTCTAAAAATAAAAAAAGAATGTTCTCCTTTCATCTGTATGGAAGAAGAGTGTTACACAAAATGCTTTTGCAGAAAAAATGTAAAATTAAATGCTAAACGTTTCTACTTCTGCACATTTTAAAGAACATCAAAGGATCTTGATGGGGGGAAATATTTAACAGAAACAAAAATGAAAAGTTACCTGTTGATAACTTTTTCTTCCTCTCCCTCTCTCTGTCTCTCTCTGGTCAAATTTAAAAAATAATAATAACAAATGGAATTAAATAAATAAATAATGATTAAAAAAAAAAAAAAAAAAACAACCTCACACTGGGCATGTGAATGTGTGTGCCCAAAGTCCCGAGAGGAGAATGGAGAAGAAGGGATATGGCCATCCTCTCTGGAGGGATGATTTCTTGCTTTCTGTCTCTCCATCTCTTTCTATCTCTCTGGTGAGTGCATGCACCTTATAGCAACATCTCTCTCTCTTTCTCTAAAAAAATAAAAAAGAAAAGAATGTTCTCGTTTCATCTGAATGGAAGAAGAGTGTTACACAAAATGCTTTTGCAGAAAAAATGCAAAATTAAATGCTAAACATTTCTACTTCTGCACATTTTAAAGAACATCAAAGGATCTTGATTTAATTTCATTTAAATACCAGTTACTAACAAAAAAATTTAATTAAATGGGAAGAGCAACACTGAAACTGTAATGGAATTTTAAAGTGGCATATTTGCAGATCTATCAAGAAATGTACCAAACTCTTCTTCAGTATAAAGTAAAAAGAATATTAAATAATTTCTAATACTGTGATTAACCAATAGCAGAAGTTAGTAAATCTGACATACATCTTTCCTTCTTATCCACTTAAAGTATTTGTCCTGTTTGAACTTGGTACTAGAGTGAGTCTTACACCAGGCACTGAACTATTTGGTCTGAGGCAAGAGACTTTAGTAATCCATACCAACATGTGACTCTATAAAATGTCATAAACCATTACCCAAAACCCGCCATTCTCTCTAGCAGGTATGTGTATTAGTAATACATACAATGATAGCCAAAGGGTCTCTCTATGTATCTTGATATTTTGATACTACTCTATGATGTTTACTTCTGATATCTTCAAATTGCCTCTTGTCCAGAAGACTATAATCTGTCTGAACCTGTGAAAATATTACCCTTTGGTAGCAGATAGCACATGAGTTATATCCACAGGTAGCTCTTCAGGTTTTCATTTACACAGAACTGCAATTTACCCAGCATTTATTGGTCTGCATTGAAGTCTGCTTTTACTGTGATTTGTAGAACAGCTACAGATTTTCAAAATATTTAAACAACCATTTATAATATAGACTCTATAGGTACAAAAATCAACAGGACAAACAATCAAGAATGGCTTGTTCACACAAACTAAATACTTCATTTTTAATAATTACACAATGTGATCATATTCAACATTTAAAATAACATGCATCTTTAAGAATTTTCTTTATTTCAAAAATGTGGACCACATTGATAAATAATTAGCATAGCCTTGAAACATGACTAAATAATTTAGTATTCCAAAGAAATCGATAATATCTCCTTACAACATATAAGAATTCCACAGCTGGACTGACCAATAAACCAAATCTTATATTTCTAAATTTCTAGTGTCTAACTACTTTCCTGCATTTCTCCCATTCATTATCTGGCTTGGTATTTTCTGTATGATAGTCAAAGAAGAATTAGAATGTGAGAGGAGGTATAAATTTGTACAGTGGTAAACAGGCTCTTGCTAAAGAATATGTTGTCTATACTTAATTTAAGAGGTATTCTTATTTCTTAAAATGTGATTGAAATTATCCAAATGCCATATAAAGACATTATGTTATAGAAGATATCATGTTTATTATAGTGGGTCTAGTCAATCAATCTATTTTAAAATTCAGTAGATCAGACCATAGGAATTAATAATGTGTCTATGAGATGTGTAGTGGATATAAAAATCACATGTATGAATTTTTTTATGAAATGAAATATGGTTAGAAGACTCTGTAACATATTCTCCCAACTTACCATCAAAAAATATACAGACTAGAAATTATAAAAATGTGAATAGGATTGATTATTAAGACAGAGATAGTCTTTAACAGATATTGGATGGCTCTCCTGATCCATTAGATGATGGAGCAGAGTGTTACATGGGCTTCATTCCATGGAATAAATATGCTTTGTGTCATAAAATTATGGTCCCTGAAAATAGCCAGGTAAATATTTATTCCTTACTCTCCATCCTTAGAGAGACCCACAATGAAAAGTGGCCAGCAACCCCTTCCATTTGTGATTTCCAAGCATGTTCTTTATGGTAACACTAAATATTATAAGTGAAGCAATACGTGTCTAAAAATAACTTTAAGCTCAGAACTACTAATGTATGAGTATGAAGGGAACAGAGAAATATATTCGTATGTAGAAAGATCCAGAAATGTCACTTAAGCTTTATTGTCCTCTAAACAATTACTTGAAGACAGTCTATTTGACAAAACGTTGAATAAATTTAAAAGGTGAAAACTGAAGAAATTTTGTTATAAAAGAAAGTAGACACTAACAACACATTAAATGTTTGACCGAAGTCTCATTTGCCCAGTTGCAGTAGCAAAGATGGTAGGGAGCCTATGGGTGATACTGGAGCCATATGGGAAGACTCTGGGTTCAAATTCTGAGTTCAAATCCTGAGTTCTGCCTAACACGCCCTATGATCTGGGCTTGTTGGAAGACTGGAGCATGAAGATCACAGCTTGTGAGACTTTGTCAAGGTGCCTATTTGTCTATCTCTTTTTCTTTCTCTCTCTCAAGAAATAAGTAGGAGGGACCAGCAGAGGGTGTAATGATTATATCGCTGGACTCCCACATAGTTGACCACAGTTTGAGAACTGGACCCGGCAACTTGAAACTCATACCAGGCATGTATGCGAGCATGCCCAAAATCCCAAAAGAAGAATGCAGGAGAGGAGATTACATCGTGGCCATCCCCCTTGGGGGGTGATTTCTTGCTTTCTGTCTCTCTGTCTCTGTCTCTCCACTAAGTGCACAAGCCCTATAGGAAAAATCTCTTTAAAAAAGAAAGAAAGAGGGACCAGCAGTTAGCGTAATGGCTATGTCGCTGGATTCCCACGTAGTCGACCGCGGTTCGCGTCCTGGACCCGGTGGCTTAAAACTCACGCCGGGCACGTGTGCATGTGTGTCCAAGATCCCGAGAGGAGAATGGAGGAGAAGGGATTGTGGCGTGGCCATCTCCCCTGGGGGGTGATTTCTCGCTTTCTGTCTCTCTATCTCTCTGTCTGGCAAGCGCATGCGCCCTATAGCAAAAACCTCTCAAAAAAAAAAAAAAAAAAAAGAAAAAGAAAGAAGCATTAAAAAAATGTCATTATTGGCAAATTTGGGATAAAAATAAAGTTAAATCTAAGAATAAAATAACATGGGATAGAAAAGAAATAAAGTTTCTCTCCAGAGACTTAAATTCCTCTAAGTGCATATCTAGTAGTGAAAAGAATGGCAGTGCATTCTGGGAGGTGCAGTTCACAGAAGACAATCTTTACGAGAAAGTGACATTTTTGTCATGATAAGAATGTGGGTAGCAGTTTGTGACAAATTATTCTTTTACCATTCTATTGTGCTAGAAAGTATAAGAAAATGAGGTAGTTTAAATAGGAGAAGATGGTACTTAAAATGTTACAGGGTAAAAACACCTTAAAACTTTGAACCAAGTCTATGAGCATCTCAAATCAACTTCTAACATAGCGGCAGCTCTCAGAAGGTAATGCCAGGACTTCCTCACTGCTGGGTACAACGATCAGCCCACCTCTCTGCATCTTCCCAACACTTTTTTAAAGAAGAGATTCTTGCTATAGGACTTGTGTGCTCACCAGAGAGACAAAGAGAGAGAGACAGAGAGAAATCACCCCCTGGGAGGATGGCCATGCCACAATCCCTTCTTATTTATTCTCTTGGGATTTGGGGCAAGCACGCACATATGCCTGGCATGAGTTTTAAGTCACCACATCCGGGACTCAAACCACGGTCGCCTACATGGGAGTCCAGCGACGTAACCATTACACAATCTGCTGATCCCAACACTTTTTTTTTTTTTTTTCAAAAACTGTATCTGAAACCATTTTATTTTGTTCCAGGAAAAACAATGTATGAGTGTGATATGGGAAAATTATAAAACAAAAGGAAGAAAAAGCAAACTTAGTAATAACTTTGAAAAGGATCAGCTACAAATATCTTATGTCCTTTAAAGGAATACTCAATTTGATAATTACCAAAGAGGAAAGAATATAAAAAAATAATAATAAAAACAACAAGATGAGAAATTAGAACAGAGGATCACAGAGAGCAAAATACAGAGAAAACATGAAGAAGAGATTCAATAAATCATTTTAAAATGACCAATTGAAGAGCAAAACTCTAAAGGCATTGAAGACTAGTCTGCTGAAAATTAAAGTGGTAAAGGCAAAAGATGGAAAATAATACTCTGAGTGAGGAAGACCAGAAAATATTAGAAAATATCAAAAGTATGTAGGAAAGATAAAGAAAAAATTGGATGAAAAGTCAAATATGGATGAATATGGTAGTAGAAAAGAGATAAATTATTTTGAAAATTGAAATGTCTCTCAGGCCAGCAGGTGGCGTGGTGGTTAAGGTGCTGAATCCCACAGGGCTGACTCCACTTTGAGTCCCAGACCAGGTATCTTGCTGAGCGCATGTGCGTGCATGCCCAAAATTCTTGAGAAGAGAATGAAGGGAAAGCGATTGTGACATGGTCACGCCCTTCAGGGAAGTGATTTCTCACTTTTCTTCTCTCACTGTTTCTCCACAGGAAACTCACATATCTTATGGCAAAAAATCTAAAATAGCAACCAAAAAACAACAAACAATGAAATGTCTCTCATATGAAAAAACTTAACACATGGATTGAAATGGCCAATCACATTCCAAACAATATCATTCCTATAGTTTGGCACAATGTCACTAAACACCAACATAATGTAAAACAACAAGCAGAATAAGTAACTTTAAATGCTATGGTGTAATGATATAGTAGGCAACATAGACAGACATCTATTAGAAAAAAAAATTACCATTTTGTGATTTACAATGCTACAATGTCATATATATATATATATATATATATATATATATATATACACACACACACACATATATATATATATATTTGTATATAGTAGTCTTAAAATCAATATGAAAATTAGATCATAAAAAGAAAGCTAACTATAAGAAAGCTAACTATAAGAATATGTCTTCAAAGAAGACTAAAGAAAGTTTAAATTTTTTCTCACACAGTAGGAGTCAAAATATTTATATTTATTTTTTAACAATTATTTTACTTAACTCTATTTTAATTTGAACAGAGAGGGTCAGAGTGGGATAGAGAGAGAAAGAGACAGAGAGAAGGAAAGGTAGAAAGCAAGCCACCAGGTCCAGGACCCGAACCGTGGTTGGTCATGTGGGAATCCAGTGCCCCTAATCACCACGCCAACTGCAGACCCCCAAAATATTTATATTTCTGTATTTTCACCTGGACAATTAGAGAAACCAGAAATTTGAAAATAAAAATAACAAAGGAAATTTTTTGAAGCAAGGCATAGGCATATACCTTTTAAGATAGTAATAAAGATGATACAAAGATTAGACAAGTGATGTGTAAAAATATACAACAAAATAAATACAAAGAAAGTATTATGATCACAGAAAAGGAAATGATTTACAAAACTGTAGACAGACTGTCACTTCATTTTACTTTTAAATTTAAAATTTCTACTTACATAACTCAGCAAAAAAGTTGAGAATCTCTTAAAACAAATGAATTAATGTGGGTTCAAACATGCCCCAAATCCTGATAGGATGGACAAATGGAGATGGAATTGTGATGTGTTGACACATCATTTGGGAATGTTTACTCCCTTTTCCTCTCTCTGTCTCTTTCTCTTTCTGGTGAGCTAATGTGCCCTTTTGCATTTAAAAAAAGAAAATACATTTTCTTTTTTTTTTTTTTTTTTTCGGAGAGGTTTTCGCTATAGGGCGCGTGTGCTTTGCAGAAAGAAAGAGAGAAACAGAGACAGAAAGTGAGAAATCACCCCCAAGGGGGTTGGCCATGCCGCAATCTCTTCTCCTCCATTCTCTTCTCAGGATCACATATGCACGCACGCCTGGAGTGAGTTTAAGCCACCGGGTCCAGGACTCGAACTGCGGTCGACTACATGGGAGTCCTGCGACATACCCATTTACACCAACTGCTGGTCCCAAGAAAATGTATTTTCTCCCCAAAGTTACAGAATTGAAGAATTATAAAAATTACATTAGTGAAATAAATATCCATGTTATACACTTTAAACTATAGCAGAATCTCGATATTATAGAAAACTTTACAATTAATTTAAAAAACATCTTTAATTCTAATAATAAAAGTGACAAATGTACTTACTTTGTTTACAAATATTGATACAAAATACTTATTTTTTAAAAAAACATATTTTGCCTGAGGGCATGTGAGCTCACCAGAGAAATACCAAGAGACACAAAGAGGGAAAGAAAAAGCAGTCAGCCATGTCTCAACCACCATGCCACAGGCTGGCCAGTACTTAAATTTTACAGCTAATTTACCTTAGCCATTTGTTACTATGATACCATTTCTATTTTCTAAAAACAGAAATTCTAGTAGTAAAGCCATAGTAATTAAAATTTAGGAAACCTTATAAGTCTACTTTATTAATGGGTCACTAGAAATCATCCATATGCACACGACGTAGCTATGTAATAAACTCTCACATGTATTACTTATAAACTCATTAAAAACCAGAGGAAAGAAAGTATTTCCTAAATATGTCAAAGGATTTACAGCAAAAATGAACTACTATTTTTAAAAATAATCTTAACATTCAATAATTATACGTATTTGTGGGGGTACACTATAATTTTTCAGTACAAGAATACACAGCAAAAGGATTAAATCAGGAAATCGGCATACCTGTCATCTCAACCATATATCATAGCTTGTTTTGGAAACATTCGAAACCCTCCTTGTTAGTTACTTAGAGATGCACAAGAAATTTTGCCACCTCTATTTTCCTCACTATATTTTATAGCATTAAAAATTGTTCCACCCATCTTTCTGTATTTTTGTTTCTACCAACCAACCTTCCTTTCCAGTTCTTGTATATATTGATGGACTGCATGAATTAGATGCCAAGAAGAGAAAAAATAAATCAAATTTTTTAAAAATCCACATGCAGGAGTGCCTTTAACAACCTTATTTTTTTCTGTTTATTTTTGCTGTCGTTTTTCATTTTTTTCGTACTCAGGTAATTGACTCCCTCAACTCTGTTTCCAGATCATCCTTGATCCTGCTCAGTGCTCTTTGCGATTCTACTCGACAGTGCTGCATACAGGCCAGTGAACTGTGCTAGTGGCCCCTCAATCGTCTCCCCCACACTGAGATTCCCCGTCTAGGAGTTCCTTAGGCTAATATCTGTGGACCACCAGGAAGGCCCTCAAGAAAAAAATCAGCAGTGGATTAAAAGTGAGGCTGCCTTGAGCCATGTGGTGATGGAGGCAGCTACATCCCACAGGGCCAACAGTGTGGTTGGAGTTCTGTACCCTGTGACCTGAGAAACACACGGGGCCCGTGTTTGTAAGTACCCAGAATCCTGAAAGGAGGGAGAAAAGGAGTGAGAAGGGATTATGGTGTGAACATTCCCCATTGAGGGTGGGGGTGCTTTTTCACTTTCTCCCTCTCTCCAGGGAGCTTCTGTGCTGTCAAAATTTTTAAAACTAAAGTAGAAAAAAACATTTTAAAAAAAGTGATGCTTGATGCTACCTCTATTATTACTGCATCTACTACCCAAATGTCTTGCCATAGAACATTTCAAAGGGCTGTGCACTGTCTTTCTCATTTTCTTTTTATTTTACATGGTCCTGCCAGAGGTTTTCTTTCAAGAAGCTGGTTACATTTTTTTAACAGCTTTATGGAGATACAATTGACACAGGATGGGCTGCAAATATTTAAAGTATACAATTGGATTCATTTTGGGATGTGTATGCGTTGATGAAACCATAAGCATAATCAAGATTGTGAATAAGGTCAACCGGTGGTATGGTGATTAAAGCAGATGGATCCTATACAGCTGACTGGGTGGTTCAAGTCCCAGACCTGGTGGTTTGAGAAGTGTGCATGCACAAACAATCCCGAGAGGAGAAATGAAGGAGACAGGATTATGGCATGGGGGATGTTTTTTCACTGTCCCTCTCTGTCCCTGTCTATAGTGAGTCTATATACTCTCTAGCAAACTAAAACAATTACAACAAAAAAGATTGTGAATACCTTCACTATTCTCAGAAGTTTTCTTGTGCCTTGTGCCTTCTTCTAGTAACTCCTCCCACCAATTTCCTGTACCTCCAGTGAACAAAAGATCTTTTCTCTATTACTGTAGATTACATTGCATTTCTAGAATTTTATACCAAAAAAAAAAAGAAAGAAAAAAATTGCAGAGAATGTACTTTTATTGATTTAGGTTCATCTCAGAATAAATGTTATGAGATTCATGTATACTCTAGTATTTAATAATGTGTTCCTTCTTTTTATTGATGAGTTTCGTCCCATTATATGGATATACCACAATTTATCCATTAATTCTCTGATGAACATTTGGATTATTTCCAGTGGTTGGATATTACAAAGAAAGCTGCTAGGTTCTTTCAAGAACAAGTCTTTGTATGGGTATATATTTTCATCTAGGGTGAAATTTGTATTTAACTTTTTAAAGAAACTGCTAAATGATTTTCTAAAATATTTTTACTATTTTATATTCTTACCAGCAATGCATGAAAATTCTAGTTTTCCCATTTCTTTGATAATACTGGGTACCATCTGACATTTTTATATTAGCTATTTCTCTTGGTTTATGGCTGATACTTGGATTCACTATCACTACCTTTGAAAAACCAGAAGTTTTCCATTAATTAAGTCCAATTTATCACTTTTTAAAAAAGGTGTATTTATTTGTTTATTTCACAAGAGACAGGAGAGAGAGAGAGACAGAGAGAGAGAGATAGAGAGAGAGACAGGTACTCCCAACAGGTTCTTCATGACACAATCCACCTCCAGCTTTAGCCAGGACACAGGCACACAAACTCCTGGAATGCATGGGTAGACCTTGGGACATAAACCCAGGACTTTCCCGCATGGCCTTAGCATTGCAGACTGTTGTGTTACACTGCACCCCATTACTGGCAGATCACTTGTTTTTTTTTTTTTTTTTTTTTTTTTTTTTTTGGAATAGGCTGTTGTTGTCATGTCTAAGAAACCTTTGCCTAACACAAGATCACAACAATGATCTCCTATGTTTTTTTCTAGAATTTTTATAGTTTTACATTTCACAATTAGTCACTGATTTATAGAGTCAAATTGGTATGAGTTATGAAAAAAATATGGAAGATTTACTGTTGAATGAGGCAAGCCAGGATATGAAGGAGAGACATTGTATGTCCCCACTTAATATATACTGAGTGTCTGCACTCTATGACTGAAACTGATTGACTAAAGGATATACAAACACAATAAGTGGGTGTAAATACCAGATATAGTGTGTGTGGAAGAGTAGGGCCTGAGGAAGGACATTTAAAAGAAAAATAGGGAGGCAAAGCACTAATGGGACAAAGAAATGTGGTATTATCTGTTGAAGATATTTTATTTTAACCAACTGGACTAGGGAGAAATGTTCACATAGTGAAATATTCACTTTGTAAGCTAAAACAGGTAATTTAATGTATAAAAAACATGAAATAAAAATAATAATAAAAATGGTTTCTTTTCTTTTTTTTTTTTTTTTTTAGGGAGTTTTTGTTTGTTTGCTTGTTTTGCTGTAGAGCATGTGCACTCACTAAAGAGACAGAGAGACAGAAAGCAAGAAATCAACCCTCAGGGGGGTTGACCACACTGCAATCCCTTCTCCTTCATTCTCCACTCAAGATTTTGGGCACACACACATGCGTGCCTGGCATGAGTTTCAAGCCATTGAATCCAGAACTCGAATTGAGGTCGGTTATGTGGGAGTTCAGCAATCACTATGCCATGTGCTGGTCCCTGAAATGGTTTCCTCACTCTTTTTTTTCCTGACATATAGATAGCAATCATCATTTGTTAAAAATACTATGCTTTCTCTCCTAAATTCCCTTTTCCAATTTTTTGAAAGGTGAATTGCCTATATACATGTGATTTTACTTCTGGACTGTTTGATTGATCTGTTTGTTATTTTAATGTCAATTACCCACTGTACTGATTTCCAAAGTTTCTAAATCTTGAAAGAACAGTTGTGTGGCTCCTTGACATTGCTTTTTCTTTACAAATTTATTTTTACCATCTAGATCTTTTTGTTTTGGTATAAATTTTTATATTCTAAAATGTGTCCATTTCTACACACAGAAAAATCTTTTTTTTTTTTTTTTTTTTTTTTTTTTTTTGTGAGGTTTTTGCTATAGGGCGCGTGCGCTCGCCAGAGAGAAACAGAGAGACAGAAAGCGAGAAATCACCCCCCAGGAGGGATGGCCACACCGCAATCCCTTCTCCTCCATTCTCCTCTTAGGATCTTGGGCACGTACGCACACGCGCCTGGCGTGAGTTTTAAGTCACCGGGTCCAGGACTCAAACTGCGGTCGACTACGTGGGAGTCCAGCGACATAGCCATTATGCTGACTGCTGGTCCCTCACACAGAAAAATCTTACTTGTTTGGTAAGGGTCATGTTGAACAAATAAATCAGCCAGAAACGTTGATATCTTCAAAATACGGTCTTTCAGTGTGCCTATTTATATTTTCTTCAGTTTATCACTGCAATATTCTACAATTTTCAGAATATAGTTCTTGGGCATTTTTGTTAGACTTACACTTAAGTATTTCATATTTTGTGATGTTATACGTAGTATTGCTTTGTTTGGATTGTTATTAATGCAAAAATATAATTGATTTTTTGTGTAAAAATCTCACACCCTATAAACTTGCTAAACTCACTTATTTTAGTAGTTTTACTTTGTAAATTCCATTATATATACCATATAGTCATATCATCTACAGACGAAAGTAGTTTCACATTTTTTCTCCAGTCTGGATGCCTTTTCTTTCTTTTTCTTGCTCTATTACACTGGCTAGAACATCTGTATAATGTTGAATAAAGTAATGATAACAGATACAATTTTCTTGCTCTTGATCTTAGGCTAAAAGTAGCCATTTGTTTCTGTTATGTATGATGTTATTATAGTTCATTCAAAGATTTTCTTTACCAGGTTAAAGAGGTTGCCTGTTAATCCATCCTATTTTACTGAGTTTTTACTAGAAATGTATGTCAAAGGCCAACTGGTGGCATTGTTGATAAAAAGGTTGGATCTCACGTGCCAAGCTGCACAGTTCAAATCCCAGACCCAGCAGTATGAGGCATGTGTGTGTGCATGCACGAAATCCCAAGAGGAGAGAGAGTAGAGGAGAAGGGACTGTGGCATGGCTCTCCTTCCTAAGATAGCTTTCTCATTTTATCTTTCTATTTCTCTCTAGTGAGTGCAGGCACCCTATAGCAAATTTAAAAAGAAAAAATAAAAAGCAAGAAGGCAAGAAAGAGATAGATGTTGACAATCTATCAAATGCTTTCATTGAATATACTTAGGTGATTATATGTTAATTGTATACTGAGTTAAACTGATTGATTTTTGGTTGCTATATCAACTTTGCATTCCTAGATGAATCATGCTTGGTCAGAATTATCTATATTCAGATATGATTTGTTAAAATCTGTACAGAATTTTTTGCACATATGTGCATGAGAAACATTTGCCTGTAGTTTGCTCTCTTGTCATTTATTTGTCTCTTTTTGCTGTCAATGTAGTGATAATCTTACTAAATGGTTGGAATGTGTTTTCTCCTCTTCGGTTTTCTCTTCAATCATCTTCAATTTAGGTAGAATCTATATTATTTTTCCTTTGTTGTGCAGTACAATTTACTAGTAATGACACATATCCCTGGATTTGTTTTAAGTATTTTTATGATAATATTTATAAGTTCACATTTAATTTTGCTAAAAGACATAGGGATCTTCAAATTTTCATTTCTTCTTGAGTAAATTTTGTAGTCTGTGCCTTTTGAGAAATTTGCAAATTACATCTAAGTTGTCAATTTAATTTGCAGAAATATGTTTATAATGGCTCCTTACTATGCTTTGAATATATTTAGAATTTATAGTAATCTCATTTCTCCCATTCTTGATATTAATAATTTGTATATTCTCTCTTTTATTGCACATCAGTATGACTAGAGTTTTTTCAATCATATTGCACTTTTCAAAAAATCACCTTTCAGTTTCATTTGTTTCTGTATTGTTTTATTTCTATCAAAATACTTTTTATTTTGTTGATTTCAACTTTGACTTTTATTATGTTCTGCTTACTTTGAGATTCATTCACCATTTTTTCTAGTTTTTTTAAAGTAGAAATCAAAGTCATGAGTTGAAAACTTTTCTTGTTTTCTAATACAGGCCTATACTACTATGGATTTCCCTAAAGTACTGACTATGGTTTTGATATTTTCTTAGACCTTGTAGTCATGCTCTTTTTCTACATCTTTCTCATGTCACATTTTTCTATAGCTTTAAGAATTTAAGGAAAGGCCTTCTCAAAAAAAAAAAAAAAAAAAAAAAAAAAAAGAAGGGACCAGCAGTTAGCATAATGGCTGTGTTGCTGGACTCCCACGTAGTTGACCGCGGTTCGCGTCCCGGACCCGATGGCTTAAAACTCACACCGGGTGCATGTGCGTGCATGCCCAAGATCCCCAGAGGAAAATGGAGGAGAAGGGATTGTGGTGTGGCCATGCTCCCTGGGGGGTGATTTCTCGCTTTCTGTCTCTCTGTCTCTCTCTGCCTGGCAAGCACACGTGCTTATAGCAAAAACCTCTCAAGAAAAAAAAAAGAATTTAAGAAAAGTCTTAGTCTTCATTACCAAACACACATACACAATACATACACATACACATTATATTAAACTATATACATTTATGTATGTCTATGTGAAAATATGTATGTATATACACTTATATACACACCTGCATACACATATATGTGTGTATATATGGATATATATATATATATATATATACACACACACATATATCATCTATTTACTTTATACAATAGCTTATTCTAAAATCATACCATATAGCCTATACTATGCTGAAGTTGCTAATAACAGTAATATATATCACTCAACATTGGTGCTATCTATAGCCAGCAAAGCAAACAGAATGGCAATATCACAATAACAGCCACTATTTGTTAAGAGCACTCACTATGTGACAGAGCTTATGTAATGTCCTTTACTACGTGATGTCATAGAAGATATGACTTCTTATCACTCTAAAAAGTGCAAAGACAATCATTATTATACAGATAAGAAAATGTTGGTCTAGGCCACATAATCTGCCTATGATCCCAAAGCTAAACATGGCAGGGTTAGTGTTTGAGCACAGGTCTTTTAGACTTCAAAGTGTTTCTAGAGAGAGAAGAAAAAAATATATATTATTTTCTTTTTAATTTCAGCCTCTCCATGTCAGTCTGTGGCATTTGTTCAGATTTGTTCAGATTTCATTACCTGTGAGCCTCAAACTCAATTGGAAGAAATCTTTCATCAAGAGTTTAACCGTATCTCTCCCATATAATAGGAGAAAATTCTACCATCCGTGAAAATTGCTTCCTCCAGTAGAGCATGTCATCTGAAAAACTGTCTTCTTAGAGATTGTAGAAAATTACAGAAGTGTCTCTGCCAGTTTCTCAATTTTTTCCTGAGGCTACTTTCCTCCTGTACATTTTCATGCACTGTGTTCAAAACCATTTATTTGCTTTTCAGTTTCCTCCTTGACTCTTTATATTCAGGGCTTCCAACATTGAACTGAGAGCGGGCAATCTCTTACTAAGGTTTTCCTCCCTTTTCAAAACATACAAGAGGCAAATAACCAAATCCACTGATGCCTAACTAAACATTAAATATTCTTAGATCTGGTTGGTGCTATTTTGTTTCCCAGACTCAGTTACTCAGAGACCTATGAAAGAGTTTTTTTTTTCTATCATGTACTTCTCCCAACATTGACTTTTCTCATTCAGAATTCTCTAGGCCCACAGTAATGTTATGGTGGCAACAAAACCATTCTCTTTTTCTTTTCATTCTTTCTTGGAAGAAAACTATAATTGTTTTATCTGTAGAAACCTGTCAGTTCATCAACCCTGATAAACAAAAGTATATCATCTGTCATCAACAAAATCCTGATACCACTTTGTTAAATGCCTGCACACAGAAATTCTCTCAATTTCGAAGTGAATCTGAGTTTTCTTTAAAGATATCTACCAATCTTTTCATAGATTATACTTCACTCCCTCGTATGCCATTCAACTTTTGAAGTTCTAGGATTGCTAGTGAAATTTCCTTGGCTACAGAAATGGATGCTTAGCCACTTTTTGACCAGATCTTCTATACTATATCAATGGGTTTTGTTTGCTTTTTCGGTTTCTGCCATAGGGCCATATCTGCTTACCAGGAAAAAAACAGAGAGAGAGAGAGAGAGGGAGAGAGAAAGAAATCACCCTCCAGGGGCTGGGGGTGGTGTATAGCCATGCCATGGGCCAGGCATGCTCTTCCAAGTCGCTGGGTCTGGGGCTCAATCAGCAAAGTCTGCCTTGTGCATTCTAACTACCACACCACCTGCTGGCCCAACATCAGTGTTTTGTAACCAGAAGTAACTTTGCTTCTGCCTCTCCAGGGGGATCATTTGGCAATATCTGGAGACATTGTTGGTTGTCAAAAGTGAAAAGTTGAAGTTGATGAAGGATCTATGAATAGAGGCCAGACATTATTCTACAATGCTCAGGGCAGATAATCCCTCTCCCATCACCATTATCTGGTCCCAATGTCAATAGTGCTGAGATTGAGAAACCACTTACTAGATCTTTTCCTACCTCAGGAGTTTCATTTTGTGTGTGAAAATGTCTCGATGAGATGTACAGCTGCCTTAGTATTTACAAGTCCCTGAAGGAACTTTTTCCTGGTCCCAGTTCTCTACACACTTACCTGAGCCTGCCCAGCTATGCCAGATGTTAATCTTGTCTCTGGGATGCAAATAAAGACATACAGAAATAAAGAACAGAATAAGCTGCATTAGCGCTTAGTTCTGCCATGATTTTTGTTTCCTAACTCTATCTTGGAAAACTGGCATGGACAATTTGTGACTCACAAAGGCTGCTTTCAATACATTAAAGCTGAGTCAGTCACTCTAACTAGATGATCTCAAAAAAACTTTTGAACAAATCTGTTTGTCTATCACATTCTTAAAATTTTGAATGCATTAGTACACACTATAGGTGTGTAGGTATCTAGAGTCCCACTAATTAATAATCCTCATTTCCTTATATGAGTTGTTTCACGTGACATTTGTGTTACTCACCTCTCTTTGTCCTTGAAGGTATCTGAGTGTGCTAGGCTTGATTAAAAGCAGCTCATGGTCAAATTTACACAGTACACCTTTCTAACAATTTGCCCTAAACTCGCATGCACATTTTGACTTTCTTTTTTTATTATTCCAGAAATGAGACGAGCTATAGGAAACCCAAATAAAGATACTAAAGAAGAAAATAATGTTACTCTCTGTGTCTTAGAGCAACTTGTTTAAATGGAATACTCTCAACTGGGGATTGCTGTCATGCAACCTACTACATCTACTTACAGAAGAGTCCCTGCTATCATGTAAAGACTCTTCCATCACTTTCAATGTTCCATGCTTTTGGCTCAACTGATCCGCAGCCCTGCTTTTCCTCCTCAGAACTATTGTGGAGGCAAGAGAGGGGAAAGTTGTTGAGTAACTTCAGAGCTTTTTAGTTGACCAACAGCATTTCAAAGTTTGATCAATAAAATAAAATGAAAAATGTGAATTTTAACAATGGTGGGATCAGGAGATAATGGATTAAAATTAAAATGTACTAGTTATTAAATAAAAGGAAATAAACTGAAATACAATTAGAACTAATTTGGGTATATTATTGTTTATAGTTGCATTTAGCATAATAAAAAGTACGACCATAAAAAGCAAAAAAATATTGCATTATAGAACAGCAAAACAAAAATTTGAAAAAATTTAAGTTCACTATGGTCATATAAAAACCAAAAATCATATAGTAATTTACAATATAATCTAAAATATTTTTTCACCTATGTGCCTAACAATGTAATATTTATTATACACTTTACTCATCAATAAAAACATAAATTAAGGGGACCAGTAGTTGGTGTAATGGTTATGTCACTGGACTCGACCATGATTCGAGTCCTGGACCTTGTGGCTTAAACTCACACTGGGCATATGTGTGTGCATGCCCAAAATCCCAAGAGGAAAATGGAGGAGAAGGGACTGCAGCATGGCCATCCCCCCGGATGGTGATTTCTCACTTTCCGTCTCTCTCTTTCTGTCTGTCTTTTGGGAGAGTGCATGTGTCCTATAGCAAAAACCTCTCCAAAATAAAGGGAAAAAACCCATAAATTAAGTAGAGTTCTTCCTAAGATGAAAGATTTAGAATTAATATGAATTCACTCCAGATTGTTTTTTAAAAAATAACACACTTCCAATAAATGTATTAAAGACATTTTATTAGAGTGCTGACATAATAATTATAAAGAGCATCTTGATAGCCTCAAACAACTCACTTGTTGACCACCAGAGAACAATTTTAATAAATTTTTAAAAACAAAAAAGTAGATATTCATTTACTGTTAAGAAAAAATATCCAAGATATATCATGGGAAACAAATAAATTCAAAAATATACAGGCAGTGAGAATTTAGATCAGTATATCTAATATAATATTATTTGAAAATAAAAATGTTTTCATTTATATATGCACATGAAATATTCAGAAGAATACAGATAGAAGTGTTAACAATGATTTACTTCTATAATGAGATTCTGGAGGGAATAACTGGCAATAGCAACCTAGATAGTGGAAAAGAACTATATATATATATATATATATATATATATATATATATATATGTGTGTGTGTGTATACAATTATAAATTTAACTTTGTATAATTTGTTTATGTATATATATATCAATTAATAATTATAAAAACTAGATAATAGCCAAAACACTTGGAATAAAACATAATTTAAAATATTAGATTAAAAAATATAGTTAAAACACTAGCAAAATTTTAAAAAAGTATTTTCATATATATATATATATATATATATATACACACACACACACACACACACACATATATATATGAAAACACATGTATGAATACATAATGCATACATATAATGCATGAGTATATATGCATACAATGTTAATCTATGTATTTATAAGTATCTACTTAATGCTTTATAAGTAAACAAACATAAAATTTTTCCAGTTGTGATTAAATGATAAATGAGTTTGAGATATTAAATAAAATGTTTGACAATAAAACTTAGTTTAATTAGTGATTTTCATGCAAAAAAATCTATAGAATGTGAAACTGCTGAAAGAAAACGAAGGTAAATATTTAGTTAATATTTTTGGGAGGGAACTTTTGTACTATTCAATAAATGCAGAACACAGATATAAAGTAGAATAATTTTAAGCATGAAATTAACTTTTTAATTACATAGTCAAAATTTCACCTAAAATTATTAAAAGCCAAATGGCAAGCTCTGAGATAAACAATTGATGATTATAGAAGGTAAATTATTAATAAATTATTAAGGTACATATAATAAATCAATAAAATTATAAACAGCCAAATAAAATGAACATAAAATACAGAAATTTAAAAATTCAAAGGTCAAACAAATGTAACAAATTGTATGTCATCACTAATCAGTGGTGAATATTAAAGGAACAACAAAATACTATTCAATCTTAATTAGAACAGATCATTGCCAAAATTTTAAAAATTAAAAAATCGAAGAAGATAAATTAAAACATCACTATTAATTGTTAATCATTAAGTATATTGGAAAAGACATAAGTGCAAAAGTTATCATTTTAATGTGTTTATTCCAAATATGTCAAAGCAATCACCAAAACAGAGCTGGATTGGAACTCATGTACAGTAAAGTAACATTATCCATAAAATTATGTAAAGGTGAATGCTTATTGACATGCAAATATGTTTACAATATAAGAAGTTAAAAATGACAGACTATAATTTATGCAACATCAGTTATTTTGTGTAATAAAAATATGTACACTAATATACTAGAAAAATGGTAATCAAGTTATTATAAAGGTATTTGTTGGTATTTTTTGCTCTTAGGTATTTTCTCATATTGAACAAAAACTTTTACAATAAAATGACATAGTAATGAAAAAAATCCCGTGAAATAAATGTATATTAAAAATGAGAGGTTTTTCGCTAAACCTCTCCCAAAAAAAAGAAAAATGAGGGCTAGGGACCAGCAGGTGGCATGGTGGTTAAAGCACTGGACACTTCCACATGGGCAACCATGGTTCAAGTCCCAGACCTGGTGGCTTGCTTTCTCACTTTCTCTCTCTCTCTTTCTCTCTGTCTCTCTCTGGTCAAATTAAAATAAAATGAATGAATAAATAAAAATAAATTTTAAAAAAATTCTTAAAAAATATTAAAAAAAAAAATGAGAGCCAGTCAGTGGTGTGGTAGTTCAGGTGACTGGATCCTACATAGATGACTCTGCAGTTCAAATCCCAGACCAGTGGCTTGAAAAACCAACCAGGTGCATGGACACACCAGTTGCTTGTTAGTACATGCCCCAAATACCAAGAGAGATGGAGGAGAAAGGATTGTGATATGGCCATCCCCTGAGGTGTGCTTTCTCACATTTTCTCTCTGTTTCTCTCCAGTGAACACAAGTGCCCTATAGCCAAAAAAAGAACAACAAAAAAAGCCACACTAAAATCTATACCCTAAAGTTAATTTATACCTTTTGACTATAAATAATGTAATTAATTTGTGAGTCTTTTTTTTTTTTTTCTTTTTAAAATTTGCCAGAGGGCATGTATGTGCACACTGGAGATGAGAAATAGAGAGAAAAAGCAAGAAAGTACTCCCACAGGGTATGGTCACCTCTCAAGCTCTTCTCTTCGATTTCTCCCACACTTGAAGATTTTGAGTATACATAAACATGCCCATGGCAGGTTTTTCAAGCCACTGGGTCTGGGACTCAAGTCACATGTGGTCAGCCATGTGAGATCCAGTCACTTTAACCACCATGCTGTGGGCTGTCCCACCAATCTTTCAAGATGAACATTTATAAAGAAACTTTTCAAATAAGAGAGTCTAATTAAAAGAAAGTTCACTATTTGTTTTTCACTTAAAAAAAAAAAAAATTGACAAAGAGCATATGGACTTGCCAGAGAGGGACAGAAAGAGGAAGGGAAAAACATTCCTCATGGAGAATGGTCACAATGCAGCCCCTTCTCCTCCATTTCTCCCTCCTTTCAGGATTTTGGGCACACCTGCACAAGAGCTCAGTGTATTTTTCTTTTTTTTTGTTTTTTTTTTTTTGGAGAGGTTTTTTTGCTATAGGGCGCGTGCGCTCGCCAGACAGACAGAGAGAGACAGAGAGACAGAAAGCAGGAAATCACTCCCCAGGGGGGATGGCCACGCCGCAATCCCTTCTCCTCCATTCTCCTCTCGGGATCTTGGGCACGCACGCACACGCGCCCGGCGTGAGTTTAAGCCACCGGGTCCGGGACGCGAACCGCGGTCGACTATGTGGGAGTCCAGCGACATAGCCATTACGCTAACTGCTGGTCCCAACTCAGTGTGTTTTTCAACACACCAGGTCAGGACTCAGACTACAGGGTTGGCCATGGGGGATCCAACTCACATAACCACAAAGCCATCAATTGGCTGAGAATCTAAATAATTTTAAAAAGAAGAATAGAAATGAAATTTGGGAATGTAATCATTTATTAGTATGTATCTATTAAGCTTCTTTTATATACAAGAAATGGATATAATGGAGATATAAATTCTAATAAAAATAGCCATATATTATCTTCCCTTAGGTGGTTTAAATTCAAGTAGAACCAACAGATATTAATCAAATCACTGTAAAGAAAAGTAGAGATAGGCTCAATTTTGATATATGTCATATGGGATATTAAGTGGTGAGGAGAAGATAAAAAGAGTAAAGTGGGGTAGTTTGACCATATACAAGGATTTCAGCAATGGCTTCCTGAGGTGATGAGTGGGAATTACTTAGGTGGAGGTGAGTAATGTTCTAGTGCTGGATTCATATACAGATGTCAAAGGAGTCCAGGTATAGTCGGCTCTGTGATACTGAAGGCATGTGGAAGGCTGGGATTCAAATCCCAATTTGATCTGAGCATGTCAGGTGTGCCTGAGATTCTGACTTACTGGGAGGAAGAAGGAAGGATTATAGCTTGGAGGAACCCTGTTGAGCATACCTGTCTTTCTCTCAGATGATAGAAAAATAAAATAAACTTAAAATCCCAAGAGGAGAACGGAAAAGAGATTGTGGCATGAAAAGGGATTGAGGGGAATTCTGATTTTCCCTCTCTCTGCCTCTCTCTGCTAAATGTGTGTGCCCTATTGCAAAAACCTAAAAAAAAAAAAAAAAAGAAAGAAAGAAAGAAAGAAAGAAAGAAAGAAAGAAAGAAAGAAAGAAAGAAAGAAAAGAAAAGAAAAAGGTGGCCAGTGCAGAATGTGGAAGTCTCTCTGGATAGAAATTCGAGAACAAGATGACTGGGATGTGAAAATCTGAAGGCCAGCCTAGGTTATTCAGGGGATTTTAGGTTATATTACACTACACTACGTTGCTTTAAATAAAGGAGAAAGGTAACATGAAGAATTTTGTTTTGAAAAATACATCTTGTCTCCAATGTAGAGTGATATCCTAAATTCAATGGAAAAAGAGTTGTCCGGGAGACCAGCTAGGACAAAAAAGGTGGCAATGGAGAAGTGGACAGAAATGGATGGGTTGCAAAATATCTCAGAGGTAAAATCAACAGGACTTTATGAGTACGAGAAAAGCAGATGAGGTCAAGGATGATTCTTATGTTTCTGCCTTGTTAAAATGGATAGCTTCAGTCCTAAGACAAAAACACAGAAAGAAAAACATGTTTGGAAAGAAACATCATGACTTCATTTGAAAATGGGTTTAAGGTGTCTTTTGGGTAATTGGATTTAGATTTCAAATAAGAAATCAGTACACATATGAGAAACTCAGAGAAGAGATCAATTAATAGAGCTTGTTTCTCTTTGGTGAATAAATGGCAGTATATTCTGCAGATGAGATCAGAGAGACAAATAGACAGAATGAAGAGTGGTAGGAAGAGTGAAGGCAAGGACACAGCCACAAGGAAATATAACAGAGGGAATCTGAGCTTACGATGGACACAGAAAAGGAACAGGCTGAAATGAAGAAGAAATGTTCACGTATAGAACACCGGGGAGCACACCTAAAGTAGGCCAAGTGTTGAACGTTAGAGAGATAGCAAAGCGAAGCTAAGAATTTTAAAAAGCTATCAAATTTAGAGATAATGAAGTCAGTGTCAAGCTTAACAAGAGCAGTTTTGATGCTTTGATAGGATCTAATGACAGAGTGTAATGGATTGAAGAATCGAGTGATTAATGGGGAATAGACTGGGGAAGAATCTTTGGGAAAGATATTCCATGAAGGGGAGGATTAAAGATCAGTCAAGAATATTAGAGGACTTCAGGTCAGGAAAACATTCTTTGTTGTTTGCTTTTCAAATGTAAGACTGGAGAATGTTTAAAATCCTATGCAAATGATACAAATTAGGGTCAGCAAACTGCAAGTCATGAGCAAATTCTTCCTGTGGCCTAATTTCTTAAATAAATAAATAAATAAAAGGTTTTCATTGGGATGTAGATGCACTCATTATTTACCTATTTTCTTTTTTTGTTGTTTATACAGTTTATTTATTTTATTTATTAATTACTTGAGAAAGAGATAGGCACTCTTGACATGGTCTTCCAGGCCATGAATTTTTCCCTACCCCAGCTTTCCATCCATCTTGGTTTACTGAGGTACCCATGATTTGCCAGGCAGGCTCAGTCCAATGTGGAATTTGAATCCAGAGCCTTCTCATATGACCCCAGTATTTTACAGCATCACCCTTCTGCTCGTGCCACCACAGCTAGGCCATCCTTTACATATTTCCCATGGCTGTTTCTGTGCTATAGAGGAAAGTAATTGTGGCAGAGACCAGATGGCCCACAAAGTCAAATATTTACTCTCTTGCTCTTTACGGTAATAGTGTACTGATTCCAGATTCAGATCAAAGAAGTAATTTGACTATATAAGACAGTAAAAGATAACTGATAAGGTAAAATTATTTAGTACATCAAACAATATTGGATGAAAGATTAATTTAGACATCCATGGTGTCATGCCGTAGGAATTAGAACACCGGCATAATTGCCTTTAATTGGTAGGTCATTCCTCTTATGTTCTTTAAAAAGAAATCAGTATTTTGGAATATCTTTAGCAATAATGAACTATAAGAAATTAACAAAACTAACATATGAAAGTTAAGACTAAAAGATTTTTATATCCTTAAAGAAAAAGTACATCTAATAATCGATTTTAATCTATGAGAGTAGGGATTAAAGGAATTTGTATGCCCCATTTACACTTTAATCTAGTGGTCCATAATGATTAAATGGACAAATACATGAGTAGGTAGGGTGTTTAAGTGTAAGTAACTTTTAATGAACATAAACTATTACATATTAAAATATTCAATGAGATTGGTATTGTTTTTCAAACAACTGTAATTTCACAATCTGATTCAAAGGCAGAGAAAGCTTGATAAAATTTGTAAATTTTTTAGTATTGTATCCAAAAACGTGCCCGGCAAAGGCAAATCTGGTGGGTATTTTATATATTTCAAGAAAAATAATTTTATACTATTTTACCATTTCAGAGCTAAAAAATTATTAAATTTAGGGAACCAGCAGTTAGTGTAATGGCTATGTCGCTGGACTCCCACGTAGTCGACCGCAGTTCGCGTCTCGGACCCGGTGGCTTACAATTCACGCCGGGCGCGTGTGCGTGCATGCCCAAGATCCCGAGAGGAGAATGGAGAAGAAGAAGGGATTGCGGCGTGACCATCCCCCCTGGGGGGTGATTTCTCACTTTCTGTCTCTATGTCTCTCTCTGTCTGTCTGGCGAGCGCACGTGCCCTATAGCGAAAAACCTCTCCAAAAAAAAAAAAAAAAAAATTATTAAATTTAAACCAACTGATAAAGAAAACATAATATTGAACCCCCTACATACTAAGAGTATTAATTATGAACAAAAGTAAAATGAATGATATCTGGTCTGAAGACGAATACAATTAGAGAACAACCATAATTTATCTTAGAAATGCAAATAACGTTTGATATTATGAAATATGTGTATAATTCATAAAATCAAATACTAAGGCATAGGGGAAAAGTTATATGTCACAAAAAAAATGATAAAAATTCATTTAGTTATATATGGTGTCCTTCCTGAAAATGTGTATATTATGAGACTATATTTACTATAATTGTGATAAATCTATTTTAGCTAAAGTAGGGCATATTACCTATTATTATAAAAATAACGTTGAGTCCAGTGTTACCACATATAATTGTAGATATAAAATATATTTTTGATAAATAAATAAATAAAATGAACAAAAAACAGTAGAAAGTCTCAGTAAAGTAAAAGGAAAAATTGTTGCTTTATATTACCATTATTGTTTAATATTATTCTAGATTAGCAATAGAATATAGAAACACAAGAAATGTAACTATTAGAAAAGTGATCATGCAAATGAAAAATAATAATAACAAAATAAAATAATTGATTCTTTTTTTTAAAAGAAAGGGGTGGGCCGCAGATGGCACATGGCTACGATGATTTGAATCCTGAACCTGGCAGCTTATTTTCTCACTTTCCTTTATTCTCTCTGGTCAATTTAAAAAACAATCATAATAATAACAAATAAAATAAAATAATTCTAATAAAAAAAGAAAAGATCACATTTTATCTTGCAAGGTTATTTTGTGCTAGAAAGTTCAAAAGAATTAATGTGATATTCTAAAACCAATGGCTATAACCAAAATATTTAATAATATGTATATATCTATATACATATATATTATGTGTAGTAGAATTTTAGTATAAACTGAATCAACTTTACTCTATGGAGGATATAAGGAAGGAGTGAGCTCTATATGTGGAGCTCTGTATCATTTTTTATGTTGTATGTATTTCCTTTGACAACTGTAGAGATTTCAGTTATTTCCAAGGAGCAAGACCATGTACTTAAAATAATTAAAGTACACTATAAGACTATAATTGTATTTGAAAACATGATTCTGACATAAGAATGGAGAATGTATCTGTAGGCAGAATATAGGAAGCACAGAATTACTGGGATATATGAAAATTTTATATTATTATTAAGTAAAGCATGATGGAAAAATTGTAGATTTTAGAAAGAAAAAGTTCCCTACTCTGCATGATATGTTAAAGTATTCTTTAGAAATGTTAAAGTATTCTTTAGAAATATTAAAGAAGTAAACATATATAAGTGAAATTATAGAGGAAATAGTCAAAACATAGTGTATGTTTCTATATGCAAATGAGAAAGGTTCTTTTAAAATAAAAGCAATATAAGAAACTTATTACTATTGTTGACCTCAAGACTGTTCATAAATTATACTTCAAAGTAATCCAATAACATGAAATACTTAAAAAATCATAAAGTCAAATATATGAAAACAAAACACAAAAAAAGCCTATTAATCTTGAAATAAAAGATATAATGAATAATGTTGGCATGTATGTGGGAAAATGGTAACTCAAGTATAACACATATAGTAATCTATAGTAGAAAATAATTTATTTTTGAGGGAGCAATCTGGCTAAAGGAGTTCAGAGGATTAAATTTTTACTCTTTTTTGCCATAGATTTTCTCATCTTGTATCTGCATGAAGCTGTCATTTAAGAAATATTTATGACAATGAAACAGAGCATTATAAATGTCCAACAAGGAAGGGAGTCTAAAATGAAATATGATATATCTTAGAAATGCAATTTCAAAAAATCATATTTTAAAAGTGCTCTTATTCATCACAAAAGTGAATTTTACATTAATAGTATACAAACTTATATGTATAGTTTTCAATATCAAATTAGTTTTGTGTAACACTCATAGTCACATATCTGTCCATATGGTAGAAGGAAATGTACCAGAATTTAAAATTTATAATCTCTGTACAGTAGGATTTTTGACAATTATTTGTCTATTTTTAGAAATTAATGTAATGTTCAATATTTTCTGAAGAAGATTTTTTTTACTTTATACCTAGAAAATAATGGAAAGTTACATCAGATTAATCCTCAAAATTAGACTTATTCACATCTCAAAATAATCTTTATTTTTATCATTGTTTAGTATATGCAGGATAGAAATTCTAACAACATTTTATAATAAAATAATCTATTTTCTATGTAATTCACCATGTCAATCTCCCAAGTTTTGATAAATTTTTAGTAAGACAAAATATAATGAGAAAGAATGGATGCTATTTTCTTTTCAGCTCAATGATGTTTGCCAATCTTCATGGATTTTTTGAGAATCATATACACAGGCTCCAGGAAGGTGTTATGCCAAATTTGAAGGGAAATTGGAATATTAATTTAAAATGATCTCTTATCCTGCATTCGAGAAAGATATACCATAATTGGACAGAGAGACAATGGGATTATGATTTGAAAAAAGGTTAAGTATTTATTTGAATTGTACATTCCATTATCTTTCAGATTTCAAGATTGAAATTTGAGCAATGCTTTTTAAAAAATTAAAAGAAACTAAATTATGGTCAGAGTATCATATATCACATCCCCGGTGGGAGGGAGAAGTACAGTAAGGACTACTGTTCCATAGCTGTCTACAATTCTAATTATAGTGGAAACTGTAATTATAAAATTGGGATCCATAAATGTAATAGAAAAAATGTGATCCCTGTATGGCACAGAGCCTGCAGTCAGCACCTAAGTGCCAAACCATGTGGATATGGTTACTATAATATCAGCAAAGTCAAACCAGTCCTCAGACTAGCTTGATTCACGAGAGACTGATGTTGGCCAGAGGATCGTGGTGACCTAGAAAGGAATTACTTAGGCAGTCTACTAAATGTTTACTTGTTCTTTGTAAGTGGAAGAGTTCTTGGTCAAGTGAACAGAATCTCAATTGAATCAACGAAAGAGAGAGTCACCACCCAATAATGTTTCCAGACCTGATCCCATTTACAGACCCAGATCCCCTTAAGGAAGGACCCTGCTTCACTACAGTACCACAAATTTAGGCTGTCATTCTTTCCCCCATTCTTCTCCAAATGGATCTACAGCTGTTTACCAAGGTGACTGTGTAGTGGGAAATGTGATGTGATCAACTTTGGGAAATTACTGGACACTGACTCTGAAGTGACACAAAGGACTGGAAATCTAAAACATCACTGTGATCTTCCAGTCAGAGACAGGGCTCATGGGAGTCTGGTGAAGAATGGAGTTTTAGCTCAGGTCTTCTCACAGTGGGCTCCTGCAGTCCTTGAGCCCAACCTGTAGTTATTTGTTCTGAAATACTTAATTGGAATATCCACGCTCAACCACTAGCAGAATATTCACATTACAAATATTCTGCCTTTTCAATCCAATCACAACTAAAACCACTTGTCTTCTAGCAAAGAAACATTCTTCTTGCACATTTCTGTCTGTATGAAGGTTTTTTTTGTTTTTGTTTTTTTGTTTGTTTTTCCCCCTAAAGACATTACTAGAGGTGCCTTCTCTATTTCATAGCCCACAATGGTGTAATAGGAAATAGTCCAGGGAAATCTGAAAAGAAATGCTTTTCACTTTAAAGTATATTACAATCATGGGAACAAAAATTAAAATGATGCAATATACATTTCTGCAAAAGTAAGAACTCAGGGTACTCTATACTCAACATAAATACCTCTACATATCAAAATATTAAATATTGTATATGTGTGTATATATATCTATGTATATACACACACACACACACACACACACTCACACATATGGTAGAAAAAAATCTATTCTTAAAAATCAGTTATCAAGGGACCAGCAGTTAGCGTAATGGCTATGTCGCTGGACTCCCACGTAGTCGACCGCGGTTCGAGTCCCGGACCCGGCGGCTTAAACTCACGCCGGGCGCGTGTGCGTGCGTGCCCAAGATCCCGAGAGGAGAATGGAGGAGAAGGGATTGCGGCGTGGCCATCCCCCCTGGGGGGTGATTTCCTGCTTTCTATCTCTCTGTCTCTCTCTGTCTGTCTGGTGAGCGCACGCACCCTATAGCAAAAACCTCTCCAAAAAAAAAAAAAAAAAATCAGTTATCAAGACCAGCAGACAGCATAATAGTTAAGTTGCCGGACTCCTACATGATCGACCATGACTCAGGTCCTAGATCTGGCAGCTTAAAACTCACATGAGGTGCATGTGCATGCCTGCCCAAAATCCTGAGAGGAGAACAAAGGAGAAAGGATTGCAGCACGGCCATTTCCCCTGGGGCGTGATTTCTCACTTGCTGTCTCTCTGTCTCTATGAAGATAGCACGCACCCTATAGCAAACATCTCTACAAAAAAAAAAAAAAAAAAAAAAAAAAAAAAAACTAACAAACAAAAACCCCACTTACTAACTTATTTCTCGAGGAATATTCTACATATTGTTGAAAATTCCTTTTTGTGATGTGTAAACAAAGCTACTTCCACATGTTAAGAAAGTGAACGGAAGCACAATACTTAATGAGATCAGAAATTGATCATTGTTTCTATAATCTATTTCTTCTTTAGAGTCAGTATCAATAAAAAATTATAAATGCTGCTTTCATTGAAATCCGAATTAAAATGTTCAGGGAAGGGAGTATTTTCCAAACCCTGGGGTATTATTAAATATTACTATATCTGGTACTAAAACTAAATTACAGCTCAGACAAGGGACTGAAAGGTCAGGTTTATTATTCACTTTAGTAAAAATGTAACCACAACACTTGTTTCTACATCAGGGAGTATTATAACCATCATTATAACTAATAATAACAATAAAAACAATACAGCCATATTGTATTTTGAATTTTTCAGTAGACAGTAGAGCTTATGGTTAATAATCATTTATATTTACACTGCAGCTTTTTATGGAAGACTTTAGAGCGGTTTCCGAATAGTACATCATTAATCATTTCAATAAGTTACTTGGAAAGTTATTATCCCAGTTCAATAGATGGAAAAATTATATCACGGAAAGGTCAGATATATATTTACTTGTCTGATATTATAGAAGTAAAGTGAATCAGTTTCAAATCTGAGACCTTTTTTCCACCTCTTGATTTAACCACTGGACCAGTGAAGTATAAGTCCACATTGTGGTTTGACCATCAACCTAAACTACTTCAAGGCTGACCTCTCTGCTATTACTTTTACAGATCTATAAGCACAAAAGAAAACATCAATTTTTCATCTAGGGACCATACTAAAAACAACTCAGACATAATTAATTTATATTTCTCTGGCTTCTTTTTTATAAATCTTATTGGAAACAATTGAAACAGCTGTCAATTAAAAATGATAAAACCAAAGTGGTTAATAATAAAATGCATCACAATCCAATTTATAATAAAACAAGCAATATGTTTAGGCCTTCATTTGAACATAAACTAATTTCATAGGAGACTAATTTTAAAAAACAAAAAAACAGAAACAAACAAAAAGAGATCAAATTTTAATTCCTGACACTTTGAATACGTAGATTTTCAGGAACAAATGAGAGAAACAATGTTATACTAAAGGTGAATTAAGAAAGGAACAAAGAATTTAAAAAGCGAGTATGGCATTTACACCCATGTAATATTTCTGTTGTTTGTTTTAATAAAGCCAGTACAATTTCAAACCTTTGTCTGATACCATTTAATATTAAAAGACTGCTAAATAATAATTGTTATCCCATTATAAGTAAAATCATACAGTAAATGCGAATTAAGTATTAATGCCTTTTCTTAATAAAGCTGATCAGGCATTTTTCTTCTTTCTCTATCTCATTTGCTATTAAAAATCAGTATACACATAGTTTTGCTATAACTTTAAAAATATTCCCAAAATAAAATTAATGCATAATATCTCATATATATATAAATATTCTTATTTTAAAGTATACATTTTGCTTATTTATATCTTAAAAAGAAGCAATGAACTTTTTTAACAATCCATCTATATTCATCTTAGTTTGTGTGCTTTGAACATGCAAATACACTGTTAAAAACTAATGCACTATTTGGGATCAGCAGGTGGCATGGTGGCTAAGGTGCTGGACACTCCCACATGGCTGACCATGGTTCGAGTCCCAGACTTGGTGGCTTGCTTTCTTAGCTTCCCTCTCTCTCTCTATCTCTCTCTGTGTCTTTCTCTGCTCAAATTAAGAATAAATGAATAAATAAATAAAATATAATTGAAAAGTAATTATTAAAAAAAAAAAAAAACTAATGCACTATTGCCGCTTTTAACTTCAATGAGATTTGAAGATTCCAACCATTAAAATATTAGGTAAAAATGAAAATTATAAATTTGTGTTCGAAATATTGATCTTATAGTTGCTCTCCCCTATACCTCACAGTTTTCTTTTAAAACCTGTGATCAAAATACTTACTATGTCTTACTTTATTCTACTAGAAGAATTTGTGCTTAATAAAATAAAAGGAAAAACATGATCCTTTTTGCTAGATTTAATGATTATGTATTTTAGTCCTATCTCTACAGTCTGAGAATTCAGCAAGAGCTGAAACATTGGGAACCAGCAGTTAGCGTAATGACTATGTCGCTGGACTCCCACGTAGTTGACCGCGGTTCGCGTCCCGGACCCGGTGGCTTAAAACTCACACTGGGCGCGTTTGCGTGCGTGCCCAAGATCCTGAGAGGAGAATGGAGGAGAAGGGATTGCGGCATGACCATCCCCCCTGGGGGGGTGATTTCTCGTTTTCTGTCTCTATGTCTCTCTCTGTCTGTCTGACGAGCGCACGCACCCTATAGCAAAAGCTTCTCCAAAAAAAAAAAAAAAGAGCTAAAACATTGAGATAAAGGAGAGATGATGATATGGTCCTCTCCAAATTTAGAAAACAATAGTACTGAATTTAGGCAATGATAGAGGAAACAAAAACTTATTTTTACATCTTAAAGTTTTTTATTTAATTATCTTCCAAAATATTTACTTCTGAGACAATGCATATACACTCAACAAATTAGTAAAAACTGGGCTTATTCAAAAGTAGAATATATATTTCTTTACCGTCTGTATACAGTATACATTTGACTATTTTGGAAATATTTATATGTGATATATAGGTTTTAATTACATATGGCTATTTAACTGCAATAATATTTCAAAGTTGCTTTGATATTTATGTTTAGGGATATAATTTACATGACATTAAAATATTAGGATATGGGGGCCCGCAGATGGCATGGTGGTTAAAGGTGCTGGACTCATACATGGCCGACTGTGGTTCACTCCACAGAACTTGTGACTTGAAAACTCATGCTGGATGTGTGTGTGTGTGTGTGTGTGTGTGTGTGTGTGTGTCTGAGAGGAGACTAGAGGAGAAGGAATTGAGGTGTAGCCATCATCCTTGGGGTTGTTTCTCACTTTCCCACTCATTTTCTCTGTTTCCCTCCAGCGAGTGTGCACGCATTATGGCAAAAATCTAAAAAACCACAAAGCTATGATTTGTCATTGCAAACAATAATACTAAATGCCATACCCTATTTAGTTATGTATTTATTTATTTATCTGATATCCATGTATTGGTTTGTGTTTAATATTTTCTTTTTAGTCATCCTTCTTCATAATTTGGGGCAATATTTCTCTGATATTTTAAATGCTCACAATTTTTCTTATTATTTATTAATACATATCAGCTTTGCTATTATTTCATTCTCAAATCTCATGTTTCCAAATATTCCAATAAAAGATTTGACTAACAGTCAAGTATCTTACATGTAAAAGACTAATTCCCATAGCTACTTTGTTTAGACCATAAACTTGTCTTGACAGTGAAAATATTATTTTTAAACTCTTTAGTGAGAGTTTAAAAACATAGCCATTGCATATATCTGGCAGTTTCAAGCAGTGCTTATTAAAAAGCCAGTGGTTTTGATACTGTAGAAATATTTTTGCATTTTCTTAACCTTCTTTAACTTATGGATAAAATTTTAATGGTTTATGGAGTGCATGAGAAACATAGCCCCATAATTTCTTTTCTTTAAGAATACTGAGATTTATTAAACTGACTCAATAAATGATGATTCTTCTGGTACTATAAAAAGCAAGTTTAATTAAAAAAATATTCAACATTACTTCATGCTTTTCACTCATCAAAAGACATACTAATTTTTCAAAATTCCCATGTCTAAGGTTGCAATTGTTTCACTTTGCTTAAGGGAATCATGAACTCTAGGGAAATGAAAATTTAGATGAGTCATCAAGTCCCCAATGAAAATATTACTAAGCAACTTCTAAAGTGTAAAATTATGTATAAATACACTTCCTGAGAAGAATTAGGGATGTTTAGACTTTATCAAATATAGAAAAATCTTAAGGAAAACAAATCTGGTATCAAGTGAAGATTACTGGAGTGTTCAAAAGTGTGTCAAGAGTGTGACTTTGATTCGTAAAATCATAGTCATACTCTTCAGTTTTGGGTCTCAGAGAACAACAAGTTACTGAAACCTTGTCCATGAGTTGCTCCTACTATCTACTTCTATAAAAAAAAATTATCTTTACTTTAAATCCTTCCTGAATTAACAATGTGACAGCTGTCACTCTTCACCAGTGCCATTTGCAAATTTTAATGAAAACTCTATTTGTGAATCAATTTTAATTGAATACAATTCAATCTACTTTTTAAAAAAGAGCTATAGTTTTAAGTGCTTTCAAAAGAGCTAGTTACTTGACAGAATATAAAAGTTACGCTTGTGTATTCAAGCCCAGGTGTTCACACACATTTGCATGCTCACGTTATATATTTTCCCCTCAATCATACGAAATTGTGTGGCTGTTCACCCCAATTTTTAATAATTCAAGACACTCTTTTTTGTGTTGGCAAATGGGTATGAAGAGTTCTTTTGTTTTGTTTTGTTTTCTCCTCCATGGGCCATCTTGCTTTTTCAATACTGAGAATAATCCTAGAGACTTTTCAAAGTTTACTAACCTGAGGATTGTTTTGAGATGGAAAGGCTGTGCTAGTTGAATACACCATTTGAGGAATGGATCACAGAGAAATACAGTGACTAGCCCAAAGTCACACCCAAATTGGTAATATATAGCAGAAATACAGATATGACTACATATGTAGATGTAAGAAACATGAATTTCAGAGATGATATAATACTGATTTTAAGGATATTCCTGATTGACCAAACCTGGTTTTCTAACCCAAGATTTTTAAAAATAATATTTCAAATACTCAAAATGGACATTAAGTATGATGGAAAAATATTCATTATATCTTTTTCTTCCTTACCCCCATACACACATAAACTCTATATACACACACACATACATATATATACACATAAAAACTTTCATACAAAACCACACATACACCCAAATATGCAAATAGGTTCATGAGACTATACAAAGTATAGTTCAATTATGACACTTTACCATAAAATGGTATTAGTTAGCCATCTAAATAAAACTTATTTTCTATCTTTTTATTGATAAAGTGTTAATTAAAGTCAATAATATTAAACCTGATTCACTTAGACTCCTCTTTGAACACTCGTTATGTTTTAAAAATCCTTGGAAATCTAATCATTGCACTGCAAAACAGTGGTTGCTAAAGTCTCAAAATAAATTAATAGTTTATCCTAAATAAATAGTTTGAATATAATCTAATACATTCAATAGAAATCGTTAGAAAAGGCCTACCTTACTCACTGAGTAGCAGCAAAAGAAATATCATAAGCCCGAGTTGACAACCAATATGCTTTTTATTTTACTTGATTTCGAAGAGTATAAACAAAGCATCAAGTAGTTGGAAAGTACACACCTAAACTGTATTATCTTATGGCAGCACTATTAGCATTATGGGATTGTTAAACTTTATATTTCAACTACTTGGAAAACACTTTGTATGAAGAGTCATTTTAGATACCACCTTAATTCATTTTAAAGGTTTCACCAGTTTCATTTTTTTTTTAATTTAAAAAACTAGAAATGCACTCTGACTTTTATAATGGCTAGTTTTATAAACATCCTTGCTATTTTCAGTTGAGAAAGAAGAATTAGATATTCAATACTTTGTTCTTTATAATCTGTAAGAAAAATGTGGGTATACAAAAAGAACCAATTTCATAATGCCTGTTATATTTTTAATAAGATAAAATTTTGCAAAGTTTCACAAGTTATTCCCCAAAATATTTGCAATTTTCTCTATTTTTCATAACACCTTTCTATGTTTTAGGCAAAGCTGTATCCTTTTGGCTTTAAGTTCTCTTTGCTAAGTACATATTGGGGACAGACAAATTGAATGAGTCATTTCAACCAAGCACACTGATCTACTCAGAGTATGATGATTGAGATATATGTATCTTTATACTTGTGTCATTTTTCATATTAATTATTCATAACTATCTATTCCTACTTTATAGTTATGATAAATTTTTACTGCCTAGGCTATTATAATATTCTCCCTCAATTTATCAGTGTAGTATGTGCGCATGGACTTTTCAAAATAAAAACTTCAAGTATAGAGCCCAAATTATTTCATTTGAAAACTGCATGCTATATGTGTGTGGTGCCCATAGATGCCATTCTGAGAAGAATCTTAATGTTTTTATTTTCCTCTTAAACAGACAAAATGAATATTTAACTGTATTTAGATCATGATAACCGAATACAAAATTAGGCAGAAAGTAAAATGTTTAACTTAATGCATTATTTTTTCAAGGCACTATCTTAGAAAATTAGCATTTGGTGCTAAGTTTTCTAGTTAAACATCTATGGCTTTATTGGATAGAGTTTGGTGTTGTGAATTAAAAAAAAATCTACTTCACAAAAGTTTATTATAAATATATTAGTGTTTCTCTATTTGCTATGTTATTGATACATGAGACTTAGTAAACAACACCAGGCAAAAATTCAGTGTAATTCTATTCCTAAACAATCATTAACTTAGGCAAATAATATTTCCATTTTTCTTTCATTTTGTAGACAAGTTTTCTCTATAGGAATATGTCTCAACAGGGGTGACAAAAACTAAGAGAAATTGGGGTTTATCTCTAATAACAAGTTCTGAGAAGCTGCTGGTAACACCTATACCTGTAATACACTGACTATCCTGTCAAAAGGGGACAGGGGACTACGAAGTTTGTTTCTGTGTGTTTGTGTTACAAAACAAGTCAATGTTCTTGTCAGTGTAGCTCTGTTGCACTTCCTTGCCCTCCCAAGGGGAGGCAACAGTCTTCAATGTATAGCCTATCATTTTCCACATTTTGGGGCAGAGAGAGATTGATCTACTTCTGTAGGGCTGCCTTTTGATTCAATAGCATCATTATAATAGTTTTTTTTTAAATGTTCATTGTTTAATGTCTTAATAACACATTCATCCCCAAAAATGCTAGTACAATTTCATTACCTTAAGCTCTCTTTACATAGCCCAATACAGTATCGAAATGTGTTTTTTCAGACATACTTTTAATGAAATAAAACATCTTCTGATCATGATTACGCCTGGGGCTTTTGAAGAAACAATTTATAGAAGTTAAGATCTCTGAAAAAGTTTCAGAACTTTATTCTCAAGTTCTACTTATTTAAGACTCATTCTGCCTTCTTGATAAATTTTATAAGTAAAAATCACCGTTTTACTTCAATTCCAAGAGAAAATGAATGAATGAACCAGGAATTTTCTTTACTTTTTACGTGTCTAACCTTTAAGAGAATCACAAAATGTAAGGAGAACCCAGAATAAAATAGGATGAACTTGTGTTACTAATATTCATGTATAATGTATAAATGTGGGGCTGCAATTAAAAAAAAATCAAGCCTTGTTAGACTTTTACAGAAAATCTTTTATTCTCTTTCATTTTTGAGGCCAATTGCTTTCACAGGTTTCTTTTAGGGACTTATTATCTGGGATTACCTCTCTTATTTTCAATGACACACAAGAAGAGTAGAAAATGAACTCTAGGAAGAACAGGTCTATAGTTCAAATTGTACTGAGTGGAGATTATTTCCAATTCAATGCTTTGTCCAAAAACATTTTCATTAGCATCTGCATTTAGGACTATGGAAAAATTGGAGTATATGTAATCAAAGAGCAAATCATAGTTTCCAACTGTTACAACTAGCATTAGAAAGGGCAAAGTCTTTAAATATTCATTAAAAGTCTCTTTTGAAAAAGGAATCATCTACAGTCAGATTGAAACAGCGTATTGCCTGAACTTAACCTCTTCACTAGTTTATTCCAGGGACAAAGCCTTGGTAGTCACAGTCTGTACATATAATGATGAGCATCACTAGAAAAAGAACAATTTACATCCCGTATGACTTATGAAAAAGTTGAAAACTTGTGACTTTTTAACTCATTACCATGTTCCTGTAAGTGATCTTTGAAATTCAATGATCAGAAAGTAGGTCCAAACTTATTCTATCATGAAAACAAAACTAGGATAACACGAAATGTGTACTTTCGTTGGAGGCTGATACAGAAAGGGAGAAAACCCAGAACTCAAACCTCTCTTCTTTTATTCATCAATATTTGCATCACTTAATTTTGGATAAGTTTAACAAGAATACATAGCATTTCTTTTGGGGATGACAGCAACACTGACAAACAGTCCTTGTTATGCCTGTCATTATGTTATTGCTAAATCATCCACAACATCGTGACCTGATTTTAGTTACCAGGGACAAAGCCAAGACATGAGATTTAAGTTCATTCTGATTACACACAAATAGCCAGCACTTAGAAAACCTTTGAAAAGTGATCTGTGTCCCAGTAATTAAATTTTAAAAAAGGGAAGAAGGATGAAAGGAAGAGAGGAAGGAAGGGAGGGAGGAAGTGAAGGAGAAAGGAAGGAAGGAAGGACGCCTTAAAAGCCTGATATGATTACACAGTAGGCCTCTGACGTTCTCTATGCTGATATAACTAAATGGCACGTCACACGGCTGTGAGATCCCTGTTGCATGCTTAATCAAAACTAAAAATTTACAGCAAAATCAACCCTTGGGTAAATTGCTCTTTGGTTTAAATCTTCATTACTTCCTGGAATTTTGGTAAACTCACTTTATTTTAAAATTAAGCCAGCCCCTCCTTCTTTACTTCATTACAAAGGTCAAACCCCAAGAACCAGACATAAATTTCCGAATGAAAGTTTCGTTTGCATGTGTATTTTTAAGTCCAACCCCTGTATACAAACTGTTAAAAACAGATGCTTTAACATAGTGCTTTATTCCAACTTAATCTCATCCTTGAATGAACTTCCTTCAAGTTTCAACCATTAAAAAAAAAAAAAAAAAGCAGTCAATTTCCTGGTGGTTGTAATTTAATTAAGTAACCTTTCACACTGAGCAAAACCCAAAAGCAAAAGGGTCATTAATCTTTCTAGTGATTAGAGACACCTCTAGAGCTTCAAACATTTACCTCTCCTTCCCCGCAGTAGAAATGCTTTTAGGAGGATCATGGTTCATACCTCACATTCCCTGGAGCCAGAGATGGTATATGTGCAGGGCCCAGATCCATTAACCGATATATCCATGGTCTCAGAGTTTGTAGGCTTGTAGTCCACATAATACTCCTGTAAAGGGGAATTCATTTGTCTTTCAGACTCTCTGGCCTTTTTCCGCCGCCTCTTCATAAGAGAGTGTTGCTGGAGTTGTTTCATGCTGGCTGGGTAGCGTTTCCAAGACACATAGATAACCAACAGGATCATGGCCACGGACAGAAAGAGAGCCACGCTTCCTGCAATGATTTTGTGAAATGAAACATGCTCATACTCTTGCTCTGTGCCAGGAATCTGAAACCCTGGGGAAGGGCTTGGTGTTTCAAGGGTGGCCTGGGTGGCATCAGGTTTGAAGATGGTAGGTTTAGGGATAATCAGAGGCTTCTGGGGAGTTTGGGGGACCAGATGTGATCTTTCGGTGTTGACCACCTGGACTTCAGAACAGATGTTATATGTTTCCACTGCATCACTGACCTTTTCACCCTGAATGTGCTTAGGTCCTGCACAAATCATGGTGCTTTCCTTATTTCCTTTGAAATTCTTAAGCCAATAAAAGAGTGGACAAATGCTTCGACTGCATTCCCACATATTTCCAGACAAGGTGATGGATATTAATGATATCCATGCATTGACAGTTTCCTGCGAGATGTTGGTGAGCTTGTTGGAATCCAAATTCAATTTCTGCAAATTGGGAAGGCATTTAAATGTGCCCGGCTCAATTCCTTGGATGTCATTCCCTGATAAATCCAAGTTGTGTAAGGAACTCCAAGTCCATGTCAAGCCTTGGCTAATGGAGCGGATCCTGTTCCACTGTAAGTAAATCGAGCGGAGGTTGAACAGACGTGGGAAATGAGCAAAGTTGATCTTGGAAAACTGGTTGTGCTCCAAGTGGAGCTCCTTTAACTTCAAAAGGCCCGCAAATGCATTTCGGGACAAGCTTCGAAGGCGATTGTAACCCAAATCCAGAAAGTCAAGATTCCGACAGTCTTGAAAAACTCTGATCGGCACAGTCTTTAGTGAGTTAGACCTCAAGTGCAAGATGATGAGTTTCCGAAGGCCTTTAAATTGTTCAGATTGCAACGTCTGAAGCTTATTGTAGGAGAGGTCCAGATTGCGGAGATTGGGAACGGGATGAAATGTTTTATTGTGCAGATAGGTAATTTTGTTGGAGCTTAGAATTAATTCTTTCAGTCTACGGATCCCTTGAAATGCATCTTCATCCACTGAGCTAATGTAATTATGGTCAAGATAAAGCCATATAAGCTGGTTAAGGCCGGCAAACTGATTGGATTTGAGCTTCTGAATGCTGTTGAACCTTAATGATAAGCCTTGTGATCCTCCAGAAATGTTCTCAGGGATATCTGCGAAAGCATGGGACTCACAGTACACAATTTTGCCATCGCATCTGCAGTTCTTTGGGCAAGCTCTCTGAGCCCCAGTGAGCATAACAAGCAGCAGTGTAGGAAGTAGCACCAGCACCACACTCATGCCTTTCAGCTGCGTAATTAGATGGAAACCTACGACATGAAAAAGAAGACAGATGCACATTGTGAAGCTATTAAAATAAATCATCTCCAGCTTACCAATATCAAGGGCATTTCGTCTCGTGTGGTAACGGGATGGTTGATTTAAGGACAACGTATTTAACACGTAATGCATTCTTTTCTTCAGTGTTACATGTTTGCTGTTCAGGTTTCACCCTCTCTTCCTTGATCTTCAAATCACCAGATGCCGTAGGACTGAGAAAAGCTTTTCTGAGTTTCAGGAGTTCCTATGTACCTCAACACTGAAAAGCACAGAGCCTTTCTTATCACTGAATGCCAACATTTTAATAACAATATTTGGCTAGTCACTGCATTGAACACCCCATCACCAAAAGGAAGTATACTGTCTTGTGGGAAAGGCAAAATGTGACTTAGTAATCCCCGTACTAGTACATCTTGCCTAGTAGAGCAAACAGGCTGTGATTTGGCAAAGGAGCTTCAGTAAGCTGTCAAGGTAACCCAAGTTTGCCCTGCCTGAAATTGTACGTTTATTGCATAATGGAATAGCAACACATCAGCTCTGAAAAGAAGGGTATTGGGGCTAGGATAGGCAGCCGATGGAGTATGGTATGGGTATGAAGGTTAATAACGGTGTGAGATAGTCTCATTTGGTTAATAAGCATCTATTACTGCATACTGGATCTCCCTCTGCTCAGGAGCCTAACTACTCATAAGGGAAAACACTTCAAAGTTAAGACTGTCAAATTCTTATTAAATATTTGCATACAAAGTAAAATAATCTTGAGTAGCTTCAGTATGCTGTTATTTTTAATACAGTTGCTTTTGTAAATTTGAAGATTAAATAAGGACAGAAACAGTGGATGACTATTCTCCCCATCCTGACCTGCTCAAATTTCTCACTTTTTTCCTTGTCTTCTACCTCCATTAACTTTAGAAAGCCTGCAAACTTGCAATCTATGGCACTTTGACTGCATTTCTAAGTTATTGTGTGTTAAGGGACTCCTTTCTTCTGTCAACAGTAGATTATTATTTCTTAACAGTGAGAAAAAAAATAAAACTATCATGCGCTGTAGTTTATTTTTTTCTTAAGTATTTATATTTTTAACTAAAAGGCAATCAACAAAACCCCTAACAAAACCCTCTCTGCCTTCTCAAAATAGTTGAATTGTGATTTTTTTTTTTAATTCAAAATCCGATCTTGCTCTCTGTCCTCTTGCCAGCTACAGACTCATTGAAATACATTCCAGCTCTCCCAGACAGGAGAAAGGGGGGAAAAAGCCAGTCACACTTGAAAAAATAAGACTAGCAAATGACTGCTGGAAATTAGGAAGCTGTGTTCAGGATACAGCTTCAAAGATAAAACAAGCCCTTGTGCAACCTCTGATAAAGTAAGGACCCCACCCCGGCACACACGCAGCAAAGTGGTAACAATCTTTCTGACAGCAACCAAGAATACAAGCACGGCTAATATTATCAAGAAATAGAAGCAAACACACTATTTATCTCATGCTCAATTCCCAAGCTGTGTATACGCAGACGGTAGAGACAGTTTTAAAGATATTTTCTTGGAGTCTGTTTAAGTCCGTGTTATGCATTTATGGATTTAAAAAAAAAAAAACTGCAAAAAGGAAAATGATCTAAAAATATAATAGCAACTATAGTGAGTCAACTGGCAAACTCAAAGGCTGCTGCTTTTTGCCGGTTTCCCCGTCTTTTATCAGCTAATGCCACGACTGAGGATAGGAAGCCAGGAGGATCAGCTCTGCTAAGAAGGAAACAACAAAAGTTCACTTACCCATCCTTTGTCATCCAAAAACGTTTCCCCCCACTCTCAGCTTTCTTCTTATTTGGTCTCTCGCGCTGAAACCACCAGCACCTTCATGACACAGTGCGGCTGTCATTCACACCATTCTGATCCCGCATGTGGGCTAGTCGCCCCATACAAACTTCCCCGGAGAGGACAGGCAAAAAATATATATGTACATATATATTTAAAAAAAAAAATCAGCACGGGGTGGGATGGGGGGGCAGGGAAAAGGAAGCCGATGGGTTGGGGGGGTGGGGAGGGGGAGGGCCTCTAGGCTCTGAGGACCATTGTGTAATTCACCAGAGACCCATCAGCAGTAATTGGCAATCTGTGCAGAAGAGAGCTACAGCCCATCTCGGAGGTAACCAACTTCTCTGTAAAAAGAGAGGAAAAACAGAAAATCTTCAGAATACCTGGCATTCCTTATTGTGCTGGCTTTTGCCATTCCCAGATAAAGCAATTCATCCTCTGGATTTTCAGTTCTTGAAGCAAGTAGGCCTCCTGTGCTGTATGAGACCCCAGTTTAAAAGCTATGCAGGCTAGGTTTATCCATTTAGCTGGTCAGGTTTAAAGTGTTTTGTAGCTGTGCTGAGAGGCAGCCCTTGTCTAATTCAGAAGGCTTTCCAGAGACTGATGATGCTCAGAGCTTGTTGGTGCTAATGCTTGAGTTTGTGATACACTGAGTGCCCTCCGCTGGAGAAAACAGATTGCACATTAAAGACGGGAACAAGTGAGCCTGTCAGGGGTGTGCAGCCTTCCTTTGCTCAGAAAGGGAAATTAAAGGCACAGGAGCACTGTTTTTTTTTCCCCCCCTCTCTCTCTCCAATAATATGAATTATGAAAGATTTATGCCAAAGGGTTCTTTTTAATGATAACAAATATTAAGTAAAATGCTGCTCCTCTAAATGTTAGGCAATTAACAGTTTTCAAAAGTTGCCTTGACCTGATTTTATTTTTTCTATACATGCCACAGGGAATTTATTATCTTTTTTTTTTTTTCAATGACAGAAATATTTTGAGCTGTATTTATTATTGCTGTGGGTTTGTTTTACTTATTTACATTTTTGAAGCTAACCACACAAGAAGTAATCTTACTCCAGGGGAAAATGTAATTCTGTCACTTTTAAAAATAGTTACACATAAGATTTTAAAGTCCGATCTTTAAATTCGCAAACTTGGGCAATAACATACGTTCTGCATTTTTGTGCATTTTACCAAACAGTTTAGAAAACATGCATTTTTAAACTTATAGCAGTTAGCCTCTATACTGTTATTTCTAAATGTGAAGATAACTAAGAGAGGCTCAAAGTTAGTAAGAGTAGAATCCCAGCCAGAAAGCCTTACTGCAGTCACTTTCCTTAAACTCATCTACATAAGTAATGCAAATTCCTTATTAAGCAAATCACTTAGTGCCCTGTGCAATTCCAGAAAAACTAAAGCACTTGAGTTCTACATTAGCATGATATTTCTCTAAAATTTATAGAATATCCTCAGAATTAGGAGGGAGGAAATACCTGAAAAATCTACACACTTTCCTAAGACTTGTAGTTACATTGAAAAATATAATATATGACCTCCATGTTTGTTCTGCCTTTTTACTAATTTATTTCCTTAATTCTCTGGCAGATAGAAATTGTTCTTTTCGATAATCCAGGAGGACCCACCCACCAATGTAATGTAGATAGAGACTACTGGGTAAAATTACTAACCTAATTTAGTAGGTGTGAGAAATTTAAATTAATTTTACATAAGCATTTAGAAAGTTGTGGATTACTACAAATGAATATTTTTAGAAATATTCCTTGATTTAAATTATTTTCCAAAATATTAATAATTAAGGGGGAGCTTATCATACGTATAACATGTATAATTGGACTCATATTTATGAATCGACAGTGGTAGGCCAATACAAATGCAAAGGTAAATTTCTCAAAGCAAAGGATAATATACCACTCAAATATACCTTTTTTCCATAAGGGCTACCTAAATTTCTAATTTAGAACTGTGTGCCTTTGACTTAAAAAAGGCTTAAAATCTATCAAAATGCAAATGCTCACCATAAAAGGAAATATTATCATGGCTACTGAAAGAAAATAAATGAACAGAAATGACAAACATGTGATTTGTTCATACAGATATACTTTCCATAAAAACACAAACCCTACCTAAATAACCAGTGATAGATAGTTAGTTAAGGAAAAAATATTATATCCATGAAATAGAAGACATATGGCCATTATAATGAAAGACTTATATTTGTTAAGAAGTTATGACCACCCTTTGTAAAGTAAGTAGAGTAGTAGAGGCAGAGAACTCAAGTACCAGAGGAAAATAAAAGGGAGTTTACTTCTGTGTGTGTATATGTGTGTGTGAATGTGTGTGTGTGTGTACATATGTATGTATATTAAAAGATTTTTGCTATAGGGCATGTGTGCTTGCCAGAAAGATAGAGACAGAAAGACAGAAAGTGAGAAATCACTCCCGAGGGGGTGATGGCCATGCCTCAATCCTTTCTCCTCCATTTTTCTCTCCAGATTTTGGGCACTCATGCACAGGTGCCCATCATGAGTTTTAAGCCACTGAGTCTGGGACTCAAACCGCAATTGACTATGTCAGAATCCAGTGACATAACCATTTCGCCATCTGCTGGTCTCTCTCCACATATTTTTATTTGCATGGGGCCAAAATAAAATATTGAGATATTTTCCTGGAAGATAGATTTTGGAGGTAATTTAGTTCACCTTTTATGATATTTTGGTCTATCTTTGTTTTCTAATTTTAAATATAATGAGAATACAGTTTGTGTGGCATGTATCTGTATATTAATCCATGCGTGTATGTGTGTGTGTGTGTGTATATATATATATATATACACACACACATACATATTGTCGATGGAAAAAATAACCAACTGTAAAATTAATAATTAATAATTAATGCGGTTTATTTCCAAGCCAACTGTGAGTGACCTAGGCCGGAGAAGAGGCATACATGTCTTTTCTCTAGGTGATCATGTACAGAGGTTCCTTTCATTTGTTTGAGATTGACAGACAACATTTAGTGAAAAGATTTTCCATTGGTCTGGCCCAAAAAGGAGGGACATATAGAAGCGGGGGTGGGGGGGCTTGTACATTATAGGTGGGTTTCACAATTCTTAGGTTGGTGATTGGAAGGGAAGATCTGTGTCTTAGTTAAAGAAAGGCTTAAACTACATCTCAAGAAAAAGGGAAGTTCTGTGTCTCAGGAAGAGATAAGCAAAAGAATATACTGTAATTGGTTGAAATATACATCTCAAAGATACTATGCCAGAAACAGGAGGTAGGAAGAATCCTGTTAATAGAAAATAAATGGTCTGTTAATGTTTGTGGGCATGACTTTCCCAGTCCCCTTTTGAAAAGATTTTGGAAAAATAGGAAAAGTAGTCAGACTTCTGTCCACAATACATATATATAAATTCTCTTTGTTTTTTTTTTTTTTTTTTTTTGGAGAGGTTTTTGCTATAGGGCGCGTGCGCTCGCCAGACAGACAGAGAGAGACAGAGAGATAGAAAGCAGGAAATCACCCCCCAGGGGGGATGGCCACGCCGCAATCCCTTCTCCTCCATTCTCCTCTCGGGATCCTGGGCACGCACGCACACGCGCCCGGCGTGAGTTTAAGCCGCCGGGTCCGGGACTCGAACCGCGGTCGACTACATGGGAGTCCAGCGACATAGCCATTACGCTAACTGCTGGTCCCAAATTCTCTTTGTTTTTAATCCAAGGTATGAGAACAATGTTTACTAGTAGGTTAGGAAAAAAAAAAATCTCAGGATATTACTCATTTATTGTGTAATAGCTGGCTAAAATGCAAATTTTGTTTGAAGAACCAAGATCTAATGGATCTAGTAGGTGCTAGATTTGATGCAGAATTGACTAAGTATGTTGGCCCCAAATCAGTTATGAAACTGTTGAGCACACTGTGAGGGTAAGAAGTGTCAAGAGTGTTGAAAGAGGCAGAAGATGTCATGTGGGAAATTAGTTTAGGAAAACTGTCCTGGTATTACCTTCACACGTAAACACACACACACACACACACACACACACACACACTACTCTTCATCCAAGGGAAAGTAGTGGGCAGGTCAGTTCTTCAACTTAATCATAGTCAGAGAGATTTCTCCAGGTTCTTCAAAGAGCTTGATAACGTGTTTCCAACAGGAAGCCCAGCCTGTGGAACGGTGTCTGATTCCTGTCTGGGAAATTCAGAGGAAAAGATAATGGGTTTTCTAGTGCATAGGACAGACAGTGTCATTGCTGAAATTGGCTCTCACTTTCAGCATGTCTCTGGATGAATATACATGCTTGTATTTTCCACAGAAGAGAGGAGGACTATGTGGGAGAGAAAGTCAGCCTTGAGCCATTTTAAATCCTAGGGGACCTGAACAGAAAGAGCCCTTGTGAATGTACTGCCAAAACAAACAGATAAAAAAACAAACAACACAAAGCAAACAAAAACAGGAAAAGAATCAAGTGTGGACAGGCATCAAATAAATACAGAAATAAAAGTGGTATCTTTGTTCATTATTGTTAATGGCTCTATTAAGGATTTACCAATACATTAAAAAAAAAAAAAAAAAAAAAGAGGGAAAGAAATACTTATCAACATTTCCTAGGCTCAAAGATTACAAATCCTTTTTACAGGAATACCAATCAAGGGGGAAGTTCTGTGGGAAGGTAAGAAAGACTTAAGGAAATATAGGGAAGAGGTAAACAGAATAAAAATCTGACTACACTTCCTCTGTTTCCTGGGTGTCCCACCTGCGGATGGTCCTCCTAATATTGTGGACTTAATACTTTCATTTCCTGACTTGAGACTTCACTAACTAAAGAGATAATAGGATTGTTACCTCAAAGAGCATTTAGTGACTTCATCTTGATAAATTCAAATTGACCTGGTGGGAGTATTTACAACACAGAAATCAGTAAATGCTAAAAGTGAAGGTGTGCTTTATTCTTTCCTTATGTGTCTAGACTTAAGAAAACAATGAAGGAAATTCTTTAAGAGGTAGATTAAATTTTAAAATGTACTAGATCCATTGTATTTTATTGTAAATAGCACACAAATTGAGAAATATTTTTTCAGTATTTGGAAACTATCTTGTGATAGAGCTAGTAAGTCATCATTTTATTGACAAACAAGTCATTTCAATATAGATCTACATTGCTTTACTTTTGTGTTATTAATGTTAAAAACAATGGTTACATCACTGGACTTCTACATAGTCAACTGTAGTTCGAGTCCTGAACCTGGTGCCTTAAACCAGGTGGCTTCAAACTCATGCCAGGCGCGTGTGCGTGCATGCCCAAAATCTGGAGAGGAGTATGGAGGAGAAGGGATTGTGGTGTGGCCATCCCCCCTGGGGGGGTTATTTCTTGCTTTCTGTCTCTTTGTCTCTTTCTCTCTCTCTTTTCAGTGACTGCAGGTGTCCTATAGCAAAAATATCTCAAAAAAAAATTTCATACAATACTCATGTTGGAATTACACTTGTGGAGCTAGTGTACCACTAACCACTGTGCGTAGGTTATTACTCCAAAGGTGAACTGATTTTAACAAGTAAGTGCTAGTGATGGCCTGGTTTGAGGAATCCCTCTCTTTTGTACCCTAGACTCAACTGAGAATTAAAAGAAAATTAAAACACTTTTGCCTGTGAGACACACAATGCTTCTTTCCATTTTTTTAAAAATTACCATAGGGCACATACACTTGCCAGAGAGAGACAGAAAAACAAGAAAAGAGAGAGAAAGGAAAAAAATAATACCCCAGTATGTATACATTCCCTTCTCCTCTATCTCTCCATCCTTTCCAGATTTTGGAAACACACATACAGGCCTCCAGTGTGTTTTTCAGGCTACCTGGATGGGATTCCAGCCATGGTCAACCATGTGGGATCCAACTCCCTTAACCACTAGGCTATGAAACTGGCCCAAGTTTCCTTCCCAACATTGCCATTGTCATACTTACTATTTATTTCTTCCTTAAATAACCATGGCATTGAAACATATCTTTTAATTTTAAGCAATAATAACATTCTGGTAGTGCCATGTCAGTTTTTGTTGGTTTTGTTTTGTACACCCACATTTGCATCCAGCATGATACTGCCCAATTGTGGATGTTTAATAAAATGTTCAAACTGGAAGGATGAATTAGTCAATTAATTAATCAAGTAATCTGACAACCATGGATCAATAAATCAAATAATTAATCAATTGCTATTATCAAAAGGTCATGTTCTATACTTTCTTTCCTAAAATGTCATTTTCTCTCCCCAACTAGAAGATAAAAGGCTGTGCCATTTAAGAAGTGCAAAATTACAAGTGAAAGAAATTTCAACTCATATTGAAGGAAAGTAAAATGGAAAACTATTTGAGCATATATAAATGAAAATTCTATGGTAAGAGATAGCTTGATCCAGGGGTTAAATGTATCATGGGTGTCCAGTAGTTTTTGACCCATTACTCAGACCTAACTTATGAGGTGTTACTTATATTCTAATTCTGGTTTTAAGATAGCTACAATCCCATGTGCATTAAGAGTCAAGAACCGGGCCAGCAGGTGGTGTGGAGGTTAAGGTAGCTGGATCCTTGCATGCATCCCCAAAATCCAGAAAAAAGAATGGAGGATGGTATAGTCTTCTTCCCTAGAGGTGGATTTCTCACTTTCTCTCTCTCTCTGATAAGTGTGTACACCCTACAGCAACAATCAAAAGGAATAAAGAATATTCGAGATTCAGTAAGTTTCTCATTGCAGGAGTGGCTCTAGTGGGGACTTTGCCTGTTTGTTTTTCAGCCCTGAATAATGTCTTATTTACAGAAGAATGAGCATCTCTAGGTGGTTTATTTATAGGTCATAGATTTTAACTTAGAGTGATATGGGAAACACCTTCTGAAAAAAAATATGTATTGGGAATCAGCAGTTAGCGTAATGGCTATGTCGCTGGACTCCCACGTAGTTGACCGCGGTTCGCATCTTGGACCCGGTGGCTTAAAACTCACGCCGGGCACGTGTGCGTGCATGCCCAAGATCCCAAGAGGAGAATGGAGGAGAAGGGAGTGCAGCGTGACCATCCCCCCTGGGTGGTGATTTCTCGCTTACTGTCTCTATGTCTCTCTCTGTCTGGCGAGCGCACGCGCCCTATAGCGAAAAAAAAAAAAACTCTCCAAAAAAAAAAAAATATGTATTTAACATGGGTGGGGGGAGTATGCATCCTTTCTGAAGTTTAATGTCATCTTTAGAAGTGGCTACCCTGCCAGGGCATGCCTTGCATCTAGGTGAGCACCACTTAATTGACCCTCGACAATAAGCAGAATCAATGCGTATCACCTCCAGGCCAGGGTCTCTTGCTGGAACCAAGAATTCTAAAACCCAGTAGCACTACTAAAAACCAAGACTTTATTTATGTTTGAAGTATAAATGAGAATATAGAGAATGGTGAGTGTTGGAAGCAAGAAATACATGTACACCAGGCAAATGAACATTCAAACCAAACAAACAATCAAATAAAAATACCAAGACTAAAAACAATAAAATATCTAGCACAGTAAACTCCCAACTCTTTTCTCTTGTTCTTGCTCTATCCTGGCACTTGGTCTGCATAGTTCCTATGCTTTCTTTACTCTCAATATTTAAAACTGTCCCCACTCTTACTTACTAGATAGTCCTAAACTTTCTAATGTCACTTTCATATGGTAAAAGCCTAGTTAATAAGCTGTGCCTTGTTTTCTCCCTCTTTTTCATGCACACACACATGAACTCACAAAGAAATATATTGAATGCTAGTAAATAAAAAAAAGAATGCTATGAGACCTTAATGGGAGGAAATTTATATTGGGGCAAGGGTCTTTGAAAATAATATGTTAGTGACTATTCATATAACTCAGTCTCATACATTTGTACAGTGAATGAACTACCAAAGTCTGTTTGACCCAGAAGATGACTAGGAGTGAACTAGAAGAAAATAAAGGAAAAAAAGAAAAAAAAAAAACACAGCAGAGAAAACTCTAAGAACTTCTTGGTTTGTTCAAAAAATATGGAAAAAAAAAAAACCAGACTGTAGAAACAGACCCACAGATGATTCAGTATTGGAATATCAGACTTACTTAAACATATTTGATGTTGGGCCAAGAGGTGGCATGGTCCCACTTGGCTGACTGCACTTTTTCAGTCTGGACCCAGTGGCTTGGAAAACATGCCAGACATGTGCATGTGTGCCCAAAATCCCCAAAAGGAGAATGGAGGAGAAGGGATTGTGGCATGGCAGTTCCCCATGTGGGCTACTTTCTCACTTTCCCTCTGACTCTCTCTGTCTCTGAATGTCTCTGATGAACACATGTGCCCTACAACAACATCAAAAAAAGATACTTGTTATTATGTTAGAAAATAATACATCACAAAATGAGAGATTGGAAGAGAATCTATAAACAAGAATGAACAAAATTTCAATAATTGAAATCAATTACTCTGTAGATAGATTTAAATGGAAATTGGACACAACTGAACAAAGTTATTTAGTGACCTAGATAAAACAATAAAACATAAAATTTAGCTTAATGGCTTTCATGTATATGAATATGTAAGTGTATATGTATATATTTTTCACTATCACCCACAGAGAGGCATACAGTTTATTGAACTGAAAATATTTTTCATAAAGCAACACTTACTCTGACTTTTTATTCTTTATTTTACTTTGTTTGATAATATTCTGCTACATAGTAAGAGTAACACTTATATAAATATACACATACAGAAACTAAAGTTAATATAAGTTTAATAGTCTTCAACATCCCTCAAATAGCCAGTATTAATTATAGAATGTGATGCTTTGCGATTACATCATGTTGTTTACATAGCATGAGTGATTTTATATATATAACAATATGCTGTCCATTGGAAATTTCATTACCAAGAGGTAAATCTTGGCTCAAGTATTTATTATTTGTCTTTAACGTATTTTTTGAAGAGTTTTTTGTATTAGTGTCTGTCTCACCAAAGAGAGAGAGAGAGACAGTGAGAGGGAAAGTGAGAAGTCACCCCCCTGGAGAGATGATCAAGCCATAATCCCTTCTCTTCAATTCTCCTTCCAGGATCTTGAGCACACATGGACACACCTCTGGCATGATTTTCAAGCCAGCAGGTCTGGGACTCAAACCATGGTTGGCCATGTGGGAGTCCATCTGCTGACTCCAATGTATGTTGTTTTCATAAGAAGGTGATGAAAATTTAAAAAAATCACCAAAAGGCTGGGTTTGTGGTATAACGGTAAATACACTGCTCAAGTGATGCTGGAACCATAAGAAAGACTGCAGATTTGGATCCCCAGTCAGCTTATATATTGCAGGCACATGCCAAAGTTCCTGGTTAGCAGGAAACACTGGGGTGGGAGTGAGGGATGGCAACATGATTCCTTTCTCTTTCCCTCCCTTCCTCTCTGTTTCTCAATCTGATAAAAGAAAGCTTAAAAAAAGAAAAGAAAAAGGGATTGACACATTCTTATATATAAAATAAACAACTTTACTTTAATACAGAAAAATCATATATTTTTAAATCCACTACAGGGCATGCATTCTCACCAGAAAGAGACAGAGAGGAAGAAAGAAAGAGAGAGAAAGAAAGAGAAAGAAAGAAAGAAAAAGAAAGAAAGAAAGAGAAAAAGAAAGAGAGAGAGAGAGAAAGAGAGAGAGAGAAATTACCCCTGGGGGGATGAGCATATTGCAATCCTTTCTTCTCCATTCTCCTTTCAGGATTTTGGGCATGGATGTACATGCATCCAACATGTTTCTCAAACTGCTTGTCCAGGACTTGAGCCTTGAACAGTGCAGTCAGCTATATGAAATCTGACTCCTTTAACAACCAGACCACAAGACCATTCCTAAACCCTTACTTTAATTTTTCCACATCTTGTAGTCCCTTCACATAATCAGATATTATCTTGATATTTTAAACTGTATTGCTATTGTCTGCTATTGTATGTGTTGTTAATCCTAAATTTTTAGTGAAAATATAAATTAGATTTATTTACTTTGTTGGGCCAGCAGGTGGCATGGTAGTGTTGGACTCCCACATGGCCAACCATGGTTTGAGTCCTGAATCTGGCAGCTTGCTTTCTTTTTTTCCCCTCTCTGGTCAAACAAACAAACAAACAAACAAAAAACAATAATAAATTAAGTTAAATAAAAGAATTACCCTTGCTCCATGAGAGGAATGAGCAGAAGCATTGTGGTAGAGGACTCTCTGGTGAAGTTTTTTCTGGTAAAGCTTTGGCTAACTTTCTCAAAACCTCTTATAATGAGCAGATGTTATCACTCTTTGCCTTCCAGAAAGTCAACAAGTGGGTCAGTCTATGGCATGGTGGTTAAGGTGACTGGATCCCACATGGCTGTGCGTGGTTTGAATCCTGGACCCAGAGGTTTGACAAACACTCAAAGGGCATGTGTTTGTGCCCAAAATCCCGAAAGGAAGGATAGATGGAGGAGAGGGGATTGTGGCATGACTATTCCTTGGGAGTGGGGCGGGAGGGTTGTCATTTTTTCTTTCTTTCTCTCTCCCTCTGGCAAGGTCATGCATCCTCTGTGTGTGGGGCGGGGTGGAGGGAATCAACAAGCAAAATACTTTGAGCACCTCAAAACCCTGTTGCCATAATGTTTCTTCTTAACTGGTCCACTTTTAATTCAACTGGACCAGTTCCACCTCTTGGTATCCAAGGCTTTCATTGGGCTTTGTCTTCAAGATCATATGGTAAAGCTAGGAGTCATCTCTTATTACAGTTCTTCAAAGAAATGCTTTGGCAACTTGATCCCACTTATTTAAAATATCAATGAAAAGTTCTGCTCTCATCTGTAACTGATCTGGGTGCAACAGTTTTGACACCCATTGAGCAGAAAGTTTGTTCAACTTTAACTTTTCAGTCAGCATTGTGTAAGCATAAGCAGCTGAGATGTCTGTCTTGTTGGCTCTAGTACCAGCATGAATCATTAGTCTTCTTCAATTAGGACATGAACAAGATTAATTCATTCCCTGAGAAGGGCTGTGGATGGTCTTTCACTGCAGACATCATCTTCAAATCATGTTATCCCTTTTTAAAGTGAGTTATTCATTTGTAAACTGCTGATTTTTCTGTGGTATTGTTCCTATAAATTTTCTATAAAGCATCAAGTATTTCATTACTCTTCCACTCAAGCTTCACTATGAATTTTCTGTTTGTTTTTACTTCAATTTGGGCAGAATTCACACTGTGCTGATAGGAACTCTTCAAAGTGTTGTCTTATCCTTCTTAGTGCCTCAAACTAGATCTTGTTCAGACACGTTATAACAAGTTAATACAGGTTTATTTTGGTGCAAACGTTTTTGAAATCTTTTCAATTTTTCTCATAATACTTTTTTCTAAGAACTTTTGGAAAACCTCTAATTTCATTTCTAGTGTTGTTTTGACTATTACATGTATGTCCTCATATCAGTATCTATATTCATGATATATCAATATATTTGTATTTATTAATGTGTACTATATTTTTTCCTGATACATATAGAAATATGTCTTTAACTGAATCTTTCTCTCTCTCTATTTTTCTTTTTTTTTTTTTTTACCACCAGCATTGCACTTGAAAAAGAAAACAAGATTTATATTTCTTTTTTCTTGACTATTATTGCTGGTACATTACAAGGCCTGCCCAAGTCTTTTAATTATATTGTTTTAAAGCTTAGGCTCTATGATCATGTGTTATGTTTTAAAATTCTGACTCAAATGCCAACCAGCAAATGACCTTAGGAATTACACTTTTCACTAAGTTTTTCTCTCTAAATGAGCACACCAGATTGTTTCAGATGCCAACAGGCTCTAATTAATTGCATATTAACTGAATTATTGCAAAACAAATGCTATTTTATATTATTTATATATTTGAAGGCAACTCAAGGGAATATTCAGTCATTCTATTTCTTGCTTTCTTGTCCTTATGAACCCTGACAACACACTGGCTATTTCATCCATCAATAAAAATTACTTCATCTGTTTGATGCACAACATAAAATAATGAAGAAAATGTTAGAAAATCACTGTATTCATGCTGGGGAAAAAACATGTTTTGTACACTGTAAAGATGTATGGTGATTAAATGTAAATAATAAATTTTAAAAAACCAAAAGAAGAAAAACAAGAAAATCACTTTATTTATCTATCTATCTATTAATTTATTTATTTTAAAATTTTTGCTTTCTAGTGTGTGTGCTTGCTGGAAAGAGGCAGAGAGAGACAGAGAGAGAAAGTGAGAAATCACCCCACAGGCAGAATGGCCATACCATAATCCCTTCTCCATTCTCTTCTCTGGATTTTGGGCACACATAACTCACATGCTGGCTATGATCCTCACACTGCTGGATCTGGAACTTGAACTAAGTTCAGCCACACGTGAGAAACCACACCTTAACCACCACACCACCTTAGAAAATTGCTTTTTAGTGAATGCAATGAGAAGACATTACCTTCCCCCTGCCAGGATTATCTAATGTCAATCCACCACTTCACAAATCTGCCTTTTTTTTTTAAGCAAAGACAATCTTTCAGTTGAAACAAATAAACTGAAATATATCCCAAATGTAAACTCTGCTTATTTCTAACTATATAGAGCTCTATTGGAAAACAAAAACAGAATAACTTAAAAGCTGATTTTATAAGTACAATTTGTAGCAACATCAGAGTTAGTATTGCATTGACTTTAGGGAAGTGAGATATGTATTCTCACGCTACAAAGCCTCCAAATGACCCTGAGTTACTCTCATATGAAGCAGAAAGCATGAAGTTAATAATGACAATAGCAAATGAACAAAGTGAACATACTTCAGCAACAGATTTTACTCCATTCTGCAGTAGTGTAAGAAGGGATATTAATATAGATCCTTATCACTGTAATTTCTACCTTTAAGATTAAGAATTAGTTGGACCAGCAGTTGGCATAATGGCTATTTCACTGGACTCCCATGTAAGTCTACTGCAGTTCGAGTCCTGGACCTGGTGGCTTAAACTCACGCTAAGCGCATGTGCATACGTGCCCAAGATCCTGAGAAGAGAATGGAGGAGAAGGGAATGTGGCGTGGCCATCTTCCCTGAGGGGTGATTTCTTGCTTTCTGTCTCTCTCTGTCTTTCTGGCAAGCACAGACACCCTATAGCAAAAACCTCTCTCAAAAAAAAAAAAAAAAAAAAAATTAAGAATTAGCACACCACTGGACCAGCAGTTAGCATAATGGCTATGTCGCTGGACTTCCGCGTAGTAGACCGCAGTTCACGTCCTGGACACGATGGCTTAAAACTCACGCCGGGTGCGTGTGTGTGCGTGCCCAAGATCCCAAGAGGAGAACGGAGGAGAGAAGGGATTGCGGCATGGCCATCCCCCCTGGGGGGTGATTTCTCACTTTCCGTCTCTCTGTCTTTGTCTATCTAGTGAGCACACGTGCCCTATCGCAAAAAAAAAAAAAAAAAAAAAAAAAAAAAAAAAAAAAAAAAAAACACAAAGAAAACAAACAACAACAACAAAAATCTCTCCAAAAAAAAAAAAAAAAAAAAAGAGACCAGCAGTTAGCATAATGGCTATATCGCTGGACTCCCACATAGTCGACCGCGGTTCAAGTCCTGGACCCAGTGGCTTAAACTTACGCCGGGTGCGTGTGTGTGCGTGCCCAAGATCCCGAGAGGAGAATGGAGAAGGGATTGCGGCATGGCCATCCCCCCGGGGGGTGATTTCTCACTTTCTATCTCTCTGTCTCTCTCTGTCTGTCTGGCGAGTGCACGCGCCCTATAGCAAAAATCTCTCCAAAAAAGATTAAAAAAAAAGGAATTAGCACACCATGGGACTTGAGGCTAGCAGATAGCATAATGATTATGTCATTGGACTCCAATGTAGTCGACCACAGTTCAAGTCCCAGACCTGGTAGCTTAAAACTCATGCTGGGCAAGTGTTCTTGCATGCCCAAAATCCCAAGGGGAGAATGGAGGAGAAGGGATTGAAGCATGGTCATCCCCACCGGGGGGTGACTGCTTGCTTTCTGTCTCTCTATCTCTCTCTGTCTCGCCAGTGAGCACACATGCCCTATAGTACACCATTAGAATATAAATAAGATCTAGTTATTACCATGAAAAATATGTCACACTAGAAAATACTTCTGTATTCTCAACACTGACTTAAATACATGTATGCATATGTACCCACATATATGTATGGATAAATTTGATTATTTTATACATGTTGTAGAGGTTTTTGGCTTACGGCACATGTGTTTGCTGGAGAGAGAAACAGATAAAGTGACACTGAAAGGGAAAGTGAGAAATCACCCCAGCCCCCAGGGGGGGAAGGGGTGGATGTCCACTCCACAGACTCTTTTCCTCCATTCTCCTCCCAGGATCTCGGGCACACACATACACATGCTGGCATGAGTTTCAAGTCACCAGGTCTAGGACTCAAAGTACATTTGGTCATATGGAAATCCAGTGATGTAACTGCTATGCCATCTTCTGGCCTCATGCAATTTTTAAAATTACCATACATTACTACCTGAAAAGAAAATACGGTATTTAAAACATTTTTCCAATTAAAAGCTTTTACATCAAACTTATCTATAAATTTCCATTGTTGAAATTTAAAAACTTCTAAGAAAACTTACTGTCACTAGAAACTAATATAGAAATCCAAAAGGGTTTGCATAGTGTGGTGTGATTCTTGGGTTCTAATTTTATCCACATATTAGCAATGAGGATGACTTCTGCCTAGTTATTATATATGTATATATTTTAGAGATACAGTATATAGTTATTTTATACACATAAACAACACACACATGCCGATATATCTATATTAGAGATTTTTGCTGTAGGGCACATGCACTCACCAGAGAGACAGAAACAGACAGAGATAGAAAGTGAGAAATGAGAAATCACTCCCTGGGGAAATGGCCACTCTGCAATCCCTTTTTCTCCATCCTCCTCTCAGGATTTTGGTCACATGAACACCCATGTCTGATATGTTTCAAGCTGCCAGATCCAGGACTCAAACCATGGTCAGCCACATGGGAGTCCAGCACCTTAACCACTATGCCACCTGCTGACCCTACCTAGTTATTTAATATTAATGATTCATGGCCTTTGGCCAGCCCCATGGTACAATGGTTAAGTACAGTGCATTGAGAGCTGGATCTCACATGGGGAAGTGTGGTTTGCGTTTCAGCTAGGCAACTTGAAAAACATGCTGGGTGCGTATGAATGCCCCAAATCCGAGGAGATGAAGAAATGGAGGATAAAAAATTGTGGAATGATCCTGCCCCACTGGGGGGTGCTTTTTCTCTCTCTCTTTGGCAAACGCACACTACCTCTGGCAATTGCAAAATAAATGAATGAATAAAAAATAATTCAAGGCCTTATTTTTCATATTAGCATATAGTCTAAGTTTTGTAAAATGTAATATTTTAAGTGAGGGTAGTGGGAGCAAAGAATAGGTATTAACGGATTAGAGCGCATAATCCTGGAAACTTGTATGAGCTAACTGGCCTATCCCAAACTGTTCTAGACCAGTTACTCTTGAGAGCATTGGGGAACACAGGCCTGAACATAGGTCTCCATCAAGTACAGGAAGTAGATTCATTCCTGCCCAGGTTTGATTCTGACACTCAGTTAATGTAGGCAATGATTAGCAGAGATAAGTTAAGCAATGAGCTCACTCTGAACCAAGAAAAGTGTGGGAACTGTAACCTCTGGGAATCCTCCCTATGACACTAGATTCGAAGAGCTGAGACCAGTCTAATTTCCTGAACAACTGAGGATGCTGAAGCATTGATTGTATTTTCAGGTAGTAGGACAGAGAGTGCTAGTCACCAAAGGCTGAACTGAAAATTTGAAAATACTGATGAAAGTAGTTCACCACCCCTGGTGGGCTCAGGTTTAGTGTTTTGTATAATAGTTATGCTGAGACTCAGAAAGCTTTCTGGAGACTGGATTATCAGAGTATATATACACACACACACACACATACATATATGTGTGTGTGTGTGTGTATACACATATATGTATGTGTGTGTGTGTGTGTGTGTGTGTGTATTCTTTCTTAAGAGACAGAAATACAAACATCCTCTATGAGTTTTCACTCTGTAATCATCTTTACAGCCTTCCCAGCCAGACAGGATCATGGGCACATGCATGCATATCTGGTGTGTACCGGTCAACTGGAAACCAAACTCTGATTTTCTATATGGCTTCCAGTATTGCAGAGCAGCATGCTACTGCTGCACCACCGCACAGGGTCATATGTCTTGTCTATGTCTTTTAACTAATCAATTGAGCTAAAGGTCAAAAGTAGAAAATTTAGGAGAAAATTCTCTTTTTGTTTTCAAGCTTTATACTTCTTTCTCCATCCACATATTTTTACAAATGTATTAGGTCATCAGAAAAGGCATGATTTATTTTTCTGTTTTTGTATGCAAAAATGCATCACGACTTTTCCAAGGACCCAATATATCATTTGATTATAAGATAGACTAAGAAAGGCAAGAATGTTACGCCATGACCAAACGTTTACCTTTCCTCAATTTGCTTAGCATCGTATTAAAATGGGGAATACACGCAAGTAAAATATATATGCAGTTTTCCAGGAATTCTCTTTCTAAGGGAAATAAGATGCATATTTTAAAATATAGGTTAAGATTAGACTTAAAAACCCACAATGCATAACAAAAGAGTTTGATGGACTAAGTATTCAATGTGTAGAATATGAATGTTGTGAATTACTCCTGCAGCTCTTGCAACTTTTGACACAGAACAAATTTGTAGGGCTGGAAGCCATTTGTCTGTCAACAGAAATGTCAGCCCAATTCTCATAATGAAAGTCTTCTTAGACTGCATAACAATCCAATCTTTACACTATTCTTCCAGGTCAGATTTTCTCTGACTCATGATATGAAGGATATAGCTATTTTAATTTGTTAAATTTGTATCCAATATTAACTTTAAAAATATTATTTATTCTTAATTTGCTAGAGGGGTGTGTGTGCTTGTCTAAGGGGTGGGGGTGGAGAGAAAGCACTGTCCAGAGAGGCTGGCTCACTGTAATCTCTTCTCCTTCATTTCTTCTTGTGGGATTTTGAGCATGCGAGCACATGCACCTGGTGTGTTTTTCAAGGCATCGAGGCCGGGACTCAAACCGCACCGTTGGCTGTGCAGGATCCAGCCATCCTAACCACCATTCCACCAGCAAGCTCTCAGAATTAACTTTTAATATGAATTATGAGAAGGTTTTTGCTTCGCCTTGGCTTTTTATGTGTTTATAACAATATAAATATATAACGATATGACTATAAACAGTATAGTATATATAGAAATACATAATTCTATGAAAACTTATTTTAAATAACCCACATGATTCATTGAGTGTAATTTTCAGAAACAAAATTTATGAAAAGATTGTTGAATTAAGCAATACATGGTGTCTTAACTACATAGCTGGTTTTAGTGGACATCACTAAAACATAAAACCATCGATCGATTTCAGAATGAGAGTATTCTGGAGTGATAAAGAGTATCTTTACTGTTTCCATTACATAACAGAATTGCATAGTCTCAGTTTCTTTTGTTGCCTCTAATACATACACACATGTGGCATTATTTCTACTTGCATGATTTAGTAACTGTTCCTTAGAGAAAATATTGGAGCTAATGAAGCTTATTTTACTACTGATTTGTGACTTGTGGTTGATTGACTTGTTAACTTAAGTGACTTGACGAAACACGTAACACTCCTTAAAATAGCCTTCACCAAGGATGTCAAAGCTGCTTGAATTTCAAAGGAAATGCTGTGTTTAGTGTCTGAAGTTATATTCTTAGTGAGGAAACTAATACGCTACTGCAGGGTCTCTCCACATTGACGCTATTGGCATTTTAGACTAAATTGCTCTTTCTGTGGGGGGGCATTCTGTCCTCCGCAAGATATTGTAGCAGCATCTCTGAGTTATATCCCTACCTCAGCTAGGACAACAAAAAATGTCTTCAAATATTACTAAATGTGTCAATATCAAAATATAGTTTCCCTCTCCCTTCTTAGGCAAAGAGGGAGGGCTAACGAAATTTTAAAATTGCAAAGCCAGGGCAGGATCTAAGCATGAGAAAAATTTTTAGAAAGTCCTTCAGGCTCAGGTAACAGTTTTCAGTATTAAGTAAACTAAAGTCAATATATTTTATTATGTTAGAATTATTGAAGATTAAATGTTTAAAAATGTATGTGTTTTTTTTTTTTGTTTTTTTTTTTGTTTTTTTTTTTTTTTTTGGGGGGGGTGGCAGCTGATGGCATAGTGGCTAAGATACTGGACTCTTCCTGGACCTGGCTGCTTGAAAAATTATTCTGGACACTCGTGCATGAGTGTCCAAAGTCCTTCAGGGAAAATGGCAGAGAAGGCATTGTGGTATGGCCATCCCTCTGAAGGGTGATTTCTTACTTTCTCTCTCTCTCTCTCTCTCTCTCTGTTCTTCCAGGATCTCATATGCCCTGTAACAAAAATCACCCCCCCCCAAAAAAAAAAGAACAACAATGTATGTTCTTTTAAAAGTCAATCAACTTTAAGACAAAATAATCCCTTTATTTATACAATTTTAGCCATCTGAGTTTCCAAATTATGAAAATATAATGTTTGGCTCAGTTGCTGTGGACAGCAATTTTGCAGTATTCTGAAATACTGGAAGCCATGTGGAAGATCAGGATTCAGCTTCAAGGTCAACTTGTACACTACAGCATGTACATGCATGTGCCTATGGTCCTAGGGGGCTTGAATTGCTAGGGGGGATGATTACAGTGTGAGACCCTGTTAAGTAGAAAACAGTGCTGTTCTTGACAATTTCTTTTGGTTTAAAAATATCAGTCACTGAAAGTTTATCTTCTAAAATTTTCAAAATGAAGATTGGCATAACTTTGCTTCTGAAAATAACTGACATTTTCAGGATAAGTTATTTCTTACATCATCTACCAATGGGGCATTCTCCAATTATCAATGTTAAATTGAATTAAATTGGCCTAAACTGGTCTCCAAGCTGGTTGATAAAATTTGATTCAACCAATCTCTGGATGTATTGACCTGCTGCTGTGTAAGCAAGTCTTAATGTAACCTAAAGCATATCCTGGTAGCCAATCAACTGAAGCTCAGCGATTACAGCAGCCTATCCCTCAGCCAGAGGCTGAAAGTTGCCAGAACATGACCATATAAGCCAAATAAATGCCCAACCAATCATATTGTTTCTGTACTCCTTTTTTCTCATCTCTAAGTATAACTTACACATGTCAGATGAAACATTTAAAATTATTTTCTGTCAGAACTGCTGCCCAATTCTAAAATTGCAAATAAAGCAATTAAGAGCTGCAAAATTAAACTAGGTGCAATTTTTAACATCAATTTTTTTTTTTTTTTTTTGAAGGGGGAGAGGTTTTAGCTAAAGGACACGTATGCTCGCCAGAAAGAGAGAGACAGAAAGACAAAAAGCGAGAAATCACCCCCTCCGGGGGGATGGCCACACTGCAATCCCTTCTCCTCCATTCTCCTCTCGGGATCTTGGGCACACATGCACACACCCCCGGAGTGAGTTTTAGCTGCTGGGCCCAGGACTCATACCACCGTCGACTACACAGAAGTCCAGCAACTTAGCCATTACGCTAACTGCTGGTCCCAACATCAACGATTTTTAAAATTTTTTATTTGCATTTAGTTAATGGACATATTGTGTGTGGCAGAAGGGTTGCCATAGGACAAGTACCCTTGCCAGATAGAGACATAGAGAGGGAAAGTGAGAAATCATCCCGGCCCCCCCAGGGAGATACCCATGCCACAATCCCTTCTCCTTCATTCTCCTCTGTGGATTTTGGGCTCAGACACGTACACATACACACACACACACACACACACACACACACACACACACCCCTGGTGTGATTTTCATGCCACTGGGTCTGGGATTTAAACTATGGTTTATCCATATAGTCCAACACCTTAGACACCATGCCATCTGTTGGCCCCTGTATATCTTTACAGTGTGCGAAAGGGATGAATACAGTGTGTATTAGTCCAAAGATACTATATGTATCATCAACAGAAAGCTCTTTATTATTGTCTATTAAGTAATTTTCCTCCTTTTTCCTCCTTTCCTTCCTCGCACCCCCTTCTATACTATCTCTAGTAGCTAAAGTAGCCATCTCTGCTTTTATACTTTCTAATCTTACAGTTTTTTCCATAGATTGCTGCCATTCAGTATTTATTAAACAGGGACATACAATGCCTCTCTTTCATATCCTGGCTTGATTTGCTTAGCATCAAATATTCCATATTTATCCACTTTATATCAAATTGAGTCTCTCTCTCTCTCTCTCTTTTTATTCTGAGTGATATTTCATAGTGTATTTGTGCCACATTTTTTCAAGCCATTCATCTGTTCTTGGACATTTGGGTTGATTGCATACCTTAGTAATTGTGCATATTGCTGCAATAAATATAGATGTGCAAGTGTTTTTCTAACTGAATGTTTTCCTATCCTTTGAGTAGACACCCAAAAATGGAATTGTTAGGTTACATTGTGGTTCAATTTGTAGACTTTTGAGGAACCTTCATATTGTTCTCCACAGACATCAATCATTTTAAACTGAAGGCAAATTGAAAGAAAACGTATTTTAAATTGGAGAAACATCATTTGACTATCTTAATAAACATGAGAATAGTATGAAAAAGATGGGCAGATATTAAATTAGTTGTTAGGCTAGTCTAACTAATGACTAATTTTTTTTTGAACTCAGAAAACACAAAAATTAAGACAAAGAAATTGGAAATATAGTTTTAATACAACTTTTAATTAGATACTGTCTTTACATAAAATTGACATTAAAGAAGACTTGCACTTACCAGCAGAAACTCCTTTCTTTTCTTATACAGTAGAAATTATCATTTATATTAAAGATCAGCCTAGAGTTAGTTAATTGTGTCTAGAGTGCCATAAAAATAATTCAAACTTGGCAATTCTTAATAAATTTAAACTCTATAATTTGTGTCAGCCTCAGAACAATTCAACAAGCTAAGAAGCCACTTGTCTTTATTCCTAACATCATTAAAAAAGGGAAACATATGAGAAATGCAATATTCAATTACTACATTAACGTGTGCTTACTTATGCTTTGGAGTAGAAAATGAAACTTTTGGCATTCCTGGAAGCCAAGATGTATCAATTCTTAAATCGAGACAAGATTTACTAAACATGTCTGTAATGTATCACAGACCCTCTTACAAGCTTCATGCTGTTCTCCTTGGGTGATGCCTCAAATCACTAAAACTAGAAATGCGTCAAAAAACAATAGAGCACTACAACCACATCAATTCATTCAAAGGGTTTCATAGACATAATACCGTACACTGCCATTAGTTTTTTTCTTTTTCTTTTTTTTCCCCCATCTGTGGGCACTCACAAATATCTTATTTTACTGTGCCTTCACTATGAGAAACTAACCCTAAAACTAATATATTCAAGTTGAGATTGGCAAGTGGGAAAATAATAAATACATTGTATGGGCCAAATTTCTATAGAGAAGTGTTTGCTGCTGATCTGGTGGCCTACCATTGAAGGGACTCTTATCTCACATGGCCAAGCATGGTTCCAGTCTAGTCCTTTGCAGCTTGAAAAACACACCAAATCTGGTACCAGCAATTGGCATAATGGTTACATCACTGAACTCCTACGTAGTCAATCACAGTTCAAGTCCTGGATCCAGTAGCTTAAACTGACACTGGGTGCATGTGTGTGCATGCCCAAAATCCTGAGAGGAAAATGGACGAGAAGGGACTGCCATGTAGCCAATCATCCCCTCTGGGGGATGGGGGTGATTTCTCACTTTCTGTTTCCCTGATGAGTGAGAGCACCCTATAGTAAAAATCTCTCTCTCTAAAAATAAAAGAAAAACACACCAAGTCCCTACAGGATGAAGAAATGAGAAGGAACTATACTACGACCATGTCATATTAGGGAGTGCTTTCTCTCTGTCTCTGTCTCTTGTGAGTGTACATGCCCTCTGACAATGAAAACAAATAAGAAAAGCATTGCTTGCTAAAACAGTTTTTATTCTCAGTGGCTTTTTAAGTTCTTGAAAACTTTGTACTAAGCTTTTTAAAAATGCTTTTTTAAAAAATTATATAATTGAGCCAAGAAAGAGAGAGATGGACAGCGCTCCCAACGGGACTCCGTTATCTCCATTATCCACTCCCAGCTCTGTGCAGCCTGGATCATATACACAAGCATGCATAAGCCCCGTGTGCTCAAGGAGGTCTCCAGACCCCAAATGGCAACCTTCCCATATGAATCCACCTTGTAGAGGCTGCAATTCACCTTTGAAGCATAGTCTGTCTCTGTACTATGCTTTTATGTAATAGTAAGAGTCAATTAAAGACCAGTTGTCCTGGAAAAATGAAAAACTCCTGCATGGGTAACTGGTACTCTTTTTGAGGCTGGATCAGGACTCACTGTGAAAGCCATATGCTTCAGTAAGCATGTAATGTTTCTTTCACCAATAGTAGATTTATACTCTATTTCTTCTGAAAATTATTCTTTGTTTTGGGAAGATCTGAGTCCAGGTGGTTAAACACAGGGAGTCTGATCCAGAGCCCAGAGGAGAGGAGGAAGGGCATCCTGATTTTATTCTGGCAGAGAAAGCATGAAGGAGAAGAAACAGAGATGTGAAATCCAACCTGGGTTGTTCTGTTAATGCATTCCCTGCATTATGTCAGACTGAGCCACCAAGTGTTTGGATGTGGACTGGGAGGCATTGTTGTCTTCTGACAGATTGTCCTGAGGGTCCCAGATGCGGGCTCTCAACATCCCAACAGGATAAGCATTCATTGCAGATATAGAGGTAGAAAAGACTAAAGACTTGAGTAGGTGGCTGGAACCCAAGAGCATTAAGTCAGTTGCTAAGGCAAACTGGTCTGTGTAAGGTGATGGATCCATGGAATAAGGAGAGGATATAAGAAACTCACGTAGTAAGTAACCAGGTCTGGCTACAATTCTTTTCTTATTTTTCATAAACCCTCAATACATTTTGTTTAATATAGAGAGGAGTTTCTGCTATCACTGTTAAAAATTAAACCAAAGTCTGCGGCCATGTTTTGGATAATGTAGACCCAATTCATCCAAGAACAAGAGATGGCCATGACAGACTAATTTGTAGAATATTGGTGGAGCGTACGGTCACTTCCTGAAATTTTCAATACTTGAAAAAGGGAACCAGGTGAAAGAAAAAAGAAAAAGAAAAGAGAATGAGGAAAACTGAAGGAAAGGAACAAAGAAGAAAGTCCTTAAGAGCACCAAATTCAGATGTTATAAAAGGATTACGAATTGAAGGAAGTGGTAAATATTGTCATGTATGAGCTACCAGAATGCTGCGTATAATAGGAACCCCTACAACTGCATCTTCTATTTTACACTTTTCCTGTTCATCACAGCAGTTGAAGCAGAGTTCTCATTAAATAAAATGCAGCACATTTACCAAAAAGAATGTAGCGTATTTACCAAGTTTTGGTCAGCGTACCATACGTTAAATTAGACCTCTCTCACTGACCAGTGATCCTCTTTGTATCTCTTAATTGCATTGCTTCTTTTATTTTTATAATTTTAGCTTAAAACTCAAGTAATATGTAGGAACTATTGGAAAATTTAAAAATGCAAATTTTATATTCATCCCTACACATAACCAGTAGCAATATCTTCAGTAGAAATTTAAAATCATCTTACCAGCGTCTGCATATACTCATACTGAATAATTTACAAAAATGCTGAATTATACTTTAATGGCATATTTTTATTGAGATATGTGTATGTATACATATATGCATATGTGTATATATATACATATATAAACACATGTCAACAGATGTTTTTCTACAACACTTTTTAACAGAACATGGCAGAATTTATTTAAAATATTCTGTTTTAAAATTTTTAAGTGACTTTTAGAAAAGCTTCTTGCTTCTTAAAAAAGTTTTACTCTTATTTCTGACTTTAAAAAAAAAATATATATATATATATATATATATATATATATATATATATATTTGAGAGATTTTGACTATAGGGCACATGTGCTTGCTGGTTACACAGAGAGAGACAGAGAGACATAAAGTGAGAAATCACCCCCCCAGGGGGATGGCTATGCTGCAATCCTTTCTCCTCCATTCTCATCTCAGGATTAGGGGCACACACATGTACCCAGCATGAGTTTCAAGCTGCTGGGTCCAGGACTCAAACCACAGCTGATCATGTGGGAGTCCAGTGCCACAACCAGTAGGCCAACTTTTAAATTTGGAAATTTTGCTAGCCCCAACTTTTAAAAATTTTAATAATCAGAAACTAGACAAAAATATTAAACAATGCTGAGTGAGCATTAAAAAAATGCCTTTGGGAACCAGCAGTTAGTCTAATGGCTATGTCGCTGGACTCCCATTTAGTCGACCACGGTTCGCATCCCGGACCCGGTGGCTTAAAACTCACGCTGGGCGCGTGTGTGTGCGTGCCCAAGATCCCAAGAATGGAGGAGAAGGGATTGCGGCGTGACCATCGCCCCTGGGGGATGATTTCTCTCTTTCTGTCTCTCTGTCTCTCTTTGTCTGTCTGGCGAGCGCACGCGCCCTATAGTGAAAACCTCTCCAAAAAAAAAAAAAAAAAAAATGCCTTCATGCCTCTGTGTAAGTCTGGTATTGGTTAGTAGTGTAGCTTTTATTTATTACCCATAGATATTAAACTAGCATTTCTAAGAAACCAACAAGAATTGACATAATTTTTTTTCTAAAGTTTATTTCTTCCATGAGAAAGAGAGAGAAAGATACTGAGAGAGAGTCAGAAAGAGAGAAAGATATACCCCAACAGGGTCTTCATGCCAAAATGTAGCCCCAGTTTCATTTCTCCTGGATCATGGGTGTGCATGTGCATCCAATGGATTCAAGAGAATTCTTGGGACATAAACCCAAGACCTTTCTCACGTGGGTCCAGTTATTTTACCAATGCACCACCCCTATCCTCAGCATTGAATTTTTCAAATGATCTTTTACTTCAATAGAGTGGTCAAATGTGATCAGCCCCATAGCCTGGTAATTAAGGTAGCCAGATTCCACATAGCCAAGCACACAGTTTAAATTAAGGCCCCCGTGGCTTAAAAAGTGTGCTGGGCATGTGTAGGTGCTTGCTCAAAATTCCAACAGGATGGAGAAATGGAAGAGAAGGGATTGCAGCACGACCATACTCTAATGGGGAGTGCATTCTTCCTCTTTGTCTCTCTCTGTCTGTTTCTTTCTGGAAAGGAGACCCAACCTCTGACAACTTTAAAAAAAAAAGGCAAAAATAGAGATGGTAAATGATTTTTTTTTAAGATGAACTATTGATATGGTGAATTATAATTTTTAGGTACCTAGAATTAACATTTATTTTCACTAATAGAATATACTTTACTTTTTTATAAAAATATGCTGATAACATGAATCTTTGTATATTTTAAAATAACTTCTTATCTTTAGTTTCCTTTTTTGCTTTTTGATTTTCTTGTGTTATTCTTATTTCTTTAAAAGGAATTAGAAAATATTCCAACACTTTCTAAACCCTAAATAAATTTAAATGTGTTTTAAATTGAAAAAAACTTATTGATAAAATAAATATTATACGACTTTTTTGCGTATGGCTTTTACAGATTTATTTCATCTATTATACTTGTTTTATAATACTTTTATTTATAATTCAATGTAACAAAGGTTTTCATTGACCTTTTCAACATATTATGCTTTATTTAGAATTTAAACAACTTTTGTTACTTTGTTGAACAAATCATTATTACTGGATTTGGCCATTATGTTTCTCTGTTACTGCTTGTTCTCAAAGTCCCTTGGTAAATTTTACCCATTTAAAAAAATATCTAAGAGAATAAATTCTTTTATAATATAGTCTTAAAATATCTTATGTTTAAAAAAACACATTATTTTTATATATAATCTGCAAGTATGTCAATATACTTGTTTTCCTAATAAAAAGTATTATTTGTAAAACTTTAATTTTCCCTAAGTGACTTAGGGTGATTTATTATCATTAATCCATTGCTTTCTTAAATTATGATTAAAAAGTCTATACTTTCAACTTTAGGAAGATATTAAAGGTTTTCTTGGAATTGATATATAATTTGTGGGGGCTGTTAGGTGGCATGGTGGTAAGGCACTGGACTCCCACATGATTGACTATGGTTCAAGTCCTGGACTGGGTGGCCTGCTTTCTTACTTTCCCTCTTCCTCTCTCTTTTTCTGTCTCACTCTGGGAGGGTATTTGTCCTATAGCAAGTTTAAAAAATAAAGATAAACAGTTCTATAAAAATATATAACTTATCATTGCATATATATGTAAAACATTTTACATTTTATCTTCTATCATACACACATTACATATTTAATAACATCTTTCTAAAAGAATTATTTATTTTATTTTATTTATTCATTCATTTATTTTAATTTGACCAGAGAGAGACACACAGAGAGAGAGAGGGAAAGTAAGAAAGCAAGCCACTAGGTTCAGGACTCTTAACTACAGTTGGCCATGTGGGAGTGTCTAGCACTTTAAACATCATGCCACCTGCTGGTTCCCATTTGATAATAAAGGCTTGTTCATTTTTTCTTCATTTTAGTTGTCAAAAAATGATAGTTATATGTTAAATGTCACCACTAGAATAATTTGATTTATCATAATATTTTATTTGCTTTTTTACCCCTTTAATTTGCCAAAGGGCACATATGCTTGCCAGAGAGACAGAAAAGGAAAGGGAGCAAGCAGCCCCCATGGGGTGTGGTCATGCCGCAATCCGTTCGCCTTCTCCTTCATCTCTCCATCCTGTTAAGATCTGGAGCACATGTGCCTATGTGCTGGCATGTTTTATATGCTGCTATGTCCAGGACTCAAACTGCACAGTGTGCCATGTGGGATCCAGGTCCCTTAACAACCAGGCCACAGCTGGCTCTCTAATATTTGTAAAATTAGGATAAAACAAAATATTTTTTGTTTTAACAACATAATTTTGCTACTTATACAAGTTTATCCTAGATTATACAATATTTAAGCACCTTTTTAAAAAATATTTTTTAAATTTTATTTATTATTTTTATTTTTATTTGCTCTAGGGCTTATGTGCTCATCAGAGAGAGACAGAGAGAGAGAGGAAAAGTGAGAAGGCAAGTCGCCAGGTCTTGATGTGAATTCTCAATTGGGATAGGAAAGGAGTCTGCAAGTTTTTTCAGAGGAGTGCTAAGCCAAAGAGATGAAGGTCTGGTTCAGTGTATGCATCCATGCTGGCTTCGCTTTAGCGGTACTTGTGTCACCACTGGAGCTTGAGGTCCTCTTAAGAAATGCAGTAGCTGGGAACCAGCAGTTAGTGTAATGGCTATGTCGCTGGACTCCCACATAGTCGACCGCGGTTCGCGTCCCGGACCCAGTGGCTTAAAACTCACTCCGGGCGCGTGTGCGTGCGTGCCTAGGATCCCGAGAGGAGAATGGAGGAGAAGGGATTGCGGCGTGACCATTCCCCCTGGGGGGTGATTTCTCTCTTTCTGTCTCTATGTCTCTATGTCTGTATGGCGAGCGAATGCAACCTATAGCGAAAACCTCTCCAAAAAAAAAAGAAAAGAAATGCAGTAGCTAAAGACCACTAAGTGGCCAACACCATAGAAACGCCAGCAACACGCCTTCTCTTCACATTGACTATTTGTTGTCATATCAGGTGTAACCTCTCTGAAATGCTTTAGGAGTAAAATCCCACATCGATATCCAGCCTGGCAGCTCCTTAAGTCTGACATCCCTGAGTTTCTTCTCTGTTACTGGTACAACTGACGCCATGTTGGAGTCGTGTCTGCTGTCTAGCTGCCTCCATCTTTCTTTGCCTTCTTGCCTGAAGAGAAACTTTATTCCAACTAGATTTTTTTTTCTCTCTTTATAGATGATGTGACTTTTCTGCGTGGATATTCACGTGATTTTTGTCTATCATCAATGTTCATGTATATTCCCTTCTTTCTTTCTTTTTAATGTTTTGTCTTTATTCATGATAAAGGCTGCGCCTGTGCCTATGAGAGTAAAAAAGAGAGAGGCAGAGGGGGAGAGAGAGAGAGAGAAAGAGAGAGAGAGAGAGAGAGGAACATACTCCATTGGGTCCAGTCATGTGGTGATCTGCTTCCTTCAGTCGTACAGTTAGTCAGATTCTGGGCGCTTGCACATGTGGTAGGTGTGTTTCACACAGACCAGGTGGAGGAGTCAAACCTCAGTTGCCGTGTCTGATTCAGCTTCTCTTGAGTAGTACATTACTACTATGCTATGGAACCAGCCTTCTTATATTTATTTACTTTTTTAAAACTTTCTTTCTTTCATGATCAAGAGAGACAGATAGGGACCAGCAGTTAGCGTAATGGCTATGTCGCTGGACTCCCACGTAGTCGACCACGGTTCGAGTCCTGGACCCGGTGGCTTAAACTCACGCCAGGCGCATGTGTGTGCATGCCTAAGATCCCAAGAGGAGAATGGAGGAGAAGGGATTGCGGCGTGGCCATCCCCCCTGGGGGGTGATTTCTCGCTTTCTATCTCTCTGTCTCTCTCTGTCTGTCTGGCGAGCGCACGCGCCCTATAGCAAAAACCTCTCCAAAAAAAAAAAAGAGAGATAGATAGCACCCCAAAAAAAGTCTTGACACTGCAGTCCACTCCAGTCAGTATCACACGTCTGTGTGCCTGTTGTGTGCAAGAAGTCTTCAGACGTGAAACTGGCACCCTCCCGTGTAGGCCAACCTTGTACAGCATCATGCTTTCCAGCTGCGTCACCATCTAGCCTCCTAATGAATACATTTCTAAAAGCATTTCAAGCATATGTTCCATGTCTATAGTGTGTACATAGACATACTTTAAATAAGATTAGTATATATTTATGGATATATATATATATATATATGTATTTAATAGACAAATGGCAAACTACATGTCTAGTTGGTAAAGATGAAAGGTTTTGATTTAAAAGTTTGACAGTGAGGATAAGAATTTAGAAATTTAGGGGCCAGCCTATGTTGTGGTGATTAAGTTGGCTGGATCCTATATGGTGAACTGTGCAGTTTGAGTCCTAGACCCAGCGGCTTCAAAAAACACACTGGGTGGGTATGTATACATGTGTGCCCCAAATCCCACAAAGGAGGAGAAATGGACAAGAGATCGCAGCGTGGCGATCCCCTCTCACCCCCTGGGGTGTTTTCTTACTTTCTCTCTCTCTCTCTCTCTCTCTCTCTCTCTCTCTCTCTCCCTCTTTGTGGCAAGCACACCATGCTTTCTGACAAAAACCAAAAAACAGAATTTAGAAACTGGACATGGTGGCACCTAGCCGATGGCAAAATAATTACAAACTTGAAAAAAATAAATTTTTATATTTCAATAATGTAATTATTACAGAGAATTTTAAAAATATAAATATTTTTGACCTACCAATTCTATTCCTTGATATTTATTCCAAGAAATGGATTGAACAAAGACAACACAGTTGTGTAGATTTGATGGTTTTTAAAGTTTTCTTCAAAATTATGAATAAATTATGACATATACTCCTAAAAAATTATGCTTTGTATACATATAGACCAAGAGAATAAGACAGAGAATACAGAAATAAACATACACATATACAATCAAAAAACTTTTTTTTCCTTTTCTTTTCTTTTTTTGGAGAGTTTTTTGCTATAGGGCACGTGCGCTCGCCAGAAAGACAGAAAGAGTTAGAGAGATAGAAAGAGAGAAATCACCCCCGGGGGGATGGCCACACCACAATCCCTTCTCCCTCATTCTTCTCTCGGGATCTTGGGCATGCACGCACACGCGCCCAGCATGAGTTTAAGTCACTAAGTCTGGGACTCGAACCATGGTCGGCTACATGGGAGTTCAGTGACATAGCCATTACACTAACTGCTGATCCCACAATCAAAAACTTTTGACAAGGATACTGAGACCATTACGTGAGAAAAAGACAATCTTTGACAAATGGTTGAGAAAACCTATGTAGCTACATAACAACAATGAAGTTGCATCCTTCTTAACTGTGTCTGAGTTTGTGTCTCCTCAAAATCTGCAAATTGAAACCTAACCCCCAATATGATAGTATTAAGAAGTAAGATTTCTGGGTGGTGGTTAGGGCATGGGAGTGATCAGTACTGTCTTGCAAAACTCTGTGACATGAATTAAGCTTATTCTAACATTGCATAAGACTACCTAAACCATTGTCATCAGAAGGGTGAATTACACATTTTAAACTGTGCCCAGTGATATCATAGAAGATGTAAAGAATATGTAATTCATATTATCTTGGCTCTCTACAACAATCATGCCTATTTTTTATAGGTAGTTCAATATAAAAGTGTTAATTTGAGAAATGATTTTTATTATTTTGTGTAAACCATGTCTGGAAAGCTATGACTTCCCCAGATTTTGTTTCTTAAAAAGGAATCCAAGTAACGAACTATTTCCAGGATTTTACATTATGAGAATGAGATTGAGATGGGATAAAAATGTCTCTATTACTGAATTTATATTATTTGTCTACTATTATAATATCCACTATATTATATTCATACACATTAGGCAATTCAGACTTTGACAACTAGATCCAAGGAAGTCTAATATGAATACAATATGTCATAGCACTAACCATTAAACTTGAGTTGCCATAGTCTCCTCCTATTCATATTTACTTTTATCTTGATTTATTCTTTAAATAACCATTAGAAATGTGCTTTATTAGTGCATGTCCCCTAAATAACTTTTGGGATACTGATAGCTAGTATTTATGCAATATCTTTTCCATGCAGGACCTGTCTTAATTATGTTTACATATGTTATCTCATTTAATCCTCACAACGAACTTAGAAAGCTTTACAGTAGCTACAGAAAACTGAAGGGAATGCTTATGCAGCAGCTAAGATATAATTTTAAAATTCACAAACATATGCACACACATACACAAATTTTGTTTATCTTCCCAGAACTCTAATGAAGTTTGAAACCTTCTGAAAAAGCTTCTGATTTAGAAAGACATCAGAACTTAAATTGCATATAGTTTTTCCTGTCTACTTCTGTAATAGTTTTCTATCCCATGAATGTAAGTCACTATGTGCTAAAGTTTAAATCATGTAGAAATCCACTTCTCACTTTTTCCTTTCCATCCACATTCGCACACACATATGAATTTAACTATTAATATCTTCAAACAATAATTCACTTTAACTGAGGTCTCCCTGGTTCTCTATAGTTATAAATATCTTCATATTAGAAGTGACTTAATATCTTTATTAATCTATGAATTGCAAAGAACTTACAGTTTTATTTGTAAAAAGGATAGTCATTAAGAAAACATAAAATCTTCATTAACTTAAATGTCTTCCAAAATAGTTTTTTGTAAAGTAAATTGACTTTAGTAAAAATTAACATCCAGACTAGAAATTAATGTCAAATAGAAGCATCTTTAAATGTATAATAACTGAAAATGATGAACTGCTCACCTATTAGGCTATATCTAGGTCCTGGGTTGTATAAATAGCAGTTCCTAAATTCTCAAACATGAGTGAGCATCAGAAACACCGGAAGAGCTTGATAGAACACAGATTCTCATTCCATCGGTCGGGGTTGGAGCCCAAGAGTACGGATATCTAGCAGTACTCAGATAATACTAGCGCTGCTGGTCCAAGATCTACATTTTAAGAATCACCAATGTACACTGATTTCCCAATGCATAGTCTCTTTTTTTTTCCCCCAATGCATAGTCTCTTTACTTTTTGTTTGTAGAAAGAGGAGAAATAATTCCATTCAAACTCTGCTATTGTCTGTTGAGGCCAACTCTCTGGCAGTCTCTTGGGTATATTTAAGCGCCTGCTTCAGCCACAGCCATGAAATGTGACCACCTCTGTGATGAAGTGGGTCAGCATAAATTGTTACAAGCTATTTTCTAAAGAAAGAATGGCAGACTTTTCTCCTTTGTTTTTTTTGGTTTGTTTTTTTTTTTTTTTTTTTTTTTTTGGTCAACTTTATGGTTTGAGGTTGTAAGTTGGTTTTTCATTGAGCATACAAATTCTTAAAAATTTGTATATGCATATCTCCCATCAAACATCATTAAATTTTAGATGAACATAAAAGTAAAACTAAACATTCAAAGCATAAAAAAGATGATTCAAAATAAGAAAAAATATAAATATGTTTAAATATGGACATAGCAACAGAAATTATGAGACAATTAACCAAATGAAGTGAAAAATAAGTTCTCTATAATGTAAGTACAATTTTAAAAGAAAGCAGAGGCCAGGTGGTCGCACAGTGGTAAAACGTGATGCCATATAAGGCAATCCTACAAGGAAAGGTTCCAGGTTCAAGACAGGAGACCTCTCTGAATATATTGGGCATATGGTGTCCATAATGCTTTTTTTATATTAAAACCAATACAAGTTAAAACAAAAGGGAACAGTGCTTTTAAGACAAACTAGAAGTCTAATAAATGCTAATTTGTGTGTGGAGACTATTTCCGGTGGAATATATAAATTAGCTTATTATTATGGAAGTTTATCAATATGTTAGCATCTTTTGACTTACAAGCTTTTCTTGTGAAAACTAATACTAAGAAAGGAAAAACATTGAAGATACTCACTGCAGCATCATTTATTTAAAATTAAAACTAATATACTAATTTTCATTTCATATGTGCTTAAGTAAATTGTTTCAATCAATATAATAATACATTATAAAAATACGTTATACTGGGACCAGCAGATGGCGTAATTGTTAATAGCACTATAAATGTATTTTTCTTCCCATAATTTTTTAAATAACTATTTTATTTGACATTATTTATTTACTTTTTAATTTTTATTTGACCAGAGAAGGACAGAGTGAAAGTGAAAGCGAGAGAGAGAGAGAAAGCGAGAAAGCAAGCTGCCAGGTCTAGGACTTGAACCACATTCAGCCATATGACAGTCCAGCAACCTCAACCACCATTCCACCTGCCACTTCTTCCTTTTATTTATTTATTTTTTTGGAGAGGTTTTTGCTATAGGGCGCGTGTGCTCGCCAGCCAGACAGAGAGACAGAGAACGAGAAATCACCCCCCAGGGGGGATGGCCACGCCGCAATCCTTTCTCCTCCATTCTCCTCTCGGGATCTTGGGCATGCATGCACATGCGCCCGATGTGAGTTTTATGCCATCGGGTCTGGGACACGAACCGCGGTCGACTACGTGGGAGTCCAGCGACATAGCCATTACACTAACTGCTGGTCCCCCTTTTATTTTTTAATTATATTTTATTCTTGCTAGATTGCTTTATTATAAGAACACATATCTTGTATAACTAGATTGCTTATTATAAGAATACATACCTTGTATAACACATGTAATGTACAAAATATGTGTCGACTGTTCATGTTAAACTTCCAATCACCAGTACACTATTACCAATTAAGGTTCAGAGAATCAAAAGTCATATGTGGATTTTCAACCATATGGGTGGTCGTCAGCTCCCCAACCCCTGAGGTGTTCAAGGGCAAAATTAATTACCTTTAGCATTTAGTAACACTTCATTGCAATAATAAAAATGATTTTAGATAAAAAGGAACAAGACAAATATATGTGTATGAATATGCATATATGCACACCTGCATCTATACATGCATATATATGCATATTCATACACATATATGTGTATAGATGTGGTTGTGCATAAATAAATGTATATGCATATACACATATACATACAAAGAAGATTTCAAAAGCTTATGAAAGAATAGAAATAAAATACAAGTTTATTTTAGTGCAAGAAAATTTGAAATCTATGTATAGTATTTTTATAATATGCACTTCCCTGAGCTTTTCGAAGATATGTATAAATAGATAAATAGACTACATATGTGTATATACATATCTGTATTACTTAGTAACAACTATATAAAATTATGTCTATGGTAGATGAAACAACAGATAGTTACTTTAGAGAGTTAAGGATTATAGATACTTTTCTTTGCTCTAATGAATTATTGTGTAGATTGCATAAAGATACTTTACTATGACAAAAATGACACACACTCTCCTGTGTATCAGAATAGTGACAACCAAGACTCTTCCTTTCCCAAAGGATGGCTTTTGCTGTATATCGGGGTCAGTTGCCTACTCTTTATAAAATCTGTAAGTTAAGAAAGGTTTTCAAAGTTTGAAATGACAGTTTTTCTCTCTTTTATTTTCCAGTATACTTGGATTAACCAAATTGCTTTTAGCAGTTATTTTGAAGTACTAGAATAACTTCCATTTTTTGTGAAATAATAAAATAAGCAGTAAGTGTTCCTTACAAGGATCAGCCAACATAGGAACTATTTTTATTTAAGGATTTTAGTGTACTTTCACTATAGAGAAATACTTAAACATTTTTCCACTGACTGGAAAACCCAGAGTTTTCTTTTACTTCTTTACTTTTGGATGGTATAAATAAAAGTATGAAATATGATTGGTTTCTCTTCCTACATCATTAATCATTTATTAAATTGCAAAGATGAAATCCTGTGCTTTTCAAATCAAAATAATGAGGGTGATCTTGATTCTGCTACATCTTCTCTGGGTGTGTAAACGTACCCTGTGAGGGCTCCCCTGTCCAGGGAGACCAGCCTGGGCTCTGCCATGTCCACTGCCTTGAGACTAATCTGCCTGCACTCAGTGTGCACTAGCTCAGAGTCTGAAAAAGGAAGAGTGGAGTGAGTTAACCCAGGTGCTAAGAGGTGAGATCAGTGAATCAGAGCATTTTTGCAGAAGAGCATTTTATCTTTTTTTTTTTTAAACTGGGTTATTTTATACAATGTTGGAATGAAAATGAACTTGCAATGAAAGTGATTAACTCCTGCATTATTATTATTTTTTTTGAGAGGTTTTTGCTATAGGGCGTGTGCGCTCGCCAGACAGACAGAGAGAGACAGAGAGATAGAAAGCGAGAAATCACCCCCCGGGGGGATGGCCACACCACAACCCCTTCTCCTCCATTCTCCTCTCAGGATCTTGGGCATGCACGCACACGCGCCCGGCGTGAGTTTAAGCCACTGGGTCCAAGACTCGAACCACGGTCGACTACGTGGGAGTCTAGCGACATAGCCATTACGCTAACTGCTGGTCCCACTCCTGCATTATTTATTGCACATAAGCTCAAACAAATATGCAAGTCAAACATGCAATTTTTGTATAAAAAGTCTTCCTTTTTAAAAAAAGTAGAACACGCATGTAACGAATTTAGAGTACACAAACCACAAATTAAAAAAAAAAAAGTCTCCTTTTTTCACTTTGAACACATTTTCCTCTCCCTGAAGGGTAAGTACTATTTAGCTTATAATTTTTGTTTCTGTTTTTAAAAGAAATACATGTGCTAGTGTGTACATATGAATAGTAGCTCCACATATAAACAAAAATTGACTATACTTCATCCTTTTCTTGCTTTTATGGTGTGAGATAAATTATATTCGTCTAGAGATAGCTGCCAATATATGTGATCCCTATGATTTCTGAAATTAATCACATATTTTGAACAACTGAATGATATTTACTAACAATTAATTAGTGTAATTTTAGATAATCAAATATTTATATAACTGTCATTTCAAAATATGCCAGCAGGAGATTTATTTATTCACTCAACATGCATACACTGACAGCGCCATGAACCAATCGCTGAGTCAGAACTTGGGATAGTACAAATCGCTCACACATGTGCAAGCGAATGTGCAAAATCATATCCTCTGTGTGGATGGAATTCATTGCCGGTTCAGGGTTTGGAGAGAATAAAGGTTTTGCTGTAGACGGGAGTTGCTCCTTGTTCACATCTTTCAATCTCTGATAAAGTTAAAAGGAAATGATTCGATTTAATGCATTTTCCTTTACCATGTAGAGAACAGAGAATGACATAGTTGAAAAAAGTCTTTGGCACAGCTTAGCAGATGGAAATCATGGAGGCTTGTTGTTTTGGGGGAGAAAAAGCCAAAACAACAACAAAATGTATGAGGTATAGACTTCTAAGTACTTTGGTCTTTTGATGGTGTGACCATACTTAGGGAAATTAAACTTGCTTTGAGTAAAGCTTTTGGATCTGAGTTATAAATTATTCCCTAAAGACATAATTTTCTGTTTATTTGCTTAAAATATATTAAAATTTAAAGAGGAAAAAGAACACAATATTTGCTGGGCCTACACTGGCGTTAGATAAGAGACAAAAACATTTTTAGTTTGGTGTATTTTGTAAAGCCAAATACTTGCAAATAAAATTGTTAATTTCTACAATGGCAATCTAATAGCATCATCAGCAGACATAAAAGGGAAAAGACTAACTGAGAATGTATTCACAAAATGTATTAAAGTGAAAGGGTTAATTTCCTGGGAGTACATAGAAGGGTCATAATTAAGTTAAAGGCATCGTAAAAAAGATAAACACTTTTATAGTAAAACATATAAAGATGAAAGTAGTAGCACACATGCATGCACAAACACACGCACACACATGTGCACACACACACACATGCACACACACACACACTTACACATCCAAACACACACTCAAATAGCAAATGCAATAAAAGTTCACCCTGTTAAATAATAAAATAAATAAAAATAAATAAAGGGAATAAACCTCTACTACCTTTACCACAGACTTAATTTATCAACAATTCTTATGATTTACTTTCAAGATAAAGTGAGACTCTGTCCCCTGTGACCTCCCTCTGCAAAGGCACTGTCATCACTCACCTGAACTATTGAAAGAAACCTCTTGTTTTTCTTCAGTCTATTCTCCGCTGAACAGCCAAGATGATATTTTAAAAATATACATAAACCATGTCATCCCTCTGTTCAATGCTTGTCTCGGGGCAGCTGCTTCAGGGAGGGCAACACAAGTTATGAGGGACTTCATAAAAGGTTGGGGGAAATGGGATCAAAATCTGAATTTATTTTAAGGAAAACTTAGAATCCATGCATTTTCTATAAACTTTTGGAATACCCCTTTTATACTCTTGTCAGATGCAGGATGCTGCCTTTGCTAGATGCTCATCTCTTTCTACTTTTATCTATTTAGAAGTGCACAGTGGGTCGGGACACCTGCATGATTCTCAGATGGGTATACTTTTATTTTCTGAGGCTTTGCATAAGATTTGTGCCTGAGAGTGAAGACTCACACAAGTTAAGTGGGAAATCGTATTTTCTTCTGTGCCAGTACTGAATATACATTTTGGAATAGCTAGTTAGATTAAAATCTGCTTCTTTCAAGCCCCAGAACGAGTACCCTCCTGTCCTTCAACAGACAGAATTCCCTCAGTTCTGCCTCCTACTCTACTGGAGTCAAGGTCAGAATCGTTCTTGGGACAACCATTAGTTTATCGCAGAACAGACTTCAAGTGGACCCATGGACTAATTTGTCCTTCCCTCATTCAACCTGTACTACATTTTACAGAAGTTCCTCAGAGTGTTTTTAGGTATAGGTATTTTTTAAAGACATTTTACTTTGTCACAAATTAAAAAAAAAAAAAAATAGTAGCTCAAAACACCGAAATTTTTGTGCTTGATAATTCTGAAGACAGAAATTTGAACAGGGTACAGCAAGGGTAATTTTCTATGCTTCACCATTATCTGTGACCTAGCTGGAAATTCAAAAGATGATAATCATTCTGATGAATGATTCTGGCACCTGGGATGTTTGACTTGTATACTCTAGATCCTAACTATAACAATACATAGCTTCTTCATGTGACTTGGTTTCCTCACAGCATGGCTGACTTAGTCTGGTCTTATTTAATAGCTGAAGGCTCCAGTCATGGTTACAACTGAACAAAGCAAAAGCTACATTATCTTTTATGACCCAAGTCTTGAGAGTCACAGTTTCGTTTAGTCCATGGAAGTTAAAACCTAAATAGATTTCAAGAGGACTGCTAAAGGAAAGAAGTGTGTCAAAAACTGGGGGCTACTGTTTTAAACTCTTCTTAGCTCTCATCCCCTTCTTTTGTGTTGATACACTTACCTTCCACCAATTCATAGTCTTTTGGTCATTGTACAATGTGAGGTCAGAGGGTAGATGTCCACGCAAGTAATTCCTCAAAATGAGGTTCATTTGGAAACCTTAGCTGCCCTACTCCATTTGAAGAAAGAAGTGGAAATAAACAGATTTTAAAAACAAATATCACTAGCCTGTTGATTAGAACTTTGTTGACTAGGAAAGTGAAGTTGATGTTTTTGTTTATTAAATTTCTTGGACCCTTTCTTACTTGCTTGAAATTTATGAAATATTGAAAGTCATTATAAAGTCAAGAATACCAAGCAGAACTTCCAAAGAAAAACCAGGATGAAGATTTTTGAAACATTGAGATATAACATGAAAGATAAAGAATTCTGTTGTGTGTTTTCTTCGGCATTCTATGAAGTAGTAATGATTGTGTGTTAAGTGTGTGCGTACAATTTTTCATTTGATATCAAGTATTTTTAGCAAAACTTATCACATAGAAAAGATGTTAGTACAGAAGATGTGGTGAGAAAGCAGAGATGGCATCTAGCAACTAATTTTTAAATATAAAACACATATGTGTAACTGAGAGTAAGTGCATCTAGACACACAGTTATATCTCATGCCTTCATATTATAAAACTAGGTCTTTTCTTTAATGAATTAAATAGTTTGGGTATGCATGGAATATGAAACATTTTGTATATTTTATTGAAATATTCATATCTATAGTTAGTAATTAAAATTATGCTAAAATATTTCAATGATTTTTAATTTTATAGTACCTTAAAACATGTGTATTTCAAGATCATCATGTTAACCATTAGCTTTTTATAAGGTAAGCTCCTTAGAAATATCGGTACGAAGAGAATTCTGGGTAGTTAATTAATGGTTACTTAGGACTTTGCAATATATACCTTCTTAGAATGAATATGTTTTTATAGTAGAAATATTCTACTGCTAACACACAAATGTCCTTTAAAAGCAGATGGAATTTTTATACTCAAGAGTCCAATTAGTGCTTCTTAGTGAATTCTTATCCTAGTATCTGTTTTGGGATTGGGAAATATTCCTTAAAGAAGCTTATTTGTAAAAATATTAGTGATGCAAATGTCTCTTTGCCTCAAGTGAAAATGCTAAAAATGATCATGCAACATTATTAAACATTATAACAGTGTCATATCCTTTTTCCTCTCAGAGGAACTTCTTTAATTTTCAAATTCTTATCTCTTAAATTCCTCTGTGATTCATAATTTACTCCATTATTTCAGTCATTAACTAATAGAATGTAATATATTGTGCTCAGCCCTGTATTTAATTTAAAACAAACAAGCAAGCAAACAAGAAAATTAGCTTTTTTATTTTCTTGAAGGGCATGTGAACTTACCAGAAAGGGAGAGCGAGAGAAAGAGACAGAGAAAGGGAAAATGAGGAATCACTTCATGCGGGAATGGCCCCAATGCAGTCCCTTCTCTTCCATTCTCATTTTGGTATTTTGGGCACACACTTACATGTCTTGTGTGTTTTTCAAACCACCAGTCCAGAACTTGAACTGTGTTGTCAGTCATGTGGGATCCAGCCACCTTAACCACCATGCCACTGGCTGGGCCAAGAAAGTAAGCATTCTGTAAATTACAATACACTAATAATATGAGATAAAATACTAGACTTATTATAATCCCAGATTCCTTCTTTGCAGAAGAGGGAGAGGAGTTAGAAAGAGAAGTGACATATAAATTAAATTTTCTATGTAACACTCCCAATTGTCCTTAATCAAAAACTATTTGGCTATAATCGGCCATTTAGTTATTTATTTTTATATTACTTTTATCACCTATGTCTTTACAGTGTATAACACTTATTTTTTCAGCACTATTACCATGAATGCCAAGACAAAGAAATTACTATATGCATCATTATCAGGAAATAGCTTTTCATTTTTGGCCAATTAAATATACTTTTTATTTCTTTCCCTGTTCCCCTCCCTCCCTCCATTACCCACCCCCCTATTACCCCTGAGATAGTATCCTTACTATCTCTAGTATCTACCATTGCTCTCTCTGCTACTATACCTTCCAAACTTTCAGTTTCTGCTATAGAGTGCAGATAACATGTATATATTGAGTAGGGACATACAAAGTCTGTCTTTCATAGTCTGATTTGCTTTGCTTAGCATTAACTCTTCTATTTTCATCCACTTTGTATCAAATGTCAGGGTCTCATTGTTTTTTTTTTTTTTTTTTTTCTTTTTTCTTTTTAATAGCTAAGTAGTATTCCCTAGAGTACATATGCTACATTATTTTCAATCCAATAATCTATTTTTGGACCTGGGTTGATTCAATGTCCTAGTGATTGTAAATAATGCTGCAATAAATATGTACGTGTAAATGTTTCTCTGACTGAGGGTTTTTTCTATCTTTTGGGTAAACACCTAAAAGTGGAGTTACTGGGTGGTATGGTAGTTCTATTTGTATATTTCTAAGGTTTCTCCATATCATTCTCCAAAGCGGTTGAGCCATCCATTTTTTGAATAAATACTTTAGAATCATTTCAGGCGCCAAAGAGATCAACTATTTTTTTCTTTTAAGAGAGATTTTTGCTATAGGGCATGTGCACTTGCCAGAGAAATGAAGAGTGACAGAGAAAGAAAGTGAGAACTCAACTCCCCTCAGGGGACTGGCCACACCACAATCTCATTTCTGTTCTTCTCTCCTCTCGAGATTTTGGACATGTACATACACGAGCCCTACATGAGTTTCAGCCTCTAGGTTCAGGACTTGAACCACATTTGGCCATATGGGAGTCCAGCAATGTAACCATTATACCATCTGCTGGTCTCAGATACATTTTTAACAAAATGACCTAAGAGAGAAGAAATTAAAATGAATGTATTTTGGTTTACAAAAAAAAATAGAATAAAATAAGTATGAGGCTTGATGTAACTGTCTCCTGGAGTTTCAGAGAAATTAATAAAGGAATTTAAGAATGGGAAAACATACTTCCATGTTGAAAATCAGGCTAAAATATGCTTTATATCTCACATATTTTCATATTTTTTCTTCAAGTGAAAAAATAGAGAAAAATATCTAACCAAGCTATTTAGCTACATAAGAATGACTATCCTTTTCTTATTTCTGAGGTTAAGGGTCATGCAATAAAAAACTTAACATTTGACAGTTAAAGTAGCAGCAATTGAATCTAAATATAGCTAGTGTAACAGTTGAGAGGCAGATATTGATCCTTGGCAATTGACTCTTCTTTGACAGATACTGAGTATACAATGATTTTATTTTCTTTAAAAACTGTAGGAAAAAAAAAACAAGAAGCAAACAGCAAATGAAAAGTAAATGGGATCAGATTTTCAAAAAAAAAATCTTTTAAACCTTATGGGTTAAAATAAAGATTGAAAATATTTGAAAATGTTTTTAAAATTGTATTTAAACATTGTTTTAAAAGATTATCAAACCAAAGCAAACTTAAAATATATTAGTTCAAACATTGTAAAAGGTATTGTGTATATAACTAATATACTAATAGACATTAATAACTACTTACTAACATTGTCATTTGTAAAATAGTTTTAATTAAAAAATTGCTACAGGGTGCATGCACTCATGGAGGGACAGAAAGAGAGAAAGAGAGAGAGAGAAAGTGAGGAAGCACCCACCAGTGGGCGTGGCCACCCTGCAATCTCTCTTCCTTTTTCCTCTTGGGATTTTGAACACACATGCACATGTAATTTAACACCTGATGTGTTCAATTTCAAGCTGCTGGGTCTGGGACTTAAACCACTCTAAGCCATGTGGAATCTACCTGCTTCAACCACCATGCTGGCCCTATCAACTCTAAAAATATTTGAAAATACATAAACATAGTCTAAAACGTCATATTGTACCAACTAATATAAAGTGAAAAATAAGGGAAGACAAAATGTGAAAAGTTAAAATGAGCTCAGTGTCCTATGTTTTATAAAGAAGGGTAAGTACAGTTTTACTTGATGATATAAAATTAAAAATATATATTATTTTAAGAATTGATTTTTAAATTTTTTCTACATAGAAGAAACAAAATATTGAAGTAAAGTTTTGGAAAATGCAAGGATAACAGCTCAAATAAAGTAAAATTATCTTTATTTTCTCTCAAAGCGCTACAGAAATTTTGAAAAAACATAAAGACATTGCAAAAATCATCAAAGCTGAATATGGAAAATATTTAAGGAACCATGGAAAGAAAACAGGTAATTATCTGAAGCCTAAATAATTTATTATTCCATTCACACAGTATTCTGGAAAAGGCAAATCTATAAATTTATAATTGAGCTAGATAGAAAAAAAATGGTAAAAAGTGCCATTCTGTGAGGCTGACTCACATGGGAAGGTTCCAGATATTCATCTTTCTGGTTCATGGAATGAATACACACACACACACACACACACACACACACACACACACATATATATATATACACACAAAAACTTAAAAAATGTAACAAGGCAGTTATTGCCAAGGATTTGGAGAGGAAAAAAGGAATGAATTAATAAATTACAGTGAAGTTTGGGGTCATGAGTTTAGAGTCATGAAACTATTCTGTATACTACTGCAATGATTTGATACATTATTCATTTATCAAAACACATAGAACTTTGTGTCAGAAAGAGTTAGCCTTATGTATACAAATTTAAAAAAACAATGTTAATACAGAATTATTTTTCAGGTCTCATAACACTGTTTGCAGACAATGACCTACTTATTTCTGTTTGTTTGCTTGTTTTTGCATCAACTTACTCTCTAACCTTAAAGAAATGTAATGTTTGCCTATTGACCAAGGTACATTTGAAATTAGGTATCTAATATAAGGATTATTAGCTCAGTGACAGATTATTTCACTGGAATAGCCTGTAAATAACTTTCTTTTGCAGAATCTTCTATGGGTCAAATGAACTAATTTTTTAAATTTCTCGTGATTTTTCCTCTATTCAAGCAGTATCAATAATTAAAATAATAGGTAATCGTAATTCCAAATATATACATTCAACTAATTTTCAACAAGGGCATCATGAACATTAATTGTAAAAAATATAGTCTCTTCAACAAATGGTGCTAAGAAAAGTGAATATCCATTTGCAGAAAAACAAAACTAGACTTCCATTTTCCCATACATAAAATTTAATTAAAAATTTTTAGAACTTAAATGTCTGACCCAAATTACTACAAGGATATAAGGAAACTGCTTCAGGACATTGGTCTGGACAAAAATATTTTGGTTAAGACTTCAGAACCATTGGCGACAAAAACAAAAATAAACAAATGGGATTATGTCAAACTAAAAAGCTTCTGTCTAGCAAAGAAAACAATCAGAGTAAAGAGACAACCTATAGAATGAAAAAAAAAATTTGCACACTATTCAGCAGATAAAGAATTAATATTTAAAATACACAAGGAATTTAAATAGCTCATTAGTAAAAATAAACAAAAAATATGATCAAATCTAGGTAAATAATTTAAATAGATATTTTTCAAGAGCAGATATACAAATGGTCAAGAAATATATGAAGTAATCCTCAGTATCACTCATTAATAAGGATATGTAAATCAAAACCATAGGGGGTTATCATTCGACCCTAGTTAAAATGGCTATTGTAAAAAAGATAAAAAGTGACAAATGGTGATGAAGGTATGAGAAAAGTGAACCATTATACACTTTTAGTGAGAATATAAACTAGTATAACAATTATGGAAAACAGCATATAGATTCTTCAAAAATCTAACAATATAAATTCCTAATGATCCAGTAGTCCAACTATTTGGCATCTAGCCAAAGGAAAGGAAATCAATACATTATCTGCAATACTTATTCACAATAGCCAAAATTGGGAATCAACCAAAGTGTCCATAAACAGATAATGGATTTTAAAAATGTAATATAAGTACACAATGGAATACTATTCAGTAACTTAAAAGAATAGTATGCTAACTAATATTAGAGACACTATGGATGAGCTAGAATGACATTATGTTAAACAAATTGAGCCAGGAATAAAAAGAGAAATATTGCATATTCACAGTTATATGTGCAAGCTAAAAATATTGACCATATAGAAATAGGGGGGGTCGGATAGTGGTACAGCAGTAAAATGCAACATTCTGTAAAGCTGAACAACATGGGAAGGTCCCAAGTTCACATTCAGAGACCTCACACCAGGCACTATGTGCCTGTGATCTGGAGATGGCTGCGACATAGTGTTAAGATCCTGTTAGGGGTGCTATCTCTCTGTCTCTCTTGCTCATAGAAGATAGAAATAAATAAACTTAAAAAATAGAATTAGAGGGACCAGCAGATGGAGTAATGGTTACGTCACGGGATTCCCACTTACTTGACTGCAGTTGGGGTTTCAGACCTGCAGACTTAAAACTCACACTAGGTGTGTGTGCGTGCATGCCCCAAATCCTGAGATGATAATGGAGAAGAAGGAATTGTGGCATGGATCTCCCCACTCCCACCCCGGAGTGATTTCTTGCTTTCTGTCTCTCTGGCAAGCACATGTGCCCTATGGCAAAAATCTCTCTCTTAAAAAAAAAAAAAAAAAAAAAAAAAAGAGAGTAGAATAGTGGCTACTGTAGGCTGAGAAATCTATGTAGAGGGCAGGGAAATAAGGAGATTTTGGTTAATAAATATAAAATTGCAATTAGGAGGTATAAATTATAGACCAATAAGGTAACTATATTTAGCAATATTTTTTGTGTACTTCAAGGTTCCCAATACAAAGTAATGACATATGTTTAAGGTGATGGATATACAAATTATCCTGATTTGATCATAATATATTGCATTTATGCATGGAAAAAATCACACTGTGCTCCATAATTATATACAATTATTATATCAATTAAAAACAGTAACTAAATGATTAAACATAGGACTTTATAAGTTTCAAGCGAATTAACTCAATGTTCATAATAACTGAAGTAGATAGGTAAGTTAGATTAGGTTTCCCCAGAAACAGGAACTGAAAAGATTTATGAGTATGTGATTTATTGAAGCAGTGTCCTCTGAACAATCAGTAAGAGAATGAGAAAGGTAAGATGTCAATGCAAGAATGAAGGTTCCAGGGAGGTCTAACTGACCCTTATTTTAGTGGAAATTCTGAAGGGTAAATTGTTGCAAAACAGTCTTTCTTTGGAAAGCAGGGCTTTTGTTTTTGTTAAGTAATTGGTGTTGGTTCCAAAGGAGGAATTTTTAATTAAATTATTTTTAACATTTGTTTACTTATCTATTTATTTGTTGTGAGTTTTCAAGCCACCCATCAGGGACTTGAAACATGGTTGAACCATGGTTGGCTATGTAGTTTGTAGGAATACACCTTAACTACCACCTATTACCCCCAGGAGTGATTTTTTTTTTTTTTTAATTTTTTAATAATGGGAAGAGGTGGAGGACAGGCCAGGCATAATGTCCAATCATCTCAGTTCTTGGTAGCCTCAAATTTCTGAAGACTGTCCATAAGAAAATACTCAAGTGTGAGCCTTTAAGAAAAGTACTCAAGGGGCCAGTGGATGGCATGGTGGTTCAGGTGCTAGACTTCCCACATGGCCAGGCATGGTTCAAGTCCCAGACCTGGTGGCTTGCTTTCTTACTTCCCCTTTCTCTCTCTCACTCTGTCTCTCTCTGGTCAAATTAAAATAATAATAAAAAATAAAATTAAATAAATAAATGATTTTTAAAAGAAGAAAGAAAGAAAAATCACCAGACACCCCAACTACCAGGGTTAGGGCTTCCCCAAAAACACAATAAAAGAAGTCTGGGAGATCTGAACTGGATGTTACTAGCTTGTGATACAATAAGTGTATTGATTCCTTCATTTTAGAAGTCAAGAACATTGTAGCTCAGAAAAATTATGTGATTTGTCTATCTAAGGGCTCTTAGGTAAAAAAAAAAGTACAGGGTTAGGATGCAAGTCTTGTCAGTCTAGTTGTAGAGCCAAGGTCTTAAAATTGACTCCAGGTTTTCAAATTAGCAATGTATTTATAGTTTTAAGTCTGTTCTGGTAGTTACTTATGAATTCATGTACATCCTGGGGCATTAAATAAAACCAAAAGTACTGTAGATGTTAGAAAACTCATAAGAAAGTTTTCTTATTAGGTTACTCGAGGCATTTTTTTTTTTTTTTTTAGAAATTCAACTTCATTTAGAAACATGACTTTCTAAGATAATTGTTTAGCATTTATTCCACCCAAGGGTTTCTTTCTTTAAAAGTTGATTTACCTTCTCAGGGTATGGTTTATATTTTGTTTTATTATTTGAGTCATTTTTCCAGAGTTCAAAATTAACCTATATAGATTTGATTTTCTCCATTCCACAACCAAGAATTTGCCCAGCAAACTTGTTTAAGAAGGGATCCAAAATCAATATGTAATTAAAGCACTCACATGCAAGATTTAAAAATTACCACAGTAGGAAATATGCAATGGGAAATGAGCACTTTAACTTGAGTGATTTGTAGTCCTGTCAACAGCAAATAGGATGTGACGTGATGCAGACCCAGATATTACATTGACTACAATAATAAACATTCAAGAATATAGTGTAATGAGCACACAATTATGAGTTTTAATAAGGATATGCTACAGCTAAAGTTGGAAATACTTTTGGGGGTAATGGACCTACATAATTTAAAGATAGGCAGTAAACTGCAGGCAGTAAAATTCAATTACAGTGACTGTAAGATGCATTCAAATATGCTCCCATGAAGCATAAGATTCCCAGCATCATTTTGCCAATAATGCTTCCTACAGTTATGGCTGGCCACACTTTCATTCTGATCATTTAATTTACGAACATTACAGAGGAACAGAATGGTTAGTGCGGATTTAAAAAAAGCCTTAATAGTTTATCATAGTGATGAATTCTATCTTCAGAAAAGCATATGTGGACTTTTCAAAAACAATCACATAGTTTATCAAAAGAGGGTAGTTATCCGCAAGAGTCCTAAATCTCTTATAATAGGAAATGAAAAGAAGGCCATATATCCATGGGAGAAGTTGTGTTTACGATAGCCAGAAACAGGAAGATAGACAATGCTAGGCAGTATGCCATTCCCAGAATGACAGGCTGTTTGGTTGGGTATTGTCAGACAAATTCAGAAGGGAAGGAAATTTTTCTCCCAGTGTTTTCTCCAATGAATATATGGCAACATACTGAGATTTTCATTTCATTACTTTAGTAAATATATTTATATTATATTTCTTAGAAGGAGTCATTTATTGCTATACGGTGGGTGTGAGAACTTGTGTTACAAAATGCTAGGATAGCACATCTTTTACAAAGAAAGCGATTGTGTTTAAGAGTCTTTTTCCCCGAAAGGAAAATAAAACTGTCCACAATATATGCAAATTGCATGGAAAGTGTTGATCTGAATGAAATGTTCATATCTTTAACTGACAATTATTAGATAGGAAGAAAAAATATATGGCATTACATTTAGTAGATTTACAGGCTATAAAAGGAAAGCATACATTAAGGCTCTGTTTATAAGATAATATAGTGACTATTGAAAAGCTACATATTAAGTTGCACTACTTTATTTTGCCTGGAAACACTTATCTAAGTGAGTACAAGTATTTTTCTATTGTCTATCATTGTCTATATGCTCTTCTTTTTTAATTTGGTCATTACATAGAAAATAAAGCAAAATGCAAATTTCACATTTTTTCTTCATTATAACCTCTGCCTCCACTCATTAAAATGCTAAAGTCTTATACATGAGATGTCTGTTAGAAACATCTTGTTCTTGGGACCAGCAGTTAGCGTAATGGCTATGTCGCTGGACTCCCATGTAGTCGACCGCGGTTCGAGTCTTGGACCCGGTGGCTTAAAACTCACGCCGGGTGTGTGTGCATGCATGCCCAAGATCCCGAGAGGAGAATGGAGGAGAAGGGATTACGACATGGCCACCCACCCTGGGGGATGATTTCTCATTTTCTTAGCAGCAGTGATTTCTATCATAGGGTATGGCCAGGAAGCCAAAGGTAAAGCTTTCATAATCTTGGAAAACATACTGAGCTACTATCTTTATATGTAATTGTAACTGCATTTTTTTTTTTTTTTTTTTAACCAATCTTTCCTAGATAACTTCAAGTAAAACTAAAATGTAAACCAAAAGAGCAGGTAAGGAACTTGTGCCTAAGGTTGGTCATAGAGTTTTTGAGTTCTATTTCATTACATGCTCATTTCCTGAAATTAATTTTAACTGTATTTCTTTCTTTCATCAGAGATGAGGGAGAGAAGAGAGAGAAAGAAGAACCCTCAACAGGGTCTTATGTCACAATTCTTCCTTCACTTCCCAGTCAGCCAGGATCATAGGTATGCATACACACCTGGGATGTCCAGGTTGACCTGAAAACTGAGCCCCAGTCATCCATGTGGCTTCATCATTGCAGAGGCTACCACTGTACCACAAGGACTGGGCATTTGTTTTTACTATTTTTTAACATGCATTTGTTTTTAAAGTTTCATAATACTTAATTTTTTAAAAATAGTTTTAGGTTTGCAGGAAAAAATGTGCAGAATGTACCTAGAATTCCAATGTATCTCTTTATACCACAATACAACACACACTTCCCTCTATTAATAATATTTTGCATTAATGTGGTACACATTTTATAATTAATAAGTCAACACTGATGCATTGTTATTACCTAAAGCCCATAGTTCACACTAGGATTTAATCTAGCTGTTATATAGTTCTATGAGTTTTAACAAATGCATAATGTCATGAGTAGACCATTTTAGTATGATAGAGAATAATTTTGGCATCCTAAAAATAGAAAGGAACATATTTATTGCTCTTTTCTCCCACTCTCTTTTATACCTAGCAACCACTGATAATTTTACTGCCTCTAAATTTTTTTCTTTTTAAGAATATCACATATTTGGAATATAGAGACTATAGGTTTTCACATGGGCTTAGAAATTACATTTTAGGTTCTTTCATGTCTTTCAGTGACTTGGTAGCTAGTTTATTTTAAATACTGCATAATATTCCAGTATAGACATACCACAGTTTATGTATTCATTCACTTATCAAAGGTCATCTTGTTTTCTTCAATGTTTGGCAATTATGAATAAAGCTGCTGTAAACATGTGTATATAAGTTTTCAGTTCATCTAGGTTAATATTTAGGAACGTGACAGCTTGGATTGTATGGCAAATCTGCATTTAGATTTGTAAGAAATGTCCATGCTGTCTTCCTAGCGACTGTCGTAGTTTACGATCCCATCAGTGATGATTCAGTTTCCGTTGCTCCACATCCTCATCAGCATTTGATGTTATCAGTTTTATGGATTTTGTCATTCTTTTTTTTTTTTTTTTTTTTTTTTTTGGAGAGGTTTTTGCTATAGGGCGCGTGCGCTCGCCAGACAGACAGAGAGAGACAGAGAGATAGAAAGCAGGAAATCACCCCCCCAGGGGGGATGGCCACGCCGCAATCCCTTCTCCTCCATTCTCCTCTCGGGATCTTGGGCACGCACGCACACGCGCCCGGCGTGAGTTTAAGCCGCCGGGTCCGGGACTCGAACCGCGGTCGACTACATGGGAGTCCAACGACATAGCCATTACGCTAACTGCTGGTCCCTCTTTTTTTTTTTTTTAAGAGAGATTTTTGCTATAGGGTGTATGTGCTCACTGGAGACACAAAAAGACATAGAGAACGTGAGAAATTACCTCTGAAGGGAGATGGTTACACCACAATCTTATCTCCTCCTTTCTCCTCTGAAGATTTTGGACATGCACATAGACCAGTGTGAGTTTCAAGTTACTAGGTCCAGGAATGAAACACCAATTGGCCATGTGGGAGTCTAGCACCATAACCACTATGCCTAGCACCATAACCACTATGCCACCTTCTGGCTCCAGATTTTAGTCATTCTAACAGGCTTGTAAGTGGTATGTCATTATTGTAATTTGCAATTCTTTTCATCTGCTTATTTTCTATCTGTGTATCTTTGGTGAGGTAATTGTGAAATCCTCTGTACATTTTAAATTTGGGTTGTTTTGTTATTGTTAAAGGGCCGTAAACATCTTTGTTTTAAAGGTTTCTGCCATAGGGCATGTGCACTTGCCAAAGTCAGGGAGATACATTGAGAGGGAAAGTGAGAAATCGCCCCCGCCCCCCAGGGGAAATGGCCACACCACAATCTCTTCTCCTTTTTCCTCCTGGGATTTTGGACTTGCACTCACATGCACCCAGAGTAATTTTCAAACTGCCAGGTCTGGGACTTGAACTGTGGTGGACCATGTGGGAATCCACTGCCTTAACTACTATTTCTACCTGCTGGAAACATATTTTTTTTATTACAGTTCTTTCTCAGATTTGTGTTCTGTAAATTAAATAAATCTTATCAGTCTATTGCTTGTCTTTTCATTCTCTTAGCAAGCTTTCACACAGAGTAAGAGTTTTTAATTTAATGAAGTCCAACTTAACTAGCTTTTTCTTTTCTTTTTTTTTTACCCTTTCCTTCCCTCAATTTTATTCAAAGTGAAGTTAGAGTACTGAATCTCACACTGGAGTACAGAAATATGAACCCTAAAGCTCTACTTACTGTGGAATATTGAATAGTCATATGACAAAGAGATGACAAGTTCTTTTAACTACCAAAAATGTTACTTTCTGGCTATATTTTTAAAGAAACAATATAGAAACAGCTCTTTCGTCAGCCATAATCTTTGCTATTTCTTTAGTGATTTATGAGCCACGTGATACATTCAAATGCATTATCTTATTTTTTGATGCAATATATCAAGTGCTTATTGCCAAAACGAGGTCTTCTACTATCTCCTAGAATTATTGTAGTTTTGTTTCCTACAATGAAATATCTTATACATTTTGATTTATTCTTGTGAAAGGAGTAAGATGTTTCTAGATTTATTATTTTTGCATGCCACTTGCTGTAGCACTGTTTTCTCAAGACTCCCCTCTCCTTTGAATTGCCTTTGTTCCTTTGTCAATGATTTACTTGAATATGTTAGTGTAGCTCTATATCCAAGTTCTCTATTCTCTTTCATTGATCTATTTGTCTAGTCCTTGGCCGAAATTATTCTATCTTTATTACTGTAGGTTTATAGTAAGCCTTGAAGTTTGATAGTATTATTCCTTCAACTCTGTTCTTCAGGATTGTATTGGTTGTTCTGGATCTTTGTCTTTCCATAACAACCTTAGAGTCAGTTTGCCAATATCAATAAATGAACTCACTGGAATTTTGACTGAGATGCATTGATGCTGTAGATCAAGTTGGTACTGGCACCTTAACAATATTAAATCTTATCTTTATTTTTTTTTTTAGAGGTTTTTGCTATAGGGAGCGTGCGCTCACCAGACAGACAGAGAGAGACAGAGAGATAGAAAGCGAGAAATCACCCCCCAGGGGGGATGATCACGCCGCAATCCCTTCTCCTCCATTCTCCTCTTGGGATCTTGGGCACGCACACACACGCGCCCGGCGTGAGTTTTAAGCCACCAGGTCCAGGACGCGAACCTCTCGACTACGTGGGAGTCCAGCGACATAGCCATTAAGCTAACTGCTGGTCCCAAATCTTATCTTTTTTCAAATATGTTGTCATATATGAATCAAATCTTTTGTTCCTTTCACCAGGTTTTATAGATTTTCTCACATAATATTTTGTCTACTTTTGGGATTGGATTATTTTTGTAGGAAAATTGGTATAATTTCTTCATTAATTGGTAGACTTCACATGATGTTTCCTGTTTTAAAAGTTCTATTATTGATTTAATTTCTTTAATAGATGTAGCTCTATTCAGAAAATCTATTTCTCCATGTATGAGTTCTGGTAGAATGTGTCTGAAGAAACTGGTCCATTTCATGTGAGTTAGAAAATTTTGCAATACGATTGTTCATAGTATTCTTATATTATTCTTTTAATGGGCACAGGATCAATAGTGGTAGCTGTTCTTTCATTTCAGGAATTTGTAATTTGTGTCTCTCTCTTTATTTCTTGTTTAGCCTGGCTAGAGGTTTGTCAAGTGATTTTTAAAAAGAGCTAGGTTTTTATTTTATTGATTTTTCTGTACTGATTTCAATTTCATTGATTTCAACTTTGATTTTTACTACTTATTTTCTTCTGCTTACTTTGAATTTAAATTTTAAAATCTAGCTTACTATGGTGGAAACTTACATTCTTGATCTTACGTTATTGAAACTTACATTAGATCTTTATTTTTTCTTATATAAGAAAAATATGTAGTCATTTAATGTTACGTTCCATCTAAGCATTACTTTTTTGACATTCCACAAGTTTTGATATTATATTATCATTTTAATTTTGTTAAGACTATTTTCAAATTTCTTCCAAAACTTCTTTACCCATTTTATTTAAAATTGTATTGCTTAATCTTCAAATACTTTGCAATTTTCCAGCTGTTACTGATATTTCAATTACTTTCATTGTGGTATGAGAACATACTTTAAATGAGTTCTCTTATTCTTAAAATGTATTATGTTCTAGACTGTGGTCTAGCTTAGTGACAATTCTATTTGAACTTTCAAAGAATGTGTGTACTTCTGTTGTAGAAATATTCTATATATGTCAATTAAATCCTGTTGAGTGATGGTGCCATTCTGTTCAACTATACCCTTACTCAGTTTTTGCCTGCTTTATCTGTCAATTACTGACAGACATGTGTAGAAGTCTTCAGTATTATAGTAGGTTTGTCTAGACATGTATAGAAGTATTCAGTATTATAGTAGTTTTGTCTATTTTTCATTGCACTTTTATCAGTTATTGTCACACATATCTCATATTTCATTTTTAGGTGCATCTACACTGATGATTGATTTGTCCTTAGAAAATTGTCCCCTTTATCATTATTTAATACCACACTGTATCTCTGACCATTTTCCCTTTCTGAGCTTCACTTTGTCTGAAACTATCACAGTTTTTTCAGGTTTCTTTTTATTCATGTGAGTACATTATATCTTTTTTCATTCCTTGCTTTTAATATACCTATGTTTTTATATAGAAAGCACGTTTCTTGTAGATAACTAAACTCCTTTTACTCATAACACTGTAGATTCCAAGTGTGTGGGGTTTTTTTGTGTGTGTGTTCTTTTTTTGTGTGTGTGGTTTAGTTGTTTGTTTTTCTGTGCAGCAACCATTTCTCCACAGTCTGGACATCAATTTGATGTCCTGAGATACAGTGCAATTCTGACATGAACTATTTAGAGTTTGTCAGAATCTATAGTTTTACAGGCTCATTCTCAGAAGACCACTCTCATTTCATACTCCAGTTACCTCTATTTGCTCTTAAAGTTACAAAATTGTTGTCTGCCTTGGTTACAAATACAGGCTTTCCTCCCCCACCCCCATCCTCACACACATGATTGATACTTTGCTAGAATGGCTCACAAAACTCGGATAAAAAAAAAAGGTTTAAAAATGTATCTCATTTTATGTGTCCACTTTATTATGCTTCAGAGATACTGTTTTTTACCAATTGAAAGTTCGTGACAACCCTGCGTCCAGCAAATTTGCTAGAGCCATTGTTTCCAAGAGTGTGTGTTCACTTGTGTCTCCATCCCATCTCGATAATTCTCACAATATTTCAATTTTCACTGTTATTATATATGTTATGGTTATTAGTGATCACCTATCTTTGATGTTACCATTGTAATTATTTTGGGGACACCGGGAACTGCACTCACGGAATGACAGGCTTAACTGATGGATGTGTCGTGTGTTCTAACTGCTCTGCCAGCCATTCTTTTCCATTTCTCTTCCCCTCCTCAACTCTCACTATTACTTGTAACACAATAATATTGAAATTAGACCAATTAATAATCCTAGAATGGCCTTTAAAGATTTAAATGAAAGAAAAATTTACATCTCTTTCAGTGTAAATCAAAACTTAGACATGATTCAACGTAAAACTCCGTTTTACCTGTTGAACTAATCATATATTTCTCCATTTAGTCTGTCAGCATAACTAATTATAGAATCCCATCATATTCCAATAATTGTGCCAATGAATTATTTTAATAAGTTCTTCTTGGCCATAATGTATTTTTGTTTAAATAGTTTTCTGTGCTCATTCAAGCTAACATTTTATTCAGATTTTTTTTCCAATGTGATAAATGGATTTTGTGGATTTTCTTTATTATTATGGGTTGATAGATTACTTATACTAGCTAGAAAAAGACTAGCCAGCTTTCAAGTTTTCATTTGGTTTCTAGGATCACAAGTCAGTTTTTATTCATTTGTTTTTGCTTTAAGATTGAATTCCTCCTCAGAAAATCTTTTGGTCTTTTGGTAGTAAGTTGTTAACCACCTTTTAAAATTTTAATCATAGATCAGCTAGTGGAATGGTGGATAGAATAACTGGATCCCACATGGCCAATTGTGTAATTCAAGTCCTGAACCTAGTGACTTGCAAAACACCCATGTATGTGTGTGTGTGCCCAAAATCTCAAGAGGAGAGTGGAGGAGAAGGGATAGCAGCATGACTGTATCTCTGGGGGGATGAGTTCTCATTTTCTCTCTTTCTCTTTCTCTGGCAAGTTCATGTGCCCTGTGACAAATTAAAAGAAATAAATCAAACTTCTATAAAAACATAGTGTATCTTATTTTTATTTTATTAATTTTAATATATAAATTATCATATTAACTAATAGTTCTATAGTTAGAATTCTGTTATATTTTAAAATATATGTACCCACTCTTTTACTCTCTTTAAATTTTTTATATTGCATATTTCTTTAGTCTCACAGCCTTCTGTGATATAATATTGCTAACTAAATGTTTAAATTACTTTTTATTTGTACATTAGCTTTTAAAACTTTAATTAACTATAGTCATAATATGATTTCTATATTACTCATTGCGAATACACAGAGATAGATAATACTACATATTATATTTGTTTGTGGATCAGTATTTGAGGTTTTGTATAAAGTAATTGGAGATTATTCCTACTTTCTATTTTTCAGTTGATTATACCCACAGGGGAATTGTAGGGTTCTAAATTAAAATTTTGTTCCTCATTCTGATTTTAATAATTATTTCTGTGAATTTGGACATATCATTAAACATTACTTATCTCTTTTTTTAACTTTGAAATGAAGACATTGACCTAAGACTTCCTAAATTCTCTTTCTTTTCTGTGATTCTGATATAGAGTATCTTCTGGAGGAAGGAGCAATCCATGGAGTCAAAGAAAACTTGGGTGTAAAATGTCATTTTTGTAGTAAGCCCACTCAGCTGTGGCACTCTGGACTCCTGTAGTGTTCATAACATTCTAATTTTGATTTCTGAAAAGGTGAACATTGAGATTAATTTTAGGATGAGGCTCAGAGAATTCAGTCACATTCACATAACTTAAGCATGAATCAAGGGCAGAAAAATGGTCTGTGTCCTTATTCTTACGTCTGCTGCATTCACATCAGGGAAAATACATACTAAATGGATTGACAACACTGAAAAGTAGTTAAACAATAGACTAATCAATGCTGAGCTAAATTAATATTCCTTTTTTTTCTCAGAATCAACTTATTTAAAAATAATTGAAGAATAGAATAATACCATAAAGAGCTCCATAGGTTTAATCCCCAGATAACCTGGTTAAAAATATTTAAGAAAAGCAAACAAATGCACAAACTAAAAACTCTAAACTATTTGAAATCCCTGGAAATAATTTCAAAGACGTAAAGAAACATTTACTCAAGCCAGCCCCATGACAGTGGTCATGCACTGGATTAAGAGAAGCCATATTCCATATGGCAATCTCACTTTGAATCCCCAGTCCTTAATCCCTCGTGAGGCTGAAACATGCCAGGAACCTGGGTAAGTTTCCAAGATCTCATGGACAGGAAACAGGAATCAGGGCATTGTGGCATGACCAGATCCTATGAAAGGGCTCATCTCTCTCTCTTTGTCATGCGAGTATGTATCCATTTCTTTATTCGGTATCTTGAATAAAGAAAACAATATTAAAAGAAGAAAGGTAAAGAAAAGGAACATTTATTCAAAAAAGTATCATAAAATTCAGTAAGAGTCATGAGATTGTGTTATTGAACTGAGACTGGCTGTCTCCTTTCCCTGTGCAATCAATGAGATGCAAACTTCAATCTAGACTTACTCAATTAATAATATAGGCTCTGCCTGACCCTAAGTTCTAATTTTTTTTTTTTTTTTCTAGAAGGGGCAGAATGACAGCTTTCATCATTACATCTTCACCTACCTGTTGCTGAGGCTAAGTTCCAGGTGAGTATAGCGAAGATGCAAGTTCTGTCTGCTTTTATATTGCCAGAAATACTGGCGCCTCAATCACCCTTGCCCTGCTCATAAATTAGTGCTTCCATTACAAGACAGGAAACCAAGGATTTTGTAGTCTATTCTACTCCACCAAATTCTCAAGTCCTAAGTCAAGAGTATCATTCAAACTGGAGTATGCCATTGGTCTCATGTTCAGTTCCAGAGCAATGGCTCATGAATAGATTTGCCTGCTAGGAGAAGTAGGCTTTAAAACAGCTACTCCTGGAATCTTTCTGAAGGAAATGATTTCCAACAGACTATAGAAAAGTTCAGGGCTGGGTCCAATGAGCAACATAGAGGTTAAGGCACTGAACCCACATGGCTGATGGTGATTCCAGTGCTGGATCTGGCAGCTTGAAATTCACGTGTGCATCTGTGCCAAAAATCCCAGGAGGAGAATGGAGGAGAAGGAATTGTGGCATGGTCATCCCTCCTTGGAAGAGATTTTCTCAATTTTCCTCTTTCTGTCTCTTTCTTGTCTCACTGGCGAGCACATGTGCCCTGTAATAAAAACTTTACAACATAAACAAATAAATAAAAAGAAAAGTTTGGGGCTAAGATAAATTGAAATAACTATAGTTTGTTATGAAAAAACAACAGCAAAAAACTCAGTACAGATCTATAAACTCACTGGACATAGGAGCTAAACTGTGGGATAGTTGACTTCCCTTAGAGAATCAGGGAAGGTGAGAGCTGAGAAAAACTTGCTTACGGTTCACATACTTCTCAAGCACTGACTTCAGGGACATTCACGTCAAAGAAGCCCAAATTATATTAGACTGGTTGATGAAACAATTTATACTCCAGTGCATTGCTGAAAGTAGTATATCAATACATCAATTAGCCTACAATTAGTAGAACTTAAAAGTTGGTTGTATTCATGGAAAGATAGTCAAGGGCTATCCAGTCGGTTGTTGTTTAAGGCAGCTGGATCCCACATGGCTGAACGTGCAATCTGAGTACCAGATCTATTAGCTTGAAAGACACACTAGGTACGTGTGTATGTGTGAGTGCCCAAAATTCCCAAAAAAGGGAGAAATGCAGGGGATGACATTGTGCCATGACCATGCTCACTGGAGGATGCTTTCTTTTCTCTGTTTCTCACTCTGTCGCGACGATGAGCACATTCATCCTCTAGCAAATTGAAAAAGAGATACAGACATTCAAAAAGAAGCCTGGCAAAACCAATATCTTTCTAAGTAAACCACAGCAGTGCCCTTTGGTGAACTTCATGGGTAGCAGCATCAGGGACTTAGCTCTGTATATAGAGGTGGGAGGGTTGGGCCGTGGAAGGGTAGATCACTAGAATCATCTAGACAGATTAAGTTACTAAAAATATAAACAAATAATAGTAAGTCCTTGGAGACAGGTATTTATAATATAGGGTTGCAACATTATATTTAACATTTAAAATATTTTTTCCAATTAAATAAACTAAAAAAAATATGCAAAGAAACAGGAAAATATGGCTTACACCTGGAAATAAAGCATACAAAGTTGAAGTCTTTTGTAAGAGAAACCAGATGCTGGCTAATAAAAAAGTAAAATTTCTAAGTAGCCATTGTAAACAAATTCGAAAAGCTAAAACAAATTATGATTAAAGAATGAGAACAAAGTGTGACGATAATATAGCATCGAATAAAGAATATCAGTAAGGAGAAATTTATGAAAGAAACAAATGAAATTCTGGAATCGGAGAGTATGATAACAGTAATGGAAAATTCACTGGAAGGGCTTGATGGTCGATTTCAACTGTCAAAAGAAAGAATTGATAAATTTAGAAAAAGATTAATAGAGACTATGTAATCCCCAGAAAAGACAAAAGAATAAAGAAAATTAAACAGAGCATCTGAAAAATGTGAAGCACTGTTAAGCACACCACATGGCCAACTGTGCGGTTCAAGGCTCAGACCTGGTGCTTTGAGAAACGTGATACGCAGGTGTTTGTGCATGTCCAAAATGATGAAAGGAGGGAGAGAAGGAGGAGAAGGGGTTGTAGAGTTACCAAACCTCTGGAAAGTGCTTTTTACTCCTACCCTCTGGTGAGTGAGTGTGTCCTCTAGCAAAAACAAAAACAAAATTTAGGGCTAAAAAGTAGTGAGACATATACAAAGTTCTAAATGGAAAAACAGACAAAAACAGGCTCAGCCTGATTGCTCAGTCAGTAAGAAACTGTCATGCTTGAAGCCATGACCAGGCATGATTTGGATGCCAGGACTGACTTGATGTCATGCCTGGAACATGCTCATGTGTGCAAGAACCTGAGAAACTGGAGTACTGAGAAAAGAGGAACATAGTGTAGTAAGACTCTGTAGAGATGCTTCTCTCTTTCATGTGTATGTGTGTATGTACACTATCTATAATTAATAAAATGGGTAAATAAATAAACAATGCCTGACTGCAAATGATCCAATATCCAGCAAAGATGTCTTTCGAAAATGAAGGTTACAAAAATATCCCAGAGAGGACCAGCCCTACGTCTCATGGTAAAGGAACGAGATCACACATGACCAGTCAGCCAAATCTTACCCCAGTAGCTTGAGGATCATGCCCGTAGTGTGTAGGTGCATGCCCCAAATCTGGGCAGGTTAGAGAAATGAAAGAGAAAGTATTGTGACATAACTATTCCCAATTAGGAGGTAATTTCTCCCTTTATCTTTATGTCTATCTCTCTGTCTCTGGTGAGCACATGTGCCTTCTGAAAATTTAAGAAAAAAAAAAAATCCCAGACAATTAATACAGAGAATGTGTAGCTAGTAGACCTAACTTATGATAAATATTAAATAAATTCTTTTTTTTTTGGAGAGGTTTTTGCTATAGGGCGTGTGCACTCGCCAGAAAGACAGAGAGAGACAGAAAGCGAGAAATCACCCCCCAGGGGGGATGGCCACGTCACAATCCCTTCTCCTCTTGGGATTTTGGGCACGCACGCACACACGCCCAGCGTGAGTTTAAGCTACTGGGTCTGGGACTCAAACCACAGTCAACTACATGGGAGTCCAGCGACATAGCCATTACGCTAACTGCTGGTCCCAGATAAATATTAAATAAATTCTTAAAGCTAAAAGCAAATGACCTTGGCAGTAATTCCAAATGTAAAACAAAACAAAACAAAACAAAACAAAACAAAACAACCAAAAAATCCTTTCATAATGGTATTTATGTAACTGAGACAGTGCCAATGGCTATTTTTCAGTTTTCTTCACTTAATTGATTTAAAAAGTAAATAAAGCATTATGTGTATAATTATATTGTGCCTATAATATATAGAAATATAATATGTTCTCAAGCAAGTAGTAGTGTGGAAATTAGGCAGCTGGATCCCATATAGCTGATCTCACAGATAAAGTTCTAGACTTGGTAGCTTGAAAATCACTCCAGGCATGTGTGCATACATGACCAAAATCCCTAGTGGACAATGGGGAAAGGATCACAGTATGGCCAGCTCCTTTAGGAGGGTGATTTGCGACTTTTTTCTCTCTTTCTCTGTCTTTCTCTGGGAAGTGGACATGCCCTGTTGTAAAAACTAATAATTGACAGAGGAAAATAAAAAGAGAAGAATAGAAAAAAAGAAATGTAAGAAGGTGGGTGAGATAAAAGCTGTATTAAACCAAATAAATGGCTACAGACTGTAACTAGAATCTGTAAGAATATATAAAGAGAATAAAAAGATGATTAATACAACAAAAGTTATAAATATAAACTTCTACCAGCACCATTTGCTAAAAGGATTATCTTTTCTCCACTGGATTGACTAGTGTCCTTTGTCAAAAAGTCAGCTGGCTGTATGTTTGGGGGTCTATTTCTGGGGTTTCTATTCTGTTCCATTGTTCCACGTGCTTGTTTTTGTGCCAATACCATGCTGTTTTGATTATCACAGGTTTGTAATATATTTTGGAGTCAGGGAGTGAGATCCCTCTATCTACTCTTCTTGTGTAATATTGCTTTGGCAATACAGAGTATTTTATAATCCAAACATATTTTATGATGGTCTTTTCTACATCTGTGAAGAATGTCTCTGGAAATTTGATTGGGATTGTGTTAAATTTGTAGATTAGAGACCAACAGATGGTGTAATGGTTACATTGCTGGACTCGTATGGAGGAAAAGAGATTGCGAAGGCAGAGTGGCCATTCCCTCTGGCGGGGGGGGTGGGGGTGGGTAATTTCTTGCTTTCTGTCTCTCTGTTTCTATGGTGAGCACATGTGCTCTATAGCAAAAATCTCTCTTAAAAAATATTTTGTAGATTATTTGGGTAGAATTTACATTTTGATTATATCAATTCTCTCAATTCAGGAATATGGGATGTCTTTCCATTTTTTGTGTCATTCTCCATTTCTCTTCTTAATTTTTTGTAGTTTTACCTGTAGAGGTCTTTGAATTATTTGGTTAGATTTATCCCAACGTATTTTATTTATTTTGTGGCTACTGTAAATGGAATTACTTTCTTTAATTCTACCTCAGTCTGTTCATTGTTGGTGTATAGAAATGCTATAGATTTTTGTATACTGATTTTGTATCCTGCCACTTTACTGTATTCATTTATTATTTCTATGAGGTTATTTGTGTGTGTGTGTGTGTGTGTGTGCATTCTTTTGGGTTTTCTATGTATTTAATTGTGCCATCTGCAAACAAAGATAATTTAAATTCTTCTTTCCCTATTTGAATGCCTTTTATTTTAGTGTCTTGTCTGATTCCATTGGCTAGGACTGAGTATGTTCTTATTCTTTGGGTAAACACTAAGGAGTGGGATTATTGGGTCATATGATAACTAGATTTTTAAAAATCAGGCAATAACAAATGTTAATGAAGGTGTAGAAAAATCAGAATTCTCATATAGCACTATGTGAAATGTAAAATAATGAATTATTTTTGAAAAACAGAAAGTTTTTACAAATAATAAACATAGAGGTATCATATGACCCAGCAATTCTACTTGTAGGTATATTTCCAAAAGAAATGAAAACATATATCCATCCAAAAATTTTTATGCAAATGTTTGTAACAGCATTTTTCATGTATTATTAATTCTTCCAAAAGATAAAAATAACCCAATGTTCATCTAAAAAAATGTGGTATATTCCTATAATGGAATATTATAAAGATGCAAAAAGAATTAACTACTGATACATAGCACAACACAAATGCACAAATTAGCCTTGAAAAAATTATGCTAAGTGAAAGAAGCCAGCCAGACCACAGTGGCAGAAGACGACTATATTCTACAATTCCATTAATATAAAATACCCAGAACAGATATTTCTCACTATGCAGATAGAAAGAAGATTGATTGTTCAGGGCTGGAATAGCAATGGGGAGAAAGGGAACTGGTAGAGATCATTGGTACAGGTTTCTTTTTTGAACTGATGAACTGGTCTAAAATTGACTGTGGTGATGGTGACAAATACGTGTGAATATACTAATACGATCATATGTGAATGTCCACTAAATGGTACATTTTAAATGAGAGAATTATATGGCAGGTGGATTATAAAAAAATGAAGACATGATGGAAAAATAACCTAGCACATCTTAACAATTTGAAAACTTGTACTTGTATCCAAATTTGGTGAGAGAACTAGAAAGACGTGAAATAAATTATAAATCAGTTAGTAAATTAAGTAATTAGTAAGTTATAGTTGAATTAGTAAATTAAATAAATGAGTGGCATGGGGATTACTATTAGCATTCATAATAGATGATTAGAAAATAATTTGCTAGGAAGCAGCAAAAGTTAAAACTAAGTAAAATTAGAGCCCACCAGAAAAGAGGGATACAAAAATTTAAGTGGATTGATTGTGCAGAATTACACTGTTTATGAGAAGAGTATTTAGAGTCAGAAGTGCGAGATTATGTCAGAAGCTTCCACTCGTAAAGCCAAGGTGATCTGATTCAAATTGATTTTTTAATTCATTATTCCTATTCTGTGAAAGGAGTTAACAAATTTTAAACTATAAAACACTCCATATAGCTATAGTATAAACTGAATGTCGGCACCCTACAGCAGAAACTGAGATTGTGAGGTACAAAAGCATGGAGAGCAACTGTGGATTCTAGAGACAGGGTGGGAGGAAGGTGGACAATGGGGGGGGGGGGGACGGGGGAGGTGAGGAAATCAAGGAAGAAAAACAAGCAAAACATTTAACAGGCACACAAATGAAAAACTATCTATTGACAATAATACATATGGTAATGTCTTCGAATGGACTGATAATGCAGTGTATTCATGGAGGGAAGATTCATTTTAGCGGTGGAGATGCAGTGATTAAATTGTGAAAAATAAAAGAAATGCATTTAAAAAATCAAAACAAAACATAAAAACTCATATTACAGGACCCTCTGGGCCTTATCGAATGAGTCTGTGGAGGAGGCACTGTTTGCTTACCTTATCTCATCTTTGCCCCTGGCTTTCCATGACCCATGTTGCCAAAGTACCTGTGAGTGGAGAGGAAGACCCACAGTGAACTAAGGACTCCACTAAATCAACCTCTTGGGCACACACATCTGAAGTTTTGAGCCGGGGACTGGCTCCTAGTAAGATTACCACATATGTATCCAACTTGCTCTTTTCTCTGGCAATGACTTATACCAGATATTTTCCAAGTATGGCAAAGTTGTAAAGGTTACCGTAAGGAAAGATGAAGGTACTAGGAAGAGTAAAGGACTGTGTTTATATTATTTTTGGATAAAGACTCTGCCCAAAACTGTACCAAGGCAATAAACAACAAGCAGTTATTTGGTAGAGAGATTAAAGCAAGCATTGCTATTGACAGTAAAAGAGCAGCCGAGTTCATACCAAGGTGGAAATACTTTTATAAATCTAAATGTTGGGAATGTGGGAAAAGTGGACCCTGAAGTTATGCCTATTCTAAAAATATGCTTGGAAAAGAACTTCCAAAGGAGAAAGGAAAAAAGAAAAAAAAAATCCTGAGCCAGAATTCCTGAGGGAATAGAAGAAAATGAAGATGAAAGGGAAGATCCTGCTCTTTACAGTCTCAGTCAGGCTGTACCATACCAGCAAGTCAAAATGTAAATCCTGTTCAGTCTCTCAACATCAGATGATTCAAGATGCCCAGGATAAAGAAAAACACATTTTTCAGTGATGAAGAATTTAGAGATTAAGATTGTTTTATTATGTAAACATTAACATAATCTTTAAGTACAAAATTCAATTGAGGACTAAAGATTACTTTTAGAATTTAAGCATAAAGGGCTAGGTGGCCCTTGCTAGGTGGCATGGTACTTAAGGAAGTTGGATTCCACATGACTGACTATGTGGTTCTAGTCCTGGAACCACCAGCTTGAAGAACACACAGGCACATGGGTGTAAGTGCCCAAAATCCAGAGAAGAAAATGGAGAAGGGATTACAGCATGGTCATCCCTCCTGGCGGATAATTTCTCACTTTTCCCCAAAGAGACAGATCTCTGTCTCTTTGTCTTTAGCAATATACTTGCCTAATAGTAACAATTAAAAAGTAAAAAAAGAATTCATGCATAGAACATTTAATACCAAGTAGTTTGTTTTATTAAAAATATTTCAAAGGAAATATAATTTTTTTTAGAATTATTTAAGTGTATTCATCATTCTTATTTTTAAATTTGCTATAGGGCATATGTGCTCACCAGAGAGAGACAGAGAGAGAGAGACAGCAAGAAAGTGAGAAAGCAAACCATCAGGTTTGGGACTTGAACCTTGGTTGGCCAAGGAGAAGTCTAGCACCTTATCCACCGTGGCAGATGCTTGCACCTATAAGATGAATTTTATAATGTCATATTCTATGTGACTAGCACAGATCAAGAATCAAGATTCACTAGTAACAATCTTGAAAAAAGGTTATGTTAATAAAAATAAGAAAATGTAATGCTAACATATTAATGCTATTGTTACCACAAGAGAAAAGATAAATTGTGGAAGCCCTTGCCAGAAGACGCCCCATTATGGCGTAGGAGCTAAACACCTAAGACTCAAAGACAACTCCTTATTAGCATAACTCTGAGAAGCGGCCTATCAGAGCCCAACACGCCCGGAGACTTGGGGAAGGGCGGGCCCAAAGGGAATTTAAGGCACGTACCCGGAAGCCTGGGGGAGAGAAGCAACTGAACCTGTACCAATAAACTTCACGGAAGAGATCTCGGTGTCCAGAGTCGTTTATCGACCCCCAACAAGTGGTGGCCCGTACGGGGAACGCTTCTCTCACTCCTACCCCATGCCCTGTGGAACCGAAGATTCAGAACCGTGGCAGCCGGCTGGAAAGTCTCGGACATAGAGACGGTAAGTGCAAAGTCTCGGAAATAGAGACGGTAAGCAGTAGTCTCGGAAGGGAGACGGGAATTGATAGCGGGCGCTCCGTAAGTGGGAGAAATCCCAGGACAGGAAAATATCCCCGGGAAGCACCTGTAAAGGGTAAACGGGGGGGGGGGGGGGGGGGACCTCCTTGGAGAGGGGAAGTAGTGCGCAGCCATGGGCGTGGGACCCTCTCAACCCATAGTAGGTAGTAGGAGCGCTAAAAGCGCTGCTTAAGTTAAAAGACCTTAAGTTAAGAGATAAGACCATTCAGCACTTCATTGAGCAGGTAGATGCTGCGGCCCCCTGGTTTCTCCACTCAGGGCGGCTCACGACAGTTTGTTGGGACAAACTAGGTAGGGATTTAGACTTGGTGGCAGAGGAAGATAGACTCTCAGGTGGGGTAAAACCCCTATGGAGACTGATCCGAGCCTGTTTGGAGGATCAGCGCTGTGTGAAAATCATGCGGGAAAGTCAGGAAGCATTAGAAACGGTCCGAGAAATGCAGTCACAAGATGGAGACGGAGGCGCTAAAATGGCGGACAAAGATGATAATAACGACTCTGAAGTACAACAACTGGTAGAGGAAGTGAAAGGGTGGGACATGGAAAGTGAGAAGGAGGAGGACCATCCTCCTCCTTCTGCCCCGTCTCCCCCTTATAATCCAGCTGCGCAACAGCAGGGAGGAGCGGGAGGCGGAGCTTCTTTCTGCCCCGAAGCTTGGCGGGAGGCCAGACAGCTTGGACCCATCCGAGCATTTCCTGTTTTTGTAGAGGCACCCAAGGCGATGTAGACTGGCTCTGGACGGGTTGCCAAGCTCGGTGCCCTACTTGGACTGTACATCCCTTTTTCTCCTTCACACCTAAAATCACCACAGCTCCAAATTCCACCTGGCCCAGATATAATTGGACATTTCAAAACCCTACACAATCAGTGGCCTCAAACCCTTTTGATATCTGGCTTCCTTGTGGAATCAACGGATCAACCACACCTTCCGATCTGCCATAGTTCCACCAACTCCTGTTTGTGTAGCTCCTCCTTTCTTATTCCTTGTTTATAACGGCTCTGAGTTCAATCATACTATCAACTGTAATAGTAACATCTGCTTCTTATCTTTATGCTGGAACGCTGCCGCTTTCCCACTGGCTATAATTCTCCGCCTTCCAGAACACCTACCTGTCCCCGTTGTTCCACCCTCAGCGCTTTCTCTCATTCGACCTAAACGGGACTTCGGGATCACTGCAGTTATTGTCACTGCTGTGGCTTTGGCTGTTAGTGCTGCAGGCACCGCAGCAGTGTCCATGTACACCTCAGTACAAACTGCATACACTTTAAATAACCTCTCTTCCACCGTGGCCACGGTCTTAGACCACCAAAGAGCCCTTAATAGTCACCTAGCCGGTGGAATCATGATTCTAAATCAACGGCTAGATCTCGTTGATGAAAGAGTAGACACGCTTTGGAGACTTGCACGTTTGGGTTGTGAGTGGCATGCCCCAGGTCTCTGTGTCACCTCCATCCCATATGACAACTTTTCCACATCTGCTAATCTTTCCCGAGAGCTTTCTTCCTATATAACAGATAACTGGAGCAGCGGCTTTGACAACCTCCAGCGACAACCAACCCCTACAGTAATTGAGAGGATGCGAGGCACAACACTGCACTACTGAGACCCTAATTGGGATCAGTAGGAAGGCATGTCCGGGTGCATATGGGTTACTGTCTAAACCATCCCATCCCCCACAAAAGACAGTGGACAGGCTGTTCTGAGTGGGTATCCCTGGCTGCCCACACAGGGTGGTAAATAAGTCCTCTTCTCTGGGGGCCCGAGACCTCTACCTTCTCCTCTCCAAAGAAAACAAAAAGGGGGAGATGTGGAAGCCCTTGCCAGAAGATGCCCCATTATGGCATAGGAGCTAAACACCTACGACTCAAAGACAACTCCTTATTAGCATAACTCTGAAAAGCGGCCTATCAGAACCCAACATGCCTGGAGACTTGGGAAAGGGCGGGCCCAGAGGGAATTTAAGGCGCGTACCTGGAAGCCTGGGGGAGAGAAGTAACTGAACCTGTAACAATAAACTTCACGGAAGAGATCTCGGTGTCCAGAATCATTTATCGACCCCCTACAATAAATATTAAAAATTTTGCAGATGATGCAATGGCTACCTCACTGGACTCCCATATAGTCGAGTGCAGTTTGAGTCCCGGACCAGGTGACTTAAACTCATGCCGGGCACGCATGTGTGCATGCCCAAGATCCCGAGAGGAGAATGGAGAAGAAAGGATTGTGTTGTGGCCATTCTTCCCGGGGGGTGATTTCTCACTTTCTGTCTCTCTGTCTCACTCTGTCTTTCTAGTGAGCATATGCACCCTATAGCAAAAACCTCTCCCCCCAAAAAAGAAATTGAGAAATTCATTATAAAAGTTTTAATTATTTCTGATTGGTTTATATAAGGACTTTTAAAATAAATTTAATCTTAAAAAAAAAGAAACACTACAGAAATATGAAAGATGTATTAAGTGTGTATGACAGAGTTAGATTCTAATGATAAATGCATATTTCTATTAATATTTATTGTACAAAATTACTAACCACTTTGGACTTTTCTAAATCTCACTTGAGAGTTGCTTCATCTTTAAAATATTTGGTAACCATGCCAATAATGGTTCACAGAGCCAAATTTTACACAAGCTCCTTTTATTTCTCTTCCTTCTTCGTGGGAGAAGTATGTAACCGTGGTAGTATAAACTTGTGACATGCCTGAATTTCAAACAGAGTATCTCCAGCAAATTTCAACTTCACTATTATTTTGTTATTTACACTGACTTGTCATCACCCTTATTTGATCTTTTTAATCTCTTATTATCCTGGATGTCATTTTATTTTTTTATTGGATAGAATTAACATCTCATTACTGTTATTTTCAAAACTATCATAATTAAACATATAAAATAACCGTCAAGAAAAGAATCATTAATAATGAGAAGGAAAAATTGACCAGGACTACATGGTAATTAATTAGGACATAGCATTATTGTAGTAGAAGCTTTTAGTGATACTATTGTAATAATAGGGCCAATTGATGAGCTAGCAAACTGTAATGAAGTTATAATATTATAAATAAAATAATCGAGTGAACATAATTATTTTTCTATTATTTGATTTCCACCAGCATATGAGAACAATCCATATACCACAATACATCTTAAGAGCTAGTTTCATTGTGAAAGTCTTATTATATATTAAAATTAAAAAATATGTTGATGCCTTCTTAAAACTAAATTATCGTGAAATAGTTTTGTACTTCTTCCACAAATTTAGAAGGAGATTGACTATTATTTGTAATAAATGTGCCATTTGTGGAATAAGGACCCTAAAAAACTTATTGATATTAATTGGATTTTTAAAGCCTTCTGATTAAGACTTAGAAAACTTCGATTTGAGGAAGTTAAAGAAATTAGATAAGTAAGGTAATAAGATACTCTGTCTTTGCCCTAATATAAAATACTTTTTAAAAGTTTTAAACTAATTGAGTACTCTAAGTTATTTCCTGTGTAGTTATATTGAGTGACTTAATTGTAATTTCTATATTTATGTATATTGATAATAAATTACATTTAAATTTTATATGCATATTAATTTATTAGAAATACTCTAAATTATTATTTTTAAACTATTCAATGCCATCAAATTAAAGTGAATATACAAGTAATCTTACTTTGTCTTTCATGTCAAAAATGCTGTTCTTGGACCAGATGTGGCATAGCAGTAACACAATGCTCTGCAATGCTGAAACCACATAGGCAAGTCACAGGTTCGTGTCCCAGGCCTTCCCTGTACAGGCTAGGTGCACATATTTGTCTGTGAGCTGGGCTGATTCAGACTGAATCATGGCATGAGGACCTTTTTGAAGATCCCTTTCTTTTATAGCTGTCTGTTTTTCTCTATCTCATGAAAATATGAATAAATAAGTAAACTTAAAGTAAAAGGTAATTTTTTTTTTTTTTTTTTTGGAGAGGTTTTCGCTATAGGGCGCATGTGCTCGCCAGACAGACAGAGAGAGACAGAGAGACAGAAAGCGAGAAATCACCCCCCAGGGGGGATGGTCACGCCGCAATCCCTTCTCCTCCATTCTCCTCTTGGGATCTTGGGCACGCACGCACACGCGCCTGGCGTGAGTTTTAAGCCACCGGGTCAGGGGCGCGAACCGCGGTCGACTACGTGGGAGTCCAGCGACATAGCCATTACGCTAACTGCTGGTTCCCAAAGGTCATTTTTTTAAAGAGGCTTTTGCCTTAGGGCACATGCTCTCTGGAGAAAGTGAGAGACAGTGAGAAGGAAAGTGAGAGATCATCCACCGGGGTTGGCCACACTGTAATCTCATCTCTTCCTGGGATGTGGGGTACACATGTACATGTACCCAGCGTGAGATTCAAGCCCCCAGGGTCAGGACTTGAAGTGAGGTCAGCCATGTGGGAGTATAGCTACATAAACCCTGTGCCATCTGCTGCCTCCTGTAAAAGATAATTCTTAAAATAAAAAGCTTAGAAGATAAATATTTGGATCCCAACTATGCGCTGTTCTCTGGGTCCAAAGTAGCATCAAGATGCAAAAAATAGATTAATAATTAGATGTTTGTTATCAATCATTTTAGGTGTTTAGCTTACAACATTAAAAATGTATTGGCAAACTCTTCCTCAACTGCTTTTCTCTTCATAAAATATGAATTGACCATAATTATTACATGTCCTTGTTGGTTTTCTATTCCTAATATCAGCTCTCAAATGACTCCAGTGAATCCACATGCTATAACATTTTAGCTTCATTAGAAATCCAGAAGATAGGTTCTTCATTTATGAATAAACAATAAACCACATGAACATACATTTCAAAAATCTTAAAAGTTTATAATTATCTGCTGAATCAACTTATCCTCAGAGCCATTAGTCAGTCTATGGTATAGAACAGTTGACAGGGGGATAATTGCATTGCATAGAAAATTGTATGCCATAATAATGGGGGCAAATTATAGCAGGGATGAGTCCTAGTCACTAGATTATTTTTTTAGGTCCACTTAAATGGGACCACCAGATGGCATAATGGTTATGTGGCTGGACTCCCACGTAGTCAACAGAGTTCTGGACTGGTGACTTAAAAGTCATGCTAGGCACATGTGCATGTGTGCCTATCCAAGATCCCAAGAGGATAATGGAGAAAAAGGGATTGTGGTGTGGCCATCCCCACTGGGAGGTTGATTTCTTGTCTCCCTGTATCTCTTTGTCTCTGGCAAGCACATGCACCTTAAAGCAAAAATCTCTGTTTTTAAAAAAAGGGAAAAAAAAGGTTTATTTAGGTATGACTGACAGATAGAAATTGCATATTCATTTAAGATTTACTACTTGATATTTTGATATATCTTTACATTGTGAAATGACCATCATAGACAGGCTATTAACATATCTATCACTTCATGTTTAGTTTTGTTTATTTATTTACTAATTTATACTTTTTTCTTTTTGGCGATGTTACAATATTTAAGATTTATCCTCTTAATGAATTTCAAATACACAATACAATATCATTTACTGTGGTCATCATACAACACTCATTTACCTTGCATAACTAAAACTTTGTATTCTTTGTATTCTTCTCCCATTAACACCCAGCCCTCAGCCTCTAGAATCACCCATCTATGATTCTGACTTTTTTAGGTTCTGCATGTAAGTGGGATCCTGTAGTGTGTATCTTTCTGTGTCTGGTTTCTTTCACTTAGCGTAATGTCTTCCACATTCCCACATGCTGTTGCAAATGGTAGGAAAGCTAAATGATAGTCTATATATCATATTTTCTTTATTCATTTATGCATTGACAGACACTTGAGAGTATTTTAGCATTTTGACTGTTGTGAATAATGCTGACATGAACATCGAAGTACAGATAACTTTTCTTTTGGATATATATCCAAAAGTGGGATTGCTAGATCATATGGTAGTTGCATTTTAAAAGGTTTTGAAGAACCGCCATACCATTTTCCAAAATATCTATACCAATTTCAATTCCTAAAGAGAGTGCACAAGGGTTGCTTTTTCTGTATCCTCAAATTATATATATATATTTATATATATATATATATATATATATATATATATATATATATATATATATCCTTGCATGGTAAAAGCTGTCAACAAAATTGGTATGGAATGAACTTGTTCAACACAATAATGACCATATATAAAAATTTCATTGCTAATAGAACTATCTATCAATTTGGGGGGAAAAAAAAAACTGAAAGCTTTTCTTCTAAGATCTAGTGCAAAGAAAGGATGTTCGTTCTTACCTCTTCTACTCAACATAGTTCTGAAAGTCCTGTCTAGAGAAATTAGACCTTAAATAAATAAATAAATAAATTTGAAAGAAACAGCAAAATTATCTTTACTCACAGATGGCATGATCACATATATAGAAAATCATAAAGACACTACAAAAGTAAGTCAGAAAATTTTCAAGCTTTAAGTAGAGGGATGATATGGTGTAGTATAGTTTAAAACAATAGCATGGCAGTGGGAAAAGATTAGAGAGAAAAGACATGGAAGCATGGCCATTCTATTGGTGTAGGTAGTTGCCAGCAGTGTCCTGGAATAGACACTGGGGAACTGCAGACAGGTAGAGTGAGTCAAACTACCTGGAGGCAGAACCATCAGGACTTGGTGATGGCTCAGTATAAAAAGAAAGAAAAATGATGTATCTTAATGTTGGGACTCAGGCAACTGAGATGATCACTCTTATTGAGTCCGGACAAATAGTGAATTAAGTTCACAGAGGCAAATAAAGAGCTATGTTTGGACACAGTAAATTTCAGGTAATTGTACTATGTTTTACCCTCACAGTAGCCACTAACCACAGGTTATTGTTGAGCACTCAAAATATGGATGCCAGACCAGCAGGTGGGCATGGAGGTTAAGTTATTGAACACCACATGGAGTGCTGTGTGGTTCCAGCAAATCCTGGACCTGAATGCTTGAAAATCATGCCAGGCATGTGCGTGTGTGCATAAAATGCCAAAAGGAGACTGGAGGATGAGGGATGGCCATCCCCACGGGGATGAGAGACTTTTCCTCTATATCTCTGTCTCTCTCTCTGGTAAGTGTATCCACTCTAGCAAAACTTAAAAAAGCAGAAAAAAGGGAATGTCAAAATTAAGATGACAATACATAAGAGATTTTAAAATATTTTCATATTATATTTTGAAGACATAGTATAAAATAAAAACATAAAAAGCTCAAATATCTCAATAATTTTATTTAATTTCAAGTTGATAAGATAAAACTTTGGATTTAGTAGATTAAAATATATTCAGATAAATCACTAGAAAATTTAAAAATACATTTTTGGTACCCATTTTATTTACATAAGACAGAACTGGATTAAACTAGAAGTCAGCAACCTACGACCTATTTTTATATGACCTGTGAGATAAAATGGTTTTACACTTTTAAATAGTGGTAGAAAATCAAAGAAGAATATGTAGTGTGCCAAAGAGTATATGTGACCCACAAAAACTAAAGTACTTACTATTTGTTTTTTAGTTACTATTTGTCTTGTACTGACTTAATATTTGTCTCTAAGTCCCTACGTTAGGTAGCCAGGTGGAGCTATGAAGTAATCAGTTAGTACTAAGAACTCAGAGTTAAGGAAAATTAAAAATAAATGAATGAATAAATAAATAAAGGTCTCAGCTAGATACATCCACATGGGAGTCATGAGCACATAGAGGGCATTTAAAGTCCAGCCACCATGGAATAAACATTTAAAAAGAGAGTTTAGATAAATACTTAGATATTTAGATATCGGCCTCACCAATAACAGTTACTGCCATTTTCAACAAGGAATAAACCTGGCAGCATCATCTCTCTCCCCAAAGCTATTATGTATGGATTACATTGAGGATATATGACCTGACAGTTAAAAAATGATTGAATTTATGTTTTTATTTTATTTTTAATTTCTTTATTATTATTGCTATTATTTTTCTTTTTGAGAGATTTTTGCTGTAGGGCACATGAGTTCACCATAGAAACAGGAAGTAAGAACTCACTCCGCAGGGGGGATGACCATGCCACAATCCCTTCTCCATTCTCCTCTCAGGACTTAAGGCATGCACACACATGTGCCCAGCATGAGTTTTAAGTCACCGAGTCCAGAACTCGTTGAGTTCAACTATATGTGAGTCCAGTGACATAACCATTATGCCATGTGCTGGTCCCACTGTTTTTATTTTTTTAATTCATTAATAGTCTCATATTTTTATGTGCTTGTATAGGCTTACATAGAATAAATGAGATCAACTCCTGCTAACCTTACAACATTTATTTATTGTAGAAAACACTTTTCCAAATTGCAGGATAGATGTTAACATATTGAAATTATTAACACTTTTCATATAGAATCTAAGAGCATTGTTATAACTTCCTGTTTAATAAAAATAAAATTGATATGGGCTGCCCCCATAGCCTAGTGGTTAAAGGAACTGGATCCCACAAGACCGATCACTGTTTGATCCCTGGTCCTAGGGGCTTGAGAAACATGCTGGGCATGTGCATGCATGCCTAAAATCACAATAGGATGGAGAAATGGAGTAGGGATTGAGGCATGATCACATCCCATTGGGGAGTACTTTTGCTCTCTCCTTTTCCCTCTCTGTCTCTCTGCCTCTCAGCAGTGAGTATACATGTCTTCTAGCAATTTAAATAAATAAATAAATAAACTGGACAAAGTGAAACTTCTTTACTAACTTACTTTTAAGATAATTCTATTTCAAGACCAGCAGTTGGTGTAATGGCTATGTTGCTGGACTCATATAGTAGACCGCGGTTGGAGTCCCAGACCCACTGGCTCAAACTCACACTGGGCACATGTGTGTGCATGCTCAAGATCCTGAGAGGAGAATGAAGGAGAAGGGACTGTGGCTTGGTCATCCCCCCGGGGGGAGTTTTCTTGCTTTCTTTCTCGCTGTCTCTCTGTCTTTCTGGCAGACGCATGCGGCCTATAGCAAAAACCTCTCCAAAAAGTATTATAACAAGATAATGCTATTTTAGTGACCAGCAGATGGCATAATGGCTATGTCTCTGGACTCCCATGTAGTCAACCATGGTTCGAGTCCCAGACCCAGTAGCTTAAACTCACACCGGATGCGTGTGCATGTGTGGCCAAGATCCCAGAGGAGAATGGAGGAGAAGGGATTGTGGCATGGCCATCCCCCCTGGGAGCTGATTTCTCGCTTTTTTTCCTCTGTCTCTCTCTGTTTCTCTGGCAAGCTCATGAGCCTTATAGTAAAAACTTCTCAAAAAAGAAAAAAAGAAAAAGAAAGGCTAATGCTATTTTTTTTTATTACTCCAATTAAGTTTTCTTTTTTTTTCCCCCCCTAATTCTCCTTTGACTCTGAAAAACAAATAGAGTTTTTGGTAGTCTGAGTTTAATGTTTTGGGCTATATGTATATGCTTGTGAAACCACACACTTAAAACAACTCCTTGAAACACAGAAATACAATGTGCATGTGCACACAAAGAATCATGAGATTTTAAAGAGAATATACTAAAAGTCTGAGAGAAGAAAATATTTGAACATATTTCAGGACCTTATTTCTATATAGGGATTATCAAAACTCTTATGCTAGTCATATTATTTAAACATTATAAGGCTCATCTGGTTTTTGCTTCTCATATTGCAAGAAAGATCAAGTGTTGCCATCCAGAAATAAAAGAAGACTAGTTTGAGTAAAATTTGAAGTAGACTACATGGAGAGACCTCAGTTCTTGGGCCGATTCAGCTCTAACAAGCCCAAGAGATGTTGGGTAAATAAAATATTCATTCTTGATTTTCTCTCTTACAAAATAAGGTGTTGGTAAGCATGATTTCTAAGCATCTCTCTCACTCAATCACTACTTGGAAATGACACATTTCATTACAAAATAATTCTATAATAGAGCAAAGCACAAGTTCCCAACTCTAGCAAGTGGTAAGAACATATAGTATTCCACATTGAATGACTGAACTACAAAATATATTCTCTAGTAATATGTAAACTTAGTATGGTATTTATATTTTGTGAACTATAATGAATTTAGTGGTTATATAAAAATTAAAGTATTGGCCTTTTCATCTTCATTGTTTTCCTATTGTATCACATTGAGCAGAAATGTAATACACAGAATGATCATGTTTTATATGCACACTCTGACACCAAATGTACTACTTCCTTTGATCTGTAGTGGTGTCTAAATTTTCTAAAGTTTGGGCAGATATACGATTCACAGCAAAGTAAGGAACATAGGTGTAAGTCATCAACACAAATTATTTTTTAATTATCTGAACTTCGTAAAATAATTTTACAAAGGGTGACAGAAAATATTTGAATGTATTGTGGTTATCAAAATATATATTCATGCCCCTAGTGCTGAGAAGCTATAGAACTCAAGGAGCTATGTGCTCACATGTGCAAATTGAATCCTTGGAAACAATTCTCAAGAAATCAGCACTGTCTTGCAACTCCAGAGCTATAAGCCAAGACAAATGAACTAGAGGAAGATCCAATAATTACTTGTAAATCAAGAGCACAATGTTGTTTTTTTGGTGCACTGGGTTTGAATAATCAGCAGATTTTTTTCAAGAAGATAAGACATTCTATCTTTCTGATACTACTTATCTGTGAAGCACACTTTCACATCACATTGTCTTCTAACTGGACTCTGTCCTTTCAGCAATATCTTTATTTATAGTTATTTACTTATTTTGAGGGAGATAGTTTTTGCTATAAGGTGCATGTACTTGCTGAAGAGACAGAGAGACAGAGACAGAACATGAGAAATCACCCTCCAGGAGGATGGCCACACCACAGTCTCTTCTCCTACATTCTTCTCTTGGGATTCTGGGCATGCACACACACGTGCCTATTGTGAGTTTTAAGCCACTGGGCCTGCAATGTGAACCATGGTTGACTACATAGGAGTCCAGCAATGTAACCATTAAGCCAACTGCTGGTCCCTCAGAAGTATCTTTAATTCTTCCTGTACTCTGTTATCAAATTAAACTTCAGGGAAATGACTTTCAAAATTTTACTCCCCAGGTTGGCTCTATGGCCTGGTGGATAAGGCAACTGGATGCTACATGATCAATCCCATGGTTTGAGTCCCGTCCCCAGTAGTTTGAGGGACCTATTGAGCACACATGTATGAATGTGTACTCAAAATATTAACTATTATCACTATCGCTACAACAGAAGGTTTAAGTCATCTTCCCACTTCAAAAAATTCTCCTACATATCTTCTATCTGAAGAATCCTATAAAATGTATCTATGCTGTTCTGATGGGAGGGAGAGAGAGAGAGGAAGCTGTAGAGAAGCTTGATCATTCCATGAGCGGTGCTTTCTTCCTCTCCTTATTTCTGTCTCTGTCTCTCTCTGGCAAGCACATGTGCTCTCTAGAAGGGAAATAATTATTATAATAAATGACTGCCTCTAAATCACAAACACTTACAAAAATTCCTCTGAGTACACATATTTTGGCAACCAAGGTCTTCTACAATTATTTTGGTGCAAAAAATTTTGAAATCTATACAGCTTCTCATAATATGCATTTTCTATAAGTGTTTAGAAGCTTTACTTTCTTTTTTTTTTTTTTTTTTTTGGAGAGGTTTTTCGCTACAGGGCACGTGCGCTCGCCAGACAGACAGAGAGAGACACAGAGACAGAAAGCGAGAAATCACCCCCCAGGGGGGATGGTCACGCCGCAATCCCTTCTCCTCCATTCTCCTCTCGGGATCTTGGGCACGCATGCACACGCGCCCGGCGTGAGTTGTAAGCCACCGGGTCCGAGACGCGAACCACGGTCGACCACGTGGGAGTCCAACGACACAGCCATTACACTAACTGCTGGTTCCCTAGAAGCTTTACTTTCTTTCATCCCCCCCGTCCCCCAATTTCTTTTAAGTCATAGGCATGGAAATAAGAGACTTCAACAGGGGAAGGACAGGCAGGTCATGGAGCCAAAATTTACCCATGACACAAAAAATCTAGGATTAAAAGGAAAATAAAATTCTGATAAAATAGGTAAACAAAGTGTAAACATAAAGAGGCGTCAGTTCTAGTAAGAGTTGTAGAACGTATATGCTGGAATGAAGAATCAAGAGGGGCCCCCAGGCCATCAGAACAGCACAGATATATTTTGTAGGATTCTTCAGATAGAAGATATGTGGGAGAAGTTTTTGAAGTGAGCAGGTGACTTAAAACTCCCGTTGTAGTATAGTGTTAACTACAGAAAAGGAAGAAAGAAAAAGAGAAGGAAAAAAAAAAGACTGAGGAAAAGACAGAAATGAAGAACAAAAACAACCAAAAACATAAGGCAAAGGAAGGATTTTTGTGACTTGCTTGAAGAGTTTTCCTGTGTGGAGGGGGCTGTAATGCAGATTCTAAACTAAGGCATTGAAATACAGTTTTAAATGCTTGGTTCTTCAGAACTGTTAGAACATTACGGCTAGATGAAAGATAATTTTTCATCATCTTCTTAGATGTCAAATTCCTTTGAGCAATTTGCAACATTCAAAAAGTATATTGACAGATCAGCAAAAATGAAAGGGCATTTTCATCACCTTGAGAAATGGTGATCAAAGGAAATGTGCCAACCAATTAAAGCATGATCAATGCCTCTATTTCCTCTCTTTTCTGTCATAAACTGTGGCTAAAAGAGAATTAAGTTATTATTTTTTTCAAAGCCTGCCTTATCTTGATAATGTCATAGTAGGGTGTTCATATGAGAAAGTGATTTGGATCAAAAAGTTTAAATATACCATGTGCTGAATGGTACTGATACAATTTTATGACGGCAATATTAATCATGTTTGAAATACATGGCAATCTATCTATAGGTTGGTTCAATTTAAAGCAAAGACATTGGCAATGGTCATCTCAGAATGCTTTCATTGCTTTTGTGGAAATATATATCAGATCCAAATTAGTATGAGTTACCAGTTTAAGGGAACATGGTCTTTGTTTTGTCAGTTAAGGCCAATTAGTATTAAAGTTTATCTTTCACAATGTACCCATTTTCTTCTCACAGGAGAAGACTTGTGTTTATCAGTCTGTTTGGTAATTTGGATATATAAAACTCGGAGCACATTTTATCTATCTGTTACACAGCATGTTTTTAATTTAGGGTTTTGATTTATGGATGCTGGATACCTTGGGAAGACAGATACAGGTTTGGCACTTGCTCAAGTGTCAAAATATTAGGAGCCTGAGCACATCTGGAACTTTTGCAGTTCTAGGACCATTGATTATAAACTGTCAAAGCCTTACTGAGAAGATAAGGTCCAAATGAGACTCCCAAGGACAAAAGTCTTAAAGTGACAGTGTGTGTTCACTTGTTTCTTGCATCTCACCATAGGGGTATCTGCTATTCTCTTTGTGTTTATAGTGACTACACATTCCTTCTGGGGCTTCCATGTACCACAACCACAGTAACTATGAGCATGTTTTAGTCACAAAACTTCACCTCCAGATGAGGTAGGCTATCGTTTTGAGTCTTCTGTTAGAGTAACCTGCTAATTCCCTGACATACCAGCTGCCATGCTTACAATAAACCATGTGTCACCAATAATCTAGGCCCCACATAGAGAGGACCTAGGAAACCTTCACAGGAATCTAGGGAGAGATCAGTGACTGGGGTCATGTGGTGGATGGGTTGGTGTTGGGGATGAGTTTGATTTCTTCTCCCATAGCTTCAACTCTATTTGCAGGGAAGCAGGAAGCCAGGGCATGAAGGAAGATGGAAGAAGATGTATTTTGAGGATAGAGAAAAAAGGTGAAAACTAGTCTGTGAGAAAGGAAGAAAGAATGAGAGCGTGGACCAAGGACTTACGATGTGATTATCAGAAACATTAAACATAAACTCAGGGTTCATGACCATAAAACCTTAGTTGATTTTAATCATTGTATTTGTGATTTTTTTTAACCCAGTCACTTTAGCAGCAGCAGATGAAATTATTTATAGTTAGAAAAACAGTGTTGGTGAGTGTGAGAATATTTTTTATGAGTGGGAAAATGGAGAAAATAAGATAGAAATACTTTATTTGAAATTATTCTCTACCATTTCTTATTGACTTAGAGCCACAGTGTCCCTCTAGCATCAGAATTGTATTTCCCTTTTCAAAGGCATACATTTAATAATGATTTGTTTTTAGTTAGCTAATTGTGTGCATCTATATTTACAGTAATAATTAAATTAAGTTTTTAGAAAGTATTTTAACTATAAAAATTAGAATTCTTTTTTTTAAGTCAAAAAGTTAAAAATTCAGAGAGGACCAAGTGTGACCTATAAGAGTTTAAAATAAATCAACAGTGTTTACACAGATGTAACCTTATCAATGAGTTTTTTGTTAAAATATACTTATAAGCATATTGAGATTACAAGAAGAAAATAAATTAACCCTATAAGAAAAAGATTTATATAGAGGAAATCTCTCACAGAAAAATACCTTCTTGAATTGATTTAATGTGTTTTACCCTTTCAAGCTGACTGGAACTTTCAGTTAAAAGGGGGCATAAGGCTATAGTTTACTGAGTGCAAAGTGGCAGGATGCATGGGGACCCATGAATGCAAAGACAACAGAGAGTCAGAGAAACAGAGAGAGAGCGAGAGACTAAAAGCAAAAGCAAAGATTCAAAAATGAATAACCCAACCAAAGATTCAGAAAAAAAAATCCGTCCTACCTTAACACAGCATAACAAAAACTCTGTTACAAGTCTAACAATATTTTTGTGAGTGTTTTGTTGTTGTTGTTTTTTTGTTTTTTGTTTGTTTGTGCTTTTTTTTTTTTTAGATTTTTGCTATTGGGTGCTTGTGCTCACTGGAGAGAAAGAGAGACAGAAAGCAGGATATCACCACCTCCCGGGGGAGATGATCGCACCATAATCCCTTCTCCTGCATTCTCCTGTTGTGATTTTGGGCATGCGCACACAGGGGCCAGAGTGAGTTTCAATCCGCTGCGTCTGGAACTTGAACCATGGTTGACCACATGAGAGTCCAGTGCCTTAAACCATCATTGCACCTGCTGGCCCCCTAACAATATTCATGCAAGGAATAAGGTAGCAGATTAAGAATAATACAGTGTATTGAACCTGCCTGTGGTGTGGTGGTTAAGACAGCTGGAACCCTCATGGCTGAATGTGTTTTTCAAGTCCTGGACATAGCTGCCTGAAACACATTGGGCGCAAGTACATGTGTCTCCAAGATCTGAAAAGGAGGGAGAAATGGAGAAGGGATTGTGACATGACCATGCCCCATAGGAGTTGCTTACTTATTTCTTTTATTTTTTTGTTAAGACTTATTTATTTAATTTTATTTATTATTATTGCTTTTGAATTTCTTATAGTGCATATGTGCTCACCAGAGAGAGAGAGAGAAAGTGAGAAAGCAAGCCACCAGTTCTGGGACTTGAACCATAGTCGGCCATGTGGGAGTCCAGCACCTTAACACCATGTTGCCTGCTGGCTCCAAGGGCTGCTTTCTTGTTTTCCCTTACTCTGATTCTCTGTCTCTCTCTGGTGAGTGCTCATACCCTGTGGCAAATAAAATAGTAATAATGATGCCTATAATAGCCCTTATTCCAACAGGTTTAGTCCATCCAATCAGAAAAATTGTTTGTGTTCATTTAAAAAAATAATCAAATAAAGAGCCTGCAAAGATATGTAGATGGGATACGGGATACACACACACACACACACACACACACACACACACACACACACACATAGACATACATACATCTCAAAAAGCAGTTAAGTACTAGAAATTTTAATGAAACAAAATACTGTTTATTTGTTTTGTTTTGTTTTGTCTTTTGAGAGATTTTTGCCATAAGGTCTATGTACTTGCCATTGAGACAGAAAAACAGAAAGCAAGAAATCATCCCCAAAGGGAATGGCCATTTCACAAGGCTTTCTTCTCATTTTCTTCTCTAGATTTTGGGCATACACACACATGCACCCAGAGTAAGTTTCAAGCTACCAGGTTCAAAACTTCAAACACAGTTGACCATATGGAGTCGAGCACCTTAAAACCTATACCACCATCTGACCCCTAATTGTTTTTTTTTTAATTGCCAAAGGGCATGGTTGCTGACCAGAGAGAGACAGGGATATAGAGAGGAAGAAAGACCCCAATGGGGTATGGTCATGCCACAATCTCTTTTCCACCATTTCTCCATTCTGTCAGGATTTGAAACATGCCTGTATACACACACCAAGTGTATTTTTCAAGTTATGGGGATGCAATTTGAACTGTGGTCAGCTATGTGTGATACAGCTCCCCTAACCACTGGCTAGGGGCCTGGCCCAAATTACTGTTTATTTCTGCCTACTTCTTGCAGTGCTTCTATTTTGGATATATAATAACCTACATCAGGGTTTCTCATATTAAAACAAACTTTTATTATACGTATTATGTCCTCATTAGTTTTATAAAATTGATATACTAAGAAGCTGTTTAATATTTCCTAGTATTTAATACATATATAAATATTTTTTGGGGGGAGAGGTTTTTGCTATAGGGCACATGCACTCACCAGACAGACAGAGACAGAGAGACAGAAAGCGAGAAATCACCCCCCAGGGGGGATGGCTACGCCGCAATCCCTTCTCCTCCAGTCTCCTGTCGGGATCTTGGGCATGCATGCGCATGCGCCCGGTGTGAGTTTAAGCCACCGGGTCCGGGACTCGAACCGTGGTCGACTACACAGGAGTCCAGTGACATAGCCATAACGCTAACTGCTGGTCCCCTAGTATTTAATATTTTGTATATTGATTTATAATAACTAGTATTATACAATACTTTTTATTGTAATTATCATTTGTTATAAACAAAAGGTGACTTTAGTTTCAAATTATGCATTGGATTTTGTTCTATCATTGATGCATAACTTGTGTGCATTTTTGCAATAATTTGTATTTTAAAAGTTTACATGAAATAACAAGCAAAATAGTTAACTCATTCCAGAATCTCATTATTTGATGATGTATTTTTTTTTCCTTTTTTTTTTTTGAGAGTTTTTTTTTTTGCTATAGGGCGCATGCGCTCACCAGACAGACAGAGAGAGATAGAGAGATAGAAAGCAAGAAATCACCCCCCAGTGGGGATGGCCACGCCACAATACCTTCTCCTCTGTTCTCCTCTTGGGATCTTGGGCACGCATGCACACGCGCCTGGCGTGAGTTTTAAACCACCGGGTCCAGGACGTGAACTGCAGTCGACTACATGGGAGTCCAGCAACATAGCCATTACGCTAACTGCTGGTCCCCTTGATGATGTATTTTTCAAAGTTCATTTCCTCCTGTCTTTCATAAGAGACAGAGAGGAAGAAAGACAGCACCCCCCACGGGGTCATGACAGCGTGATCCACTACCAGCCCCAGCAAACCCTAGTTCATGGGCATGCACATACCTAATCTACTTGGGAGAGGAGAATCTTCAGACATGTACCTGGAACCTTCCCATGTGGATCACCCTCTCAGAGCATGGAGTTTTATGGCCATGTCACCATCTGACCTTGAAAATGTTGTTTGTTAACTATTTTTTAATTTCATTCATTCTTATTTACACATTTCATTCTATTTCACACCATTTAAAATTTTTCTTTTTGCTCATGTTATTCATATACACTGCAAATATCTTGGAAAATGCTTAAAGCAAAACTAAACTAAAAAATGTGTTGTAACTGCACAAATGGCAAATAACCTCTGTGAACATTTTAGTGTACAGAAAATCTTCTCTGTCCCATCATTCTCCATTTTCATACCATCTTTTTGTCATGGTAGTTTATCTTTCTTCCTTTCCATTTCATCCCTTTCCTTCGGTGGCCCTCTGACCCACTTTTAAGGACTTGAACTCACTTTGCACCTAGAGAGACTATCAGTTGTAGCAAAGTTTTCTCCCGGAAATTGAGATGGATCGTTTTAAGCATTTTAAAGTCTTTTTTGATATAATTTTTTCCACTCTTTCCATTCAATTCCTATGGTACCACCTTCTCACTTATGTATTTGAACAGGGAAAAATATATCTGAGTTACATGCTGCCCAAAGACGTGTGATTTCAAGTTTGACTTGTTTCTGTCCATGTGAGTGTCAGCACTGCTATAAACGCAGGATATTTTTTTAATGAAGGAAGCAAAATGATTAGTAAAAATAATTTACCTGATTTTGCAATGCCTAAAGGAACAAAGTATTGTTTTGTTAATACATGGCTTCTGTTAACTATTTGAGAACTCATAAAATTTTGTATCTGAGAACACAGAATTATTCATTAGATTCCAACATGTTTTAATCTAGGTGATTAACTTCCTTCTTTCTGACAAGCCAAAGACTTTCTTAAGAGGTTGAGAAAGGAGCTTTGGCAGAACATTCCAGATCATAGAAGTAGAGGAGGTAGATTTCATGCCTTCAAGAGAGTTACCTACACACACACACACACACACACACACACACACTCATTTAATCACAATCTATGAAGGCAAGAAGTTGCAGTTGGGGCCCTAAAAAGGGCTCTCTATGCTTCAGGAAGAGACTGAAATGACTTTATTCCTTTCTTTAGCATAATTAAACTATTATATATATATTCCCACCTAGTCAAGCCTCTCTCACTTCAGTAGGGTTGAGGTTCAAGGTTGTTCTGGTTATAGATTCTATTACATAACATTGTCTCCTGGGTGCATCTGCGCCTAAATTACTTTAAGGACAAGGGTAGCTGTTTAAGAATGTAAGGTAGTGGACTGGTCACTTATATCTTAGTCCAAGCTATCTTTTTTTAATATATATTTATATATAATCCCTTTCGTTACATGACTCATGCTTCCTTTTGCTATACCTTCAGGCAAAGATACAATTGTACAAAAAAATGATTATCAAGCATTGCTTGTAATGCAAAACTAGAGGAAGCTCTTTTATCAAATCACCAATTTAGTTCAATTTGTTCAGTTCTGTAAATGAATGCTGCTTGGCTGCTAAAACTGACATCTTTATTTTTTAACTTCTTTTTCAAGTGTTGTTAATTACCCAAAGGAATGAAAATTTTAAAAAAATATATTTTTTTACATTCTTTTCTGTTACATACACGTGGTTGATGGAATTAACTTTTCGTTCCCACCTTAGAAAGGTATAGGCCTTTTTCGTAAGTTTGTAATGGACATTGACATAAATCATGTCACAAATTATGCCCTTTTTCTGCATCCTCCAGAATATAAGATACTCATTTAAGTTTTCTACTGATTATATATGCTATATGTAATATTACATTACATATTTATAACATATGTTAAAATGCATATGGATGTTAAAAATATTATTGATATCATAGCTTATAAAAATTATTAGAATTAATTTCACCTGTTTCTTTGAATGATTAATGTTTTTACTATAAAATTTAAATTTCATGGGACCAGCAGTTAGCGTAATGGCTATAGCAAAAACCTCTGAAAACAATTAAATTTCATGTCTGCCTTGCATTTGTGGCTTATTAACATTGCCCTAGAAACACTGATGATAAAATATGTAGCTATAGATTTAGATATGTATATACTGATAGATATCTGCAAAACATATTTATGTATATTTGTCTAGAAATACAACACTCTGCCATGACTTATTTCCCAAACAAAGACTATCTCTTCTTTTTTTTTTTTTTTTGGAGAGTTTTTTTTCTTACTGGGCATGTGCACTCGGCAGAATGACAGAGAGAGAGACAGAGAGATAGAAAGCGAGAAATCACCCTCCAGAGGGGATGGCCACACTGCAATCCCTTCTCCTCCATTCTCCTCTTGGGATCTTGGGCACGCACGCACACGCGCCCAGCATGAGTTTAAGCCATCGGGTCCAGGACTGCGGTCAACTACATGGGAGTCCAGCGACATAGCCATTATGCTAAGTGCTGGTCCCTATATCTTGATATATATATATATATATATATATATATATATATATATACACACACAATCATAGTTTTAGATAATAAGTCTTGCAGAGATGTGTGGAGCACTCCATCTGGTATTATGTTTTTTTCTTCGACAATGTCTTCTTAGAAAACATTTTTATTGATTCTTATAAAACTGTCATCTTCTCAATTTTCTCATTATTTTTTTAAAAGAGATTTTTGCTATAGAACACATGTGCTAGCCAGAGAGACAGAGAGATAGAAAGCAAGAAATCACCACCCAGGACGAGATGGCCATGTACTCATCACATGAGCCCGGCATAAGATTTAAGCTGCCAGGTCCAGGACTTGAACCGTGGTGGGCCATGCAGGAGTCCAGTGATAGAAACATTACACTATCTGCTGGTCCTCTCATGAATTTTTTCCTACCGTTTGATCTGGACATCGATGAGGTTGACTCCATTCTCATCTAGAGTTTGTTCATGACGCTCACGACCTTTCTCAGGTGCTCTGGCTTCCATTGCAGGCCTTGCTGAACAATAGCAAACACGAGCACTGCCACCAGCTTTGGTGTTTTTTACGGGGTCCTAATGTGTGAGGTAAGTGCTTCCTGACTGCAAGAGACTCAACGTCTTACCTCATAGGCAAGAGTTAAATAGTAGAACACACAAAAATTTATTTTCAAAGGCAATGGTATTTTAATAAAAGAATAGATCACTACTTTATAGGAAAAAGTTTTCTGGGCACCTGGTGGAAACATTTCTCCCCCAATAATTAAAGTTATATAATAAATGTGAAATACATTTTTTTCATAATACCTGGGCTCTCTTTCATAAAAATGCTTTACTTATTACCTTATAAATATTCTTTCTGTATCACAGAGGCCTTAGTTTAAGAAAGGCAACTTCTTTTAGCAATATTAAGATATTGACTCTGGAATCAGGCAGGGAATGAAAAATGAAGTTATGCATATTTAATCTACTCAGCAAGGATTTGGGGCTGCCTCTGAGAATAAGCGAGAAAATTAATAACTCCCTACCCTCCTTCACAAGGATATTTATGAGGACAAAATTATATCAAAACATATGGGGAAACATTTAGAAAGTATAACACAATATAAAATGTGGGGCATTTTATGATTTTTTTATAATAGATAATTACATTATTTAAACTTTAGAAGAAACATTCATTTGACTTTTATCAAATGAATGAGTTTAACATTTCCTTTAAACCCTAAGGGCCAGGTCTTTTTTCCTTCAAATAAAAAAATCTATTTCACATCAATAATAGAACGTATATTTTCCTGTGTTTTTTTTTTTTCATCTTGTTGTTTAACCTATCAAGTATTCTACTTTATCTTGAATAGTGTTTAGCCTTGGCCACCTTTTCTTAACAGTCTGTACCAAGGGACTCTTATATGTCATTCCTCTCAGCAAAATGAATAATATACTGAATATGGCTTCTTTCAGAGTTCTAGAAGAGAAGAGCAGATGAGAGAAAAAGGGAGGGTTCCCCCCCCAATTGACCTGTATATATAGTCCTGTAAAGTATGATATACTTATTAAGTTATTTATTTTATTTATAATAAAGTACTTTAATATGATTAAGTTATTTTTCAATTAAGTTATGCAAGTACATTGAAAGAAAGCAAAAGAAGGAAGGAAGGAAGAATGGAAGGAAGAGGAGATAAGGTCTTGAGTTGAAGGAGTCCCTGCTGCAGACTAAAGTGAATTACTGTTGTCAGCAGAAAAATAGATTTTTCAAGTGTTGAAAGAGCCTGTAGTTTGAACATTAAAATCATTCTGAGTAAAGAGTCTCAGATGATGTGAGTGTAGATTTGTTAAGTCATGAGAATTTATAACAAGATGCACCCAGAGTTGTTTTTATTGCTACCTGTGATTGGTGAGGTGACCCAGAGATAGGCACCTCATGCTGAAATGCTACCTTTATTTTTAAAAATAAAATTAGGTGTACAACAGTGCTCCCTGAGAATACTTTCCTCCCCTATGGCTTCCAAATGAATACAAATGTTTGTGTGTGTATTGCTCCATAGTCACGGCATAAGGATGGACAATCTCCCAGGGAGGAGTGATACGCTCAGAAGGTACTTCCATCTCTTAGAGAAACTGCTTCCAGGAACGGTGGTCCTCTGGATTCTGTATCAAATTTCTTTTTATCCAAGGACTTCAGGAAGATCTTAAGATCTCAGTTGGACTATGGTCATATGTAAAGAGAATTTTTATCTTTTCCAAGGTCTAAGGATATATGTATTCATTTCTTAATTTTTGGCCACCATTGTGCAACACCAGTGTCCAGTTAAGTGACAAATGACAAAAGTCCTCCGTAGCGCAAGCTGACTGGAAAGCTGGTTAGGAGAGAAAAGTATAATAAGTTAGGGCGCAGCTATACAAAGCACTCTTTATTTACCCATACTGCAATTAAATGTGTAAAAATATGTAACGTTTCTGTCACTTCTCTGTCATCTTTATGAGCTCCCATACTGTTGGATAACAAATATATTTAGAGTTGTCAATTAACAAAATTTAGGGTTTTTTTCCCTTTTTTTTCTTTCTTTCTCTTTCTTTCTCCTTCTTTTTCTTTTATTTTTTTTCTTTTTGCCATTGTGCTCATACACTTGCTAGAGATACACACACACACACACACACACAGATAAAAAGTGAGAAATCATATCCCAGGGAGAATGACCATACCACAGTCCCTTCTCCATTCTCTTCTCAGGATCCTGGACACGTATGCACGTGTGCTGGTGTGATTTTTGAGCTGCAGGTTCAGGACTTGCACTGTGGAGTCGGCCTTGTGGGATCCAATACCCTAAAATCTACATCACCTGTCGGTCCCTCATTTATTTCTAATTTAATCAGTTTAATTTCATCTTAAATATTAATTCTATCTATAGAATATTATTTCTATCTATTGTGTCTTCAAAATTCATTTTAATAGCTCTTTTAAAAAATTATTCTAATTAATTTATTGTTTCAAGTTTGCTATAGGGCAGGTATGCTCACCAGAGAGACACAGAGAAAGAGAAAGAGAGAGAGAGGGAGAGAGAGAGAGAGAGGGAAGCGAGAAAAAAACCCACCAGGTTTGGGATTCAAACCATGGTTGGTGATGTGGGAGTCCAGCACCTTAAGCACCATACCTCCTACTATCTTGGTGTTGGCTAGCATTCTCTCTCCCCAGCTCTTCCAACTTTCCAAAGGCTCACCCATTTTGTATAATGACTGTAAAAATGAGGTTCTTAGTGTGTTTTCATTATAATAGTAAAATGGGGCAATGGACTGGGACTGGATATTACTTATATATGACAGCTTGTTTGTGCAGTGGGGAGGTATGATGTGTTCACTGGATTACTGAATGTCTTAGTATAACTGATGTATTTGATCCTTCAGGGTGAAGTTCTAGTAACTGATGCTGGAATTCACGATGTCATAGTATCACTTATGTTAGGCAGGACAATTAGTCCTAAGGATACTGTGAAAATCTCAGGGATGTGTACTATTTTATTTACTTGATCTAGTCTTTTGTCTTTGCTTAAATGTGTCTTGGGTTTGCTTATTTGCATAAGAACAACTGGCTAGGCTAATGTGATAAGAGGAGTAAGAGTAAATATTCCCAGTATAATATGCCCTTTGTTTAGGAACTTATTTACTTGCTTATTTGACTAATTTATTCCATTCTACTCCTCTCACTACTTAAACACACAAATACACACATAGAGTGTGCACTAGAGTATAAGTTTTCTGAGAGTAGATTTATTTTATTCACAGTTGAATTTCTATACTTAGAAAATTGCCTGATACCTAGTGAAGAGTCAATAAATATTTGCTGCATGCGTGCATGGATTGCAGGCAAGACTCTTCCTTCATGAATGTTGAAAATATTCCCCATGAGAAATGGTCTAATTGATTAGGGACCATTCATCACTTGCGTATTCAAAGTCCAGCTTGTGATCTAGCAGCATCCACATTATTTGACAGGTTTTTAAAAATGCGTAATCATAGGTCCCACTCCAGACTTAAGAAAGGACTATTTGCATTTTATCAAATCTCCCAAGTGTTTCATTTTGCATATAACAGTGTAAGATGCCCAGCCTTTTGTTAAACAATTATACACATTGCCTTCCTTCAGTCTGCACCTTATTTAATCAAGACAAAATTTCCCACTGAATCTTATTCATTCAAGACTTAGAAGCTTCTATTAAATTCTATACAGCTTTGATGGATCAACTGAAGTTGATATATAGCAATTTATAGATTTATGAATGTTTATTTAATGAAGTCCATTTCTTTCTTATCATTCTTCCAATCTGAGGAATTAGTAAAGCCATGGGAGTTGAAAAACAAAAAGGTACTTATGAAATGCTAAAGAAATGACCAGCTCTAAATTAAACTTTTTAAAAGTTGAAAACTTAATACATTATCTTTTAATGAGTTTATTATTTTGTACATAAGCCAAAAAGAAAGTAACAGAAATGTAAGAGTTAGAAACTAAATAACAAATTCTATGATCCTGATTAATTTAATAGGCATGGAAACTAATAATTTCAGTACAAAAATGTAACTAGTGTCATAGAAATTATTTAATGTAAATACACAAAGGAACTCAAAAGTAAATGGTACTCTAATTTTAAAGATATAAAACCAATGCTCAAGGAGAATGAAACACTTAATCAAAAAACAAAGAGATAAAATAATGATGGCAGGATTGTGAGTCACTTCCTCATAAAAGTAACATTATTCCAAAAAATAGAAAGTAAGCATGATTTGCATCGTCCAAGTAAGAGGGAAGGCATCTCTAGTGTTTGCTTTTCCTCTTCCTTTTGATGTCATGAGCCACTCAGTATCTTTTCAATAGCATCCTTTATTTTACTTCGACCAGCCAAATTTGGTTTTTGTTACTTACAGAGAGGTCTGCTTGATAAACAAAGATTGCAAGCAAAGGACTCCAAGTGAGATGTAATCACTTATTAGAAGAAATGAAGGAAATACAATGTTTGTGTATGTATTCTAGGTGGGTGCTATGGTTTAGATAATGGTTTGTTCCTCAAGGGTTCATGTTTGGTACTTGGTCCCCAGGGTAATGGTGCTGGGAGGTGTTGAGAGCTCTAGAAGATGAGGCCCAGCAGGTAGACATGGCACTCACAAACGGATTAGTGATGTCGATGAGGCCAGTGAGTTCTAGCTTTCACGAGAAGGAATAAGTTCCCTCAAGAGCACCTTTTTATAAAAAGAGCACCTTTTATAAACGGCCCCAGATTTCTCTCTGCTTCTGTCAGTCACATCATGTAATAGCTGTCATGATGCCAGCCCCACCCCTTTAGACTGTCCATCCACCAGAATCATAAGCCAAAGAAACTGATAACTCCCTCAGCTTCTGATATCTCTGTGAGCAAAATAACAATGAATCAAGACCTTGGGATAACATTATATAAGATACATGAATCAGATAGTCAACTAATAATCCACATGGTCACTGAGAAGAAAGCCCAGGATTAATGGATCAATAGGGGACAGGTCAAGATGAACAATGTCAATTATGATAAAGGCTGGTTTTTGCTCATTTTTTTTTTTTTTGAGAGATATTCGCTATAGGGCGCGTGCGCTCACCAGACAGACAAAGAGAGACATAGAGACAGAAACCGAGAAATCACCCCCCAGGGGGGATGGTCACGCCACAATCCCTTCTCCTCCATTCTCCTCTCGGGATCTTGGGCACACACGCACACACGCCCAGCGTGAGTTTTAAGCCACCAGGTCCGGGACGTGAACCGCGGTCGACTACGTGAGAGTCCAGTGACATAGCCATTACGCTAACTGCTGGTTCCCATTTTTGCTCATTTTTTGACTCACCTTTATCCACTTTGTACTTTTTCCCTTTAGGTGGAGAACCATACTATTTTCTGAGTATGTGGTCACCCATCAAAGACTATGTACACTTGCACACACGTGCTAGGGATGTGTATGTGCTTGAGGTTCAGCCAGTAGAACATAACCAAACATACTTGTGAAATTTCTTGTCATGCCATTAAAGCAAAGAGCCATGCTCTCCACTTTTTCTTCCAACCTATCTACTGGCTAGAAAATAAACTCGGTAAAAGAAGCCAAAGCAGCTATTTTAGGTTAAAATATAGAATCCAAAAGTTTAGGAAAAGTCAGAAGCACACTGAGAAACATTCATAGCAGCCCTTGGTTACTTATATTTGGACTCTGCTGTGAGAGAACATTACAATTCTATCTTTTCACCCATAGCTATTTTGGCCTGTGTTAGGGAACTTGATCATTATCCTTTCTACTACACCAAAGGAGATCACTCATAGCAACATTAAAGTGAGAGAGTGACAAGCACCAACGTGAATTCTTGCCTCAAGGCATAGAATAAAATGCAAGGACTTTAAGCAGAAAAGTATCTTAGTGCTTAAGCTTATAAAGAGAATTATACAAATTATTAACTCAACAACTGACTTCCCAGAATTGGGGATACACAACAACAATTAAATATACACTTCTGCGTGGTGTTTTCCTTCATCTCTCTCTCTTTTTTTCTTTTTTGTGAAAGCCAGGGTATTATCAGAGAAATATCTTGGTTTTTAACAATAGACGCAGTAAATCTCAGAATTCAGAGATCTTGGGTAATTTTAAACTCCCAAAACCTAGGGGAAAAATGTGGAAACACTGAATCTCCTTTGCCTGAGGAAATTTTACTTAAACAAACAAAGATTAGAATATAATTCAGGTGGATAATCCCTAATTCAAAAATCTGAAGTCCGAAGTGTTCCCAAATCCAAAACCTTTTGAATGTCATGACGTAACTAGTGGAAACTTTCGCCCTTGATGTCTTATGATAGGTCAGAGTTAAAATACCGACATACAAAAACACTGTCTAAAATTACCTTTAGGCTATGTGGATGAGGTACACATAAAGCAAATGAAGCTCGGGTTTACACTTGGTTTCCATCCCCATGATATCTCATTAAGTATATACAAATGATGTGTATATATGAAATATAAAACACTTCTAGTCTTAAGTATCTCAGGTAAGAGATAGTCAGCCTATTCTTTTGTTTCATATAGTTCCTTTATTTTATTATTATTATTTTTTAAAAGATTTTTGTCATAGGGCACATATGCTCTCCAGAGAAAAATAGAGGGAAATGAGAAATCACCCCCCCCCCCCCGCCCCCCAAGGGAGGATGGCCATGTTGCAATCCTTTCTCTTCCATTCTCTTCTCAAGATTTTGGGCACACATGCACTTACACCCACCATGATTTGCAAGCCACTGGGCCTGTGATCAAACCCTGGTCAGCCATGTGGAAATCCAGCACCTTAAGTACCATGCTCCCTTTGGCTCCCATTTTTTTTTTCTTAACTAAAAAAAAAAATTATTTAGCACAGTTGACACTGAGGATCTAGTCATATGCTTCCTTGGTCCCTTGAACACCTCATCTCTGTTTGGCCTTTGGAGCCCAGCTTAGCAAGTGGAGAAATTAGTAGAACTGGAGATGACCCAATGGATCCTAAAGGGTGTTGTGAGGGTGAAATTCTTCTATGAATTTTCTACAAGGGCAATACAATCTATAATCTCTAGAGAATAATCATCCACCTGTCAGAGTGGAGATGGGGGTAGAGTAAGCGCCTTTCTACATTATTGTGAGTAGCTCTTCTCCAATGTCACCAAAGACAAGCAAAATGAGGCCCTGATGGGTGAAGCTGTGTTAGGGTTACAACTTGAGCTGAACACAGCTTGAACTAGGACCCTCTTACAGAGTAAGGCTCTGCAAGATGCTAGACAATTCTGACTGCTGTGGAGAAAACCTGTCAGCTGAGTCCATCTTCAGTACTTTATGTTGGTTGTGGGCAAGCTGCAGCATGAGGCCAAGCCTGAAGGAAAGACTATAATAGATCATTTCACCAGAAGTTTTGGGCCTGTCATGCCAGAGAACAGATGGTATAGAGGAGCTGGAGCTTGACCAAGGGAATAGCCAGAAAGCTCCATCAGTGAAGAAATAGTCACTGTCCCTAGGCACCAGCATCTGGCTTCTGAAGCCTCAGATAATGACATTTTCATACTGGAGCTCTGCCTTCCTGTCAGTATCCAAACACCCAGCAGGGCATTTCTGAAAAGAAACCCAAAGTTGTCTTCTCAAATGATGAACCCAGTGAAAAAGATCTTTAGCAAGATGATGGACAAATGAGACACCAAACAACAACCATCCACGTGGCATTCCTTTGCAGACATTAGTCCTAGAAGATCATCTTTCCTGCTCTCATTCCTGCAGTGGGATGACCTTGAATTCCACTCTCCTTGTAAACTATATATGTCTCTCTATTTTTACGTACATAAATCATCTTTATGATGTTTGGAATTTCTTTTACATTAACCCAACTGAACTGAGTTGAGTTGCTCTCATTTTAAATCAGCGTGTTCTTATTTTCTAATAAATGTTTATATTACTTAAAAATGATTTGAATTCCATATGTATTAGTGATAAAATGCAGATAATAGACAAGGGAATTATCACACAAAATTATTCAAATAAATTAAGAAAAATATATTGCAAAATGTTTAGGCATTATTTGTGGAAAGGGGAAAAGAACTGGTATGACAAAGGGGATATTAGTTTTTTTCCAGGCATCTCACTGATACTTTCAAAATTATATCCCAGGCTGTATGTGGTTTTGTGTTTTTTGTGGTGTTTTTTATTTATTTATTTATTTTTTGTGTATTGACTTCTCTCACGTGACATAAAATGAACCAAAATTCCTCTAATGTAAAAACAAAAAATATATTGAAAGATAAGCTATGAATTTGAAATATAAGATATATCATGCTTGTCTCACTAATCTTGAATGAGGATTTTTAGAAGTCCAATGATGTAAGAGGCTTTGTCATGTGTTAATTTCACCTACCCATTGCCTACCTAAGAATTCTTATTTGGATACATAAGAGGCTTTTTAATTTTCATATTAAAATATAGTTCTTGAATTCTACATTCTCATTTTAACCACAACTCATTCTTTTCCCAGACTCCCCCACTTCTGTAGCTCTTAACTAGCATTCATTAAGTCACCAATGCAGAAAACCATGTCATCATCATTTTTTTCACATCTGTATTTCCCTTAGACACCCCATTCAATCTTTCCTCAATTGGCTGGATCTTCAAAGTGTATTCTGAGTCTGACCACATATCATAACTTTTCCTTTGACCACTCTAGTATAAGCCACAACCACCTCTTGCCAGAAAATCACAATACTTCCTGATATTTTTTCTTTCACATTTGTCTATTGTGCACCACCTCTTTAGAGTGTAACCTTGGGCAAATTATTCACTTTTCTATGTGTCAATTTTCCACTTTTGTAAAATGAGACCAATGATCATATGTGTCATGTTGAGTTATTATGAAAACTAAATAACTTATATAGAGCATTTAATTTGTGTTGGGCACATGATAAACACAAAATAAATGTTCATTTTTATTTTGTTTGGCCTACGAACCAGAATTTTTGAATAATTTCAGATGCTATTGCTTTCCTCTAATGGACTCTTATCAATATAAAATAAGCCATAAAATAGATATAGCTAATTTCTTTTAAAAAGAGAACTAAATATAAATTCTATAGTTGAAAGATACAATGACCAATATTAAGAATTCAGTGGGTGAGTCTTACATGAATAACATTAGACAAAGATTATGAAGGAATTTGTAAACCAGTTTCTAAGTCAAAAGTATACATACTGTAAATAAGGCATAGCAATAGAAAAAAATTTTAGAGAACTTGATAGTAAAGAATGTATATGTTAGAAAGAAAAAGGTCTACAAACTGGTGAAGTAAACTTGTAAAATATAGACTGAATCCAGAGTATGTAAAATGAAGGGAATAATTAAAATTAGAATCAAAAGGAAGGCTCAAAGAAGCCAATGTTAACACTCTGAAAAAACTTTGAAAATCTTATATGTAGCAGGTTATATCAGGAAAAAAGAAGAACAACTAAACACTATAGAAACAGTCAATGATGTATTATCAAGGCAACAGAAATATTAAAAATGATTGGAAGCTATTCTTAAGTACTTTATTCCAATGAATTTGAAAATACAAGAAAACAGAATTTCTAGAAAACATTAATTCAAGAAGAAGTGTAAATGAATGCTATATCTTCCATAGGTAATAGATACATCAAAAACATTGTCTTAAAAAAATCAGATGAAAACAGCAGGTGACATGAAGTTAGTTAAGGTGATGGATCCCACATGGCTGGCTCTACAGTTTGAGTTCTGGATCCAGAAGCTTGGGGTTTCACACTAGATGTGTATGAGTGCCCAAAGACCAGAGAGAATGGAGGAGAAAAGACTGTGGCATGGCCATCCTCCCTGAGTGGTGATTTTTCACTCTCTCTCTCTTTCTTGCTCTCTCTCTATCTCTCTCTAGTGAGGACACATGCTCTAGAGCAAAACAAAACAGACTGAGCCAGCAGTGACACAGATGGTAGGGTACCACTCAGTGGTACTGGAACCATATTGGATCTTGGGTGCCCATGATCCCAACTAGCTGCTAGACTTAGGAGAGGGGACAGAAATTGCAATGTATTGAGACCCTGTCAAGAATACCCATGTATCTCCCATTGTCTGTCTCTTTCACATAATAGAAAGAAATATACATATTACCTCAGACTCAGAAGGTCTATATGGAAGGACTTTGTCAAACGCTTAAGAAACAGTATTGAGTCTATATACCCTGTCAGAGAATAAAGAAGGAATGTATCTTTGACAATAAAGTTAAAGGTGAGCAGTCTGATCATTAATAAAGCTGGAAAATGAGTTAGCAATTTGAACTCAGCAGTATTAAAAAAAAGATGCATCAAAAACAAATTGCATTAATTTAGAAGCAGTTTGGTTCAACATAAAAAAGTTATATATATATATATATATATATATATTTTTTTTTTTTTTTTTTTTTTTTTTTTTTTTTTTTCCCCATGGGAGTTGGGGACAGAGCAAAGTACCATTAAATGAGTCCTACACTCCATTTATCTCTTAGCTTTCCCAGCCAGCCAAGACCATGGGTGCATTCATGGCCAACATACACAGGCCATTCAGGGTACTGAACTCCCTCGGTTCCATGTGGATCCAGCATCACTTGAACAGCACATTATCACAACACAGTACCACTGCACCACCGAGTTGTCCTATCAATATTATAAATCTACAAATGTGATTTACCATATAACCAGATTAAATAATAAAAAAGGTTTTTGTTTTTGAGAGGTTTTTGCTATAAGGCGTGTGCGCTCGCCAGACAGACAGAGACAGAGAGATAGAAGCAAGAAATCACCCCCCATAGGGGATGGCCACACCGCAATCCCTTCTCCTCCATTCTCCTCTCGGAATCTTGGGCACGCATGCACATGCGCCCGGTGTGAGTTTAAGCCACCGGATCCGAGACTTGAACCGTGGTCAACTACGTGGGAGTCCAGCGACATAGCCATTACGCTAACTGCTAGTCCCATAAAAAAGTATTTAACTATCATAGTAAAAATTAATAAAGAAAATATTCGATAATTCAGTGTGCATTTATATTTAAAAAAAAAAGGAAAAGAAAAATGTCTTAGCACATTAGAAGTAACAGGGAACATCCCAAATATAATGAAGAACATCAATCAAAAATCATTCTCAATAATAAAATGTCAAATTAATTTTCTTTAAAATCAAACAATTTTTCAAAAAGATGGTGTTAGCACTTTGTTACCATTTTAATGAAGGTCTTAACTACAGTAATGAAAAAGAATGCGAAAAGTAAAGGATTAAGAAGGAAGACTTTGTGCTTCTTCCATGGGAGCTGAGAACTAGTGCTTTCAGGGAATAAGAGAAATATGAAGATTTTCTGCTGAAAATTCACCCTCCAGATCCCATTCTCAAGTGGTAGGACCACCTATATTCTTCTCTCTGTTTCTGTCTGTCTCTTTCTGTCCCTCTATCTCTCTCCACCATTTCATTTTTTTTTAATTTTTCTTTTATGTTTTTCAATTTTTTAAGGTGAAGTGTTTCCTTGGTTCTCAGATCCTCTTTATCGTGCTAATAATTCCCTTTCCTCCTCCCATTTAGGAGAGGCAAAAGGGCAAAAGACTGACTTCTCCATGGGAGCCGTGTAGTTTTCAATTTTTGCTTTTTAAAAAATAATCATAAATTACTTTTTTCCTTTTTATCTCTTTTTGTTCTCTCTCTCTTTTTCCTCCTCTTTCTGTTTTCTTATCCTTTTTCTTTTACTTCATCACTTTGTTGCTCAGTCCACAGGCTAAGTGTTTATACAGGTCTACGTGAACTATGGTCACACATCTGAATACTATTAGGGTCAACTTATTCCTCAAAACCCACTGCATCTGCCACACAAAGGGAGAAAAACAGAACAGCAAAGAGATTGTAGAACACCTCCTCCTCAATGCCTCTGAATGCTCAGATTGAACTAGAAATAAGGAAGAAGCATATAACTGATCAGATGACTAAAAATCACTACAGAAGCTTAAAAATATGAGAAACCAAGAAAATACCTCTCCCCTAAGGGAAAAGAATAACTCCACTTCAATAACACTCAGTACAATGGAAATTGTGGGAATGTCTAATAAAGAATTTAGAATATTCATAGTGACAAAGCTAACAAAGATACAAGAGAAAAGGAGACAGTGAACTCCAGAAGAGGTAGAAGAAAAGAGCCGATAAGTTCCAGGAGATGAGGGAGTGTTACATGATCTGAAAGAGGAAATACAAGCCATAAAAGAATAAAATGGGAACTGTTAGAGATGAAGGCTATAATACAGAGTTAAAACCTTTCTTGAAAGTGCTAAAAGCAGACTAGATAATAGAAAATAGAATCTCAGATGTAGAAGACAGAATTGCTGGACTAGAGAAGTCTACCATAAATACAGAAAATAGCCCCCCAAAATGAGAATAATAGATGAGAAATACTAGATACTATTAAATGCACAAACATTCAGATAATTGGTACCCCAGAAGGTGAAGAGACTAATAAGGGCACTGATAATATATTCCATGAAATTCTGGAAGAAAACTTTCCAAACCTAGAGAAGCATTCAAAGATCCAGACCCAAGAAATACAAAGAACCACAAATAGAAACAACCCAAGAAGATCTCCAAGACACGTTATAGTCAGATTGACCAAAACTGCAAAGATAAGATACTAAGATTGGCAAGAGAAAAATGTTAAGTTACCTACAATGCATATCCCATCAGGCTAACAGCAGGCCTCTCATTGGAAACAACATGAGCAAGAAAAGAATGGGAAAATATATTCAAAGTGTTGAGTGAAAAACAATTTCAGCCAAGAATATTATACCTGGCAAGATTATCCTTCATATGGGAAAAGAAGACAAGAATATTCTCAGATTAACAAAATCTTAAAGAATTTACCAACACCAAACCTGTTCTCCAAGAAGTTCTGAAGGGAGTGCTATATCAGGAAAACTAAAGTTAGACACACAGGAATAAGATTTCAAAAACAATTAAGAAAATGATCAGCTTAATGGTTGGGACAAGTCCAGTGTTGAATGTTATCTTCCAGAATTTGAACGGAAAGATTGGACCACAACAGAAGATAGATTAAGTACATGAGACTGAACTGCTGAAAAATAATTTTATGACTTTTGACTAAAATTTCACTGATTTTCTTCTATGCTTTGTTCTCCAAAGTTAAGGATATTGTCTTCTCTTAACTTGTCTACAGGACCATGTGCCTACTATTTGAACAGAATCCTAACCTGTTTCCTGACTTTAAGTCTTAAGCCAAATTCTCTTAACATTTTAAAAATTTTGATTTATTAAAGCTAAAACTGTCTTTCTTGAAATTAAATATATATTTAATACCTACTTAATGACTACAGTAAGTTATATAGCCTTTGCTAGGTGGTATTTTATAGTTTATTCATTTTACTCACAGAGTTTCATGCCTAAAGTCAAACATGTGTTCACAGATATGTATATATCAGCTGAACTTGCCACTGAAAGCAGCTAGATTAGTTGGATATTTTGTGAATCATTTAAATTTGGAGAAAAAAAAAGAATGGAAAGCACCTGGAGATACCAGAGACAGTGTGAGTGGTGGGTGGGAAATGGCAGAGGGTGAGAAATAGGGGGATAAATGTCTAAGAAACAAGAAATGGAAAATTATTTGTTGATGATAACATGCACGATTAAACCACTATACAGTGTATTCTGGATGGGAAATTGCATATTGTACACTGTGATAATGTTCTGTGAATGAATATAAAGTCAATAAATTAATTTTTAAAAATAAAATAGACAAAAAAGAAGGAAGACTTTAAACTGACATTGTTCACAAAGAATATATTTATCGATATAGAATACATGCAATAATATATGCACCAATTATAAAAGTAATGAGAGTTATTAAAGCTGGTCATATATGACTGATACACAAACCTCAAGAGCAACAAGCCTATAAAACCCAATTTTAAAATTACAATGATGACAAAAGCAATTTAACAAATGTTGTACAACTTTCAAAAACAACATTATATAATGCCTTATGGAGAGCCATAAAATACTTATGGACCAAAGACAGCAGTATCTGGAACATGACAGCTCTTTCCAAACTAAACCCACAAGTGAATTTAGTTCTAACACAAATGTTACCAACAGGATTTTTTCCATGAAATTGAATGAGGGAATTTGAAATTTATTTGGAAGAGAAAAGTAAAAAGATTATTCAAGACAAATCTAATGAATTCCAATGGTTTTCAAAGTTACTGATGTCTCAATATATTCTGAAACTAATTATTAAGAGAGTGGGACATTTCTGTGAGGATATCCAAACAGACTACCATGATATATATGAAGTCCAGAAATGATTCATGTACAGAGATACCATGATTTTGAAAAAGTATTGCAGAGAAATCACTAACTGGTTATTAGTATGAGAATATATACATGAAATCGAATTCTTGGGGCCCAGCAGGTGGTGTGGTGGTTGAAGCACTGGACATTTTCCATAGGGTCAGCCACGGTTTGAGTGCTGGCCATGGCAGCTTGCTTTCTCACTTTACCTCTCTCTCTCTGTGTTTCCCTTTGGTCAGATTTAAAACATAAATGATGAATAAATAAAATGAAAAATAATCAAATTCTTGTTCCCTATGAAATGCTAAAAAAGGGAAGAATTTCTCTAAATGTAATTAGAAAATAAAAGATTGATCACTTTAAGGCTTTTTCTTTATTTTTTGTTTTTGGTTATGTTTTTGTTGTTTATGTTTTTTTAGATTTTTTCAATAGGGCACATGCTGGAGAGAGAGAGAAAAAGTGAGAAATCACCCCCTGGGGGGATGGCCACACTGTAATCCCTTTTTCTAATTCTCCTCTTGGGATTTTTGGGCATGCACCAACACTCGCCTTGTGCGAATCAAACAGCTGGGTTAGGATTCAAACTGCAGTCAGCCATAAGGGAATCCAGTGCCTTAACATCCATTACCACCTGATGGCCCCAAGACCTGTTCTTTATCAAACAAACAAACAAAATAGTTTACAGATGTTGAATCAAAACAACAAAAGCCATTAAGAGAAGTTACTTTTGAATTCCATTTTATTATTATTATTATAGTAATTTTTAAAAAGTTCTTTCACTATTCATATCATTTGGCTTGTAAAGTGAATTTAAAGAGAAGTTATCTTCAACACATAACTAGCAAAATTATATTCAAATTATGGAAAGGAAATTTAAAAATAAAAGGAAATTACTATTTTTTAGAGAGATTTTTGCTATAGGGCCATGCATTTGCTAGAGAGACAGGGAGAAAAAAAGCAAGAAGTACCCCCCGACACTCACACCCAGGAAAGATGGCTATGCTGCAATCCTTTCTCCTCCATTCCCATCTTGAGATTTTGGGAACACAAGTACATGCGCCCAGCATGAGTTTCAAGCCATCGGGTCCGGGACTCGAACTTCAGTCGACCATGTGGGAGTCCAGTGATGTAACCATCATACCATCTGCTAGTCCCAGAAGAGAATTCTTCATGGGCTAGGCCTATATCCTGGTGGTTAAGGGAAGATGGATCACACATGCCTAACTATGATTCAAGTCCCAGGTTGGCAGCTTGACAAACATGCTAAACTTGTGTATGTGTGTCCAAATCCTGAAGAGATGGAGAAATGATAAAGGGACTGTGGTGTGACCACATTCCTGTCCCTGTCTCTGTTCCTCTGTCGTTCTCTCTCTCTCTCACGCTCACTGGTGAGCACACGTGTCCTCTGAAAACTTAAAAAAGAAAGTCCTTTAGAACTGAAGCTTAAAATACTGTTTCACAGACAAACACATGTGACTTTTGCAAAGATGCTCAACCCAATTATATGTCTAGGCAATGCGTATCTATACTTAGATACTGCGTATTTTCACACACACACACACACACACACACACATACACACATATAAAATAAGGACTCTGGAGCTTGTGTGTGTGTGTGTGTACATGTGTGTGTTTTCATCCTAGATGGTCAAAAATTAAGTAGGGTGATACCTAGTACTGACACAAACATAGAACAAAATGCACTTTTATCCACTGTTGATTGCTGTGCAAGTTGATTAAACCAATTTAGAAAACTGGCACTCCTTAGTAAAGTTCAATACACACAAAATTTATTAATCGTCTCTTGCAATTTTAGGTAAAGTATTGTCTAACAGAAGTTTTTAGAGGGCAAAACAAAGATGAAGTAGAAGGCAATTTTGTGGCATTGATTACTTTCTCCAGGAGTAGACAGCATCCTGAGGTTTACAGCACACATTCATTTGTTTAGTGGTAGGACATTTGCGAGGTTCAATTCTATTTTGCATTTTCTAGGAAATGTGGTATGCATGGTCAGAGTGAGAGTGAATTTGAACAGAGTGGAAGCGGTGTGAAATTATTGTCTCAGGGCAATGTAAAGATGGCCTTTGAGAGAAACAATGGGATTGTTGAGTGGTGCCAAAAGGAGATCTGAGGAGATGAATTTAAAGTGAAACTAGCTCAGACATTTGTGTAATTTTTCACTGCAAAATTTCATTACTTCCAGGTCAACACAGAAAATGTAATTATGCTGTTCACCAATGCATTCTTTTAAGCAAGTAAAGGGAGGAAAATGAGAGGAAGAAAATGTTATTTGCAAGGAGCCTATTAAAATAATGGCAATGTATATTGATTGGAAAAAAATTAAGTAACAGAAGTAGGGAAAATTGGAGTGTTTGATGGATTCCGGTTGGTTTCAAACTGTTTCCAGTAAGCCCCCCACCCCATAGGTTTTTACTTGATAACTCTAAATAAGAGAAAAACATCATTATCTTTCCTAACTCCAGGCAATCGACCTGGCTTTGAATATTTGATCATAGATGTCATTTTCAGTGGCTAGTTATAAAAGCTGTGGTGTGCTGTCTGTTCTTCGGTTGTCCCCACTAGTTACAATCTCCAGTATTCTCTGAACTGATCTATGACCTACATATACTGCAAGTCAGGCTATCTTATTCTCAAAATTTAGATGGACTTGGCCAAAGAGAGATATTAGCATGAGACTGAAGACCAATAGAAAAGAGAGGTTCGGGTGTCGATTACTTGTTAAAGCTCTCGTGTTTCTGTGGAATAAGTAATTATATAACTGTAGTTTTAGGCGAAACTTATTCCACTGTGACACCTCTCAGTTGGACTTTGGATAGATATTGTCTGTGTCTTTTGGTCTTCATAATTTGGAGGTATGGGTAGATGAACTTATCTTCTTCAACATTGAACATTACATTCTGTTGTGCATGTGTGATAATAATTCTGCTAGTTTTTTAGATTATATATTGAATTATATACTATAAGCATGCTGTGAAAAACCACATTATATCACCCCTAAATAATTTTTTTAGAAAAAAATGTAATTTTGAAGTAAAAAAGAATAAGATTGGGATAGTAATGGCTTCCAATTTTTTTCTCTGACATTAGTAATTTTCTCTCTTATTTTCCTTGTTCTGCTTTCAAGAGATTTGTCCTTTTAGAACTTTTTTCAAATAATAATTTTAGGGGTTAAATTATATTCTTTTTGTTTCTTCTTTAATATGATTAACTTTCACTTGTGTCTTTAATAATTCATTTCTTCTGCTTGCTTTAGAATTTAGCTTTCTCTTTTTTCTTTAGTTGAAAGTTAGAGCAGTCTTGAGACTTTTATATTTGCTAATATATGCATCTGGTATTACTGATTTCTCTTTAAGCTTCAAGTATTGACACACATTTTTATATAATTTTTAATTTTTTGCTAAGAGTAGATGACATATATATGTTTCAATTTTAAGTACAATTTTTATCAAGTATAATTTGAAGGGCCTGGGTCTTGTAATGATTTATTACTACGAGAATAAGTAATAGTTAAAAGGTGTGGTACTTTTGTTAATTTATTATGACTGAATAAATCATTGTAACAGAAATTTCTTTAAATGGATAGATAAAAATTGAAGACAAGCGATTAAGACCAAAATAATCATTTTATTAATGAGAAATGCATATTCATTTGAGAATGGGTGGTTGAATGGAGAAGACATATTTATGAGACATTACATTTAAAATAAGTGGCCATGTTGTATATATTAGCATATTGAAATCATACACACACAAAAAAAACAAACACAGCACAACAACAAAATCACAGTCAGGAATGGTTTAGATTAGCCAGGGGGAAATCCTGCATGAGTATGTGAGAAAGTCAGAGTTTGTAAGTCAATATAACCAGGAAGAGTTAAAGTGGCATCGGCAGTATTTTCATGCACACACACATGAATAAATATATAGATATACACATTTGTGCATGTATGCATATGTATGCACATATATTTGTGTTTACATATATATTCCTTTATGATACATATCTGTATATATATGAATATATTTATATATTAAATAATAATTACCTCTTGATACAGTTTTGTGCTTTTAGATATTTATCTCTTGTTAACTCTCTGCAGTATCTTTTTTTTCTTTTCTTTTCTTTTCTCCTGAGTAAGAAAAAGATGTTACTACAACTTTTGGGAGGCTATTGTGTGTCTAAGTGAGTCTTTGGTAAGCGAAATTGAACAAATGCAACAAGAGCTAGAATAGAATGTGTTGCCTGGTCTATTCTTCTATTTGATACTTACCAAAATTAAGAGCTATTGAGGTAAGTATTTATTTAAAGCATATAGGTAATCAGCATCTAGATTAAGAGTAAAATATAATATTCTACTGCCTATTCTAGCAATGAAACTTTCTATTCCACATTTTGTTATCCACGTTCTTTTGTAGAAGTTATTTGTGTACTTCTGCAGATGTTTTGTTATTCATGGAAAATTATCATGCAGTTTGTACCACAGTGTTAGGAATGTTTGTGTCTTTTAAATTCCGAGCTCTTCAAAATACATGCTTGCCAAGTTCCTCTATTGTAATGAATGCTAAGAGATGAGGACTGCCTCAGGCAACTAAACTGATTATACTTGAAATTATTACTTTAAACTTACTTATAGAAACATATTAAATAAATACCCTTTCTAACCTCCATCACATGCATATTAAACTTCCAAATGAACTCTCTCAGTGTTTTTTGAAATTTTCAAAAATCAACATGAAAAATATTATTGTTAAAATGTTCAAATAGTACCATAGTTTGTGCATTACAAAGTTAAAATGCCCTCACAATATTCCCAATATTTCAGAGACTACTGGCTTCCAAGAAGTCTCCATGTGAAATATTTCCAAGGTATGTCTCTATGTATGTATGTGTGTGTGTGTATGCTGAATCAAATAAAATCATGTTTGGAAATTTTTTCCTATATGAAAATTAGACCCAATGTTTTCCTATTAAGTATTGGAAAATGTTCCCTAGAATTTTTCTAAAAGTGGATATTACTCTGTTTCACGTTTTTTTTTCATTACAGAAAATAATGCAAAGGATATTTATGAACATGTAACTTTGTATTTTGAAGCCAATATTTATGATAATCAGACAAGATATATGTCAAATGATATGCATTTTCTATCTGGTAGCCAAGTCATCCAAAAGAGCTGTTCCATATTAAACTTGTAACAATTGTGTACAGAATGAGTGTTTACCTGTTACCTTGCCAATTATCAATTATATTTCAATTTATCTTATTTTAATGATAGTTCACAGATGTTTTAATTTGAATTTTAGAGATAATTTGAAATACTGAATACTTTTATATGTATTTGTAGTTTAGGAGTCACTTATATTACTTCTTTTTAAAAATAATTATTTGGGGCCAGCAAGTGGCGTAGTGGATAGGGGCGCTGGATTCCCACATGTCCGACCATGGTTCGAGTCTCAGACCTGGTGACTTGCTTTCTCACTTTTCCCCTCTCACTCTCTCTCTCTCTGTGTCTTTCTGGTCAAATTAAAAATAAATAAATAAAACGAATGAATAAATAAAATTAAATAAATAATTCTTTAAAAACGTATAAAAATAATTATTTATTTTATAGTATTTGTTATTATTATTCTTATTTTTCTTTAATTCATTTATTTTTTAAATTTTTTATATACATTAAATCACATTGTTTAGCTTATAATGTGAACAATTCTCCCCAGGCCCATTGATCAAAATATCTTCAACCAATAACACTACACCTCCCCATCCCATCAATGCTCTACTTCTGTATCCCTTCTCCAAATGTCCTTCCTTAGGTCCCCACTCCTCCACACACACCACATCTGACATTCATGCCCATCTCTTGTGTTTGTACAACCTTTAGTCAATCAGTTTCAGTCATAGAGTGCAGACACTCAGTATATATTAAGTCGGTACATACAGTGTCTCTCCTTCATATCCTGGCTTGCCTCAGCAGTAAATCTTCCATATTCTTCCACTTTCTGTCAAAAGCCAGGGTTTTGTTGGGTTTTATGGCTGAATAGTATTCCAGAGTATATGTGCCACAGTTTTTCAATCCATTCCCATATTCCTGGATTGGAAGAATTAATATAATCAAAATGGCATTTCTGCCCAAATTAATCTACATATTTAATGCAATACCAATCAAAGTACCAGACACATTCTTTACAGAGCTAGAAAAAAACAATCATAAAATTTGTCTGGAATCATAAAAGACCTCGTATTGCCAAAGCACTTCTACAGAAGAAGAGTGGAGTGGGTGGCATCTCACTCCCTGACCCAAAAATATACTACAAAGCTGTGGTAATCAAAACAGCTTGTCACTGGCACAGAAACATACACGTGGACCAATGGAACAGAATAGAGTCCCCAGAAATAAATTCCCAAACACACCGTCAACTGATCTTCAACAAGGGGTACCAGTCAATCCAGTGGGAAAAGGAAAACCTCTTCAGCAAATGGTGCTGGAAAAACTGGATTTCCACCTGCAGAAAGATGAATCTGAACCCCTATCTCTCACCTTTGACAAAAATCAAGTCAAGGTGGATCAAGGATCTAAACCTAAGACCTCAAACTATAAGACTGCTCCTGAAAAGCACTGGGGAAACTCTGGGAGACATTGGGGTAGGAAAAGTCTTCTTAAATAAGACCCCCAAAGCATAGTCGATAATCCCCAAAATACACAAGTGGGATTACATCAGACTAAGAAGTTTCTGCATGGCAAAAGACACAGTAATTAGTGTGAATTGACAACCCTCAGAATGGGAAAATATTTTTGCAAATTTTGCATCAAATAAGGGACTGATAACCAGAATACACAAGGAACACAAGCAGCTGTTTGGAAAAAAGATGATCAACCCTATTAAAAGATGAGAGAAGGAATTGGAAAAAAAAACTCTCTAAAGATGACATACAAATATCCAAAAGGCATATGAAAAAATGCTCAACATCCCTCATCATAAGGGAAATGCAGATAAAAACAACAATGAGGTACCACCTAACCCCAGTCAGAATGTCTAAGATTGAAAAAACAAAGAATGATAACTATTGGCGGGAGTGTGGTGAAAGAGGAACTCTTTTACACTGCTGGTGGGAATGTAAATTGGTCCAGCCACTGTGGAGAACAATTTGGAGATTCCTCAAAAATCAACAAATAGGACTACCATATGATCCAGCAATCCCACTCCTCGATATCTACCCAAAGGACAGAAAAATTCTTCATTGGAAAAGTGCTTGCACATTGATGTTTTTTACGGCACTATTCACAATTGCTAAGACATGGAACCAACCCAAATGCCCCCATATGGATGAATGGATTATTGTTATTATTTTTAATTTGACTAGAGAAAGAAAGAAAACAAGAGAAAGTGAAAGTGAGAAAACAAGCCACCAGGTCTGAGACTTGAACCATGGTCAGCTATGTGGGAGTCCAGTACTTTAACCACTGCACCACCTGCTGGCCCCTGTATTACCTCTTATATGACCTGATTCATATCCACAGTTAATGACAGTGTGTAACATTTACTTCTTTTTTTCTGCAAATCTGACCCCTTTTATACGACTCTATGGAGAAATTATATCATTGAATTCTAACTTATTATTTGTAATATATGCTGCACATAAATTTTTCCAGACTTATTTCTTGTTTATCAGTATGTGTTGTTTTTTTTTTTCCCAGAATGTCCCTATCATCTATGCCACCTAAAAATGACTTAATTCTCATACGATCACATCCATCAAATGTTTCCTTTATGGATTCTTGATGGTTTGTCTTTTTGTTTGTCAAGACCAAAAGCAACATTCAAATACCTTTATCTATGACTATGTTGATATTTATACCTATATCTATACATAGATGATCTATATACATTTCTTTCTGTGTGTGTATATAAGTCTGTGTGCATGCTGAGTTCTTTCATTCATTTGGAACTATTTTATTATTTTTTCCCCACATTTTATTGATTCACAAAATACCTTAAACTAAAACTATGAACAAAGCTAGAATCTAGTTACAGGTGCACTGTAATTTTCTTCTGAAACATTTTTAATTAATTAATTTACATTCATTCTCTGAGCATTGTCACAGTGTAGAAAAATGCGATTTCTCATCCAAAATATACTGCATAGTGGATTAATCATGCATGTTATCATCATTAATTTTCCATTTGTAGTTTCATGTATATACACGTGTGCATATGTGTGTGTGTATATATATATATTTTTTTAACCCCTATTTCTCACCCTAAGACATTTCCTACCCTCCCCCCACATCATCTTAGGTGTCTACAGTTGTTTTTCATTCCTTTTTTCCCCCACATTTTATTGATTCACAGTTTCTTAAGTAATTGAACCACTTTCAATAAACTTTCAATAGCAAGTTTAGCTGCTATGTACATATCAGTGAATATATGTCTGACTTTAAGTGTGAAACTCTGAGTAGAATGAATATACTATAAGGTAATACCTAGCTGATGCTATAAAGCTCACTATGGTCATTAAAAGGTATTTTAAATATATTTTTAATTTCAAGAAAAGCAGTTTTAACCTTAACAAATCTAAGAAATTTCATTTCTTCCCAAATTGATAGCCATGGTTTTAGTATCACAAAGTATTACTTAGTATCATTTCAAATGGCATATAATATTCACCTATAGTATATATACATTCTGGAATGCACATGGATTTTCTATTTGGTCTACTTCTTGGCTTATTTCATTATGTGATTTGGAAGCAGGACAGTGAAATAAAGGCTTCCCACTTAAAATGTCATTAGCTTTGTAGCTTACCTTCCACTGATTTAGGTTTTGGGGTTCAGAGTATAGGTTAAATGATTACAAGTATTCTTGGACTATGATTTTATATTGCTTCACAATAAATGTTCTGCTAAAACTTAGAAAGCATTCAGTGCATTTGTCTCAGGTAAATTCCATGGGAAAATGAGCATAGTTATAAATCTCCAATCACAATTTTTAAGCTTTAATTCTCTTTATTACTCAAATAAATCAATTTTGAGCCTTTCTTTCTTTACTTGAGCCCTTCAGAGACACTGACTTAGATGAGAAGGTAGAACAAAATGCTGGGAAACTTATAAGCTTGGTAATCGCATAAGTTGGTCTCTACCTCTTTGCTTGCATCTATTATATGGCCACGTAAACGTTCTTGGAGGGTCTCTTCCATGACTCTAAGAGGAAATTTTATCTCTTCTTTCTTTTTTTTTTTTCCCCCCCTAATCCGGTGCGTTTTTCACATCTTTAAAGTGTCAAATTAGTGGGATTTTTACTCAGTCTAGAATGTAACACTCATGCATAAAGCTTCCCTGTGTAAGCTGTATTTCTTCCCATTTTTCTGCAATTGACTTAATTCTCTGATGTCCTCTCATTTTTACTAAAAGCAGAAAACATTGCCACCACATCTGAGCATTTTGCATGCTTGTATAACTTCGTCAAGAGTTATGCATCAAGTGTCATCAGTCTGAGTTCCTAATAAGAGCAGATGGAGTTTGTATGTAGTGCAAATTTTGCCAAGGCATGACTAAAACCAAAACCACGATATTTCATCATACAGTGGCCTTTCTATCATACAATTAACTGGATTCTCATTGTTCTGTCCATGCTTTTAATAATAGCAGCTTATTAGTTTGTTTTGTTTTGTTTTGTTTTTTAATAAAAAGGGTGGCTGGCAGGTGGAGTGGTGGTTAAGGGTGCTGGACTCGCACATGGTTGACTCTGGTTCGAGTCCTGGATCTGGTGGCTTGCTTTCTCATTTTCTCTCTCTCACTCTGTCCCTCTCTGGTCAAATTAAAATAAATAAATAAAGTTAAAATAAAATGGCAGCTCATTCTCCACTTCATTGTCTTATACCAATTGTCAAAGGTTAGTTGGATATATGATCTGGGGTTTATTTCTGGCTTCTATATTTTGTTCCGTTGATCTATGTGTCAACTTTTGTGCCAGTATCATGCTGTTTTGATTATCAACACTCTGCTATATATTTAGAAGTCAGGTAGTGAAATGCCTCCAATTTTATTCTTTTGGCATAGTGTTGCATTGGCAATATGTTGTCTTTATGTTTCCAGGCACATTTTATTATTATTATTTTTATTTCTATGAAGAATGTCTCAGGTAGTTGGATAGGAATCACACTGAATATATAAATTAATTTGGATAGAATGGACATTTTGATTATACTGATTCTCCCAATCCAAGAATGTGGGATGTCCTTCTATTTTTTTGAATCATACTCAATTTTTTTTTTCAGTTTTTCATAGTTCTCCTCATAGAGGTCATTCATCTCTTTGGTTAGGTTTATTCCTAAATATATTATTTTTGTGTCTTAGGTACAGGGGAGCACTGTCTTCAATTCTGTCTCAGTATTTTCAGTAAATAGTGCCAGAAGTACTGGTTGAAATTACACCTATCTCTCACCACTAATAAGGATAAAAGAAAAATGAATCAATTATTTAAATATAAAGCCTCAAACTACAAAAAACATTTGTAGAAAATGTAGAAGAATCTTCAGAATATGTTGGAGTAGGCAAAGATTTCTTAAGTAAGACTCCCAAAACACAGATAATAATAGTCCCAAAAAATAGACAAGTAGGATTACATCAAGCTAAAAAGCTTCCTCACAGTAAAGGAAACAATAATTAGAGTGAAAAATAATATTCAAAATGGGAGAAAATATTTGCAAATTATTCCTCAGACAAAGGATTAATATCTAAAATATATAGGGAACTCAAGCAGCTCATCCAGAAAAAAATATTAATCGAATTTAAAAAAGGGCAAATGAATTGAATACTCTCCAAGGAAGTCTTATGAATAGCCAAGAAGCATATGAAAAAATGTTCAAAGACTCTTGTCCTAAGGGAAATGAAAATTAGAACCACAATGAGATACCATTTAACCCCAGTGAAAATGGCTAGGATAAATAAAAAACTAAAGAATGACAAGTGCTGGTGAGGCTGTGGTGAAAAGAAAACCCTTTTACACTGGTGATGGGAATGTAAATTGGTGCAGCCTTTATGGAAACAATATGGAGGTTTCTCAAGAATCCTACAGAGAGAGCTTACCTGTGATCCAGTAACTCCACTTCTTGGTATTTACTCAAAGTACAGGAAAATAATCACTAGGACATTTGTACATCCATGTTTGTTGCAGCATTATTTGTAATTGCTAAAATATGGAATCAACTTAAGTGTCCAAAACCTCATAACTGAGTTGAAAATCTGTGGCACGTATATACTGTGGCATATTGTACAACTACTAGAAATGATGAGATCCTACAGTTTGACTGAAAATGGATGACCATAAGAGACTTAATGTTGAGTGAAATGAGACAGACTTTGAAAGATACACACTGTATATTTCCACTCAATCCGTTCTGAATGTCTGCACTCTATGGTTACAAGACCATAGTTGGGGAGAGCGGATAGTAGAGAGTAGGTGGTGGTTGAGGGTGGGCATGAGGTGCGAGGGGAGGAAACATTTGACAGATGGAAAAATGTAAAGTTCTTTGTTGAATAAATAAATGAAATGAAATGAAAATAAAGATGAAAAAATAAAGTGTCAAGTCCATACGATATTACAGGAGAATTCAATCAAGTTTAAATGAATGAGGAGATGTAACTTGTGAAGCCTCAATAAGACACAGATGCCAAACTACACAAATAATTTATAAATGCAATGCAGTTCTATCAATATCTTACAGTTGCAATAAATAAAAATGTGGTATTGATGCAAAAATAAACAAAAAGAACAATGTACAACAACATGGACTTGCATGTGGGAGTTCAGAAAGAAAATAAATAGTATTGGGACAATTGACTTCCCTACAGGAAAAAAATTGTGGTTGGTCTACCTTACATCAAATCCAAAAACAAGTTTCAAATATATTAAAATTCTAATATTTTTATTAGCATTTAAGAGTTCTAGATAAATAAGATGTCAAGAAAAGTTAATACATATACAATTATTTTTTAAAACTCTTAAGATGGGGACACTTTTTATAAGCTGCTGTTACAAAATACTACAGACTGAGTTATTTATCATAAGCAGAAATGTGTTTGTTCATGGTTCGGGATGCTGGGAAGTTCAAGATTAAGGGCCTAGCCTCTGGCGAGTCTTCTCGCTGAGTCATCTCATGACAGAAGGGCAGAGAGAGGGTGAGAGAGCTAAAGGTGCGTTAAACTTGTCTTTTCATAAGGAACTCACTGCCAAAATATCTAACCCACTCCCACAATACTGGCATTAATCCATTCATAAGTGCAGAGACCTCATGGTCTATTTATCTCCCATCAGGCCTACCTTACACCACTGTTGTGTTGGGAATTAATTTTCTAACATGAAAAAAAATTAGTACCTTATTAAATTATATTAATTATATATTTCACACACACACACGCACATATATATATATATATATATATATATATAATAAACACCCTCTTGTCATTTTATTAGAATAGTCAGATACACAAACCTTTATTATTACCCAACATTTCTAGGTACATATGGAAATAATTACATTACTTAGAAAGCTAACGTGCCACATCTTTTCTATATAAAAACAAACCAACAAAAATCACATAATTTTAGAATGTAAAACCCTTGAGATGATTGCTTTCTAACTCCTTACTTTACACATGATGAACTTGGATATTAAGATATTAACCAGCAAACCTTAAATCATATAGCTATATGCCGTAACTGGCATTAGAACAAATCTTTGTGTCCTTAGGAAGTTTGTGTTAACACTTTCAAAATAATTTCATTTGGGTCTGTATCCTAAATTCTGAAAATTAATGTTTTCTATTCAGCCCACTGACATGTCCAAACCCCAAAATGAACTCTAGGCCCCAGTCTAGTAGTGTCCACTGCTAAGAGGCTATGTTGGGTACAGCCCAAATGGGCAGACATGATTTGATTCCTGTCCAATCTAAAGACTTGGTACCTGGCATGTACTGTAATCCCAGTATCTGAAAGACTGAGGCAAGAAGACCTCAAGCTTAAGGCTGGCCCGGATACACAGTGTGTCCCTATCTGAGAGTAAGACCCACACATTGAGCTCTCCTTTCCCTTTCCTTCTTTTCTGTGTCACCCTGAGACCCAATTGCTGGTCCTGCTGGACCTCGTGAACATCTTGTGACTGTGACCTTCCTCTCATGGAATTGGTCTAAGGCCAGGGCCATTCCAGAGGCTTGTGCATCTTAACACAGTAGATTAGGAGAATTAAACCCCAAAGATACACTGCTGATTATGTTAATCCATAAACTAAGGTTTCACTGTAACTCTCAATGTATGTACAAACCAGGCTCGTATCTTAGTGACAGGAAGTCTGCCTTGATCATTAACTAATTTATTTGTTCTTGTTGTATAAAACCTGACCCTATGCTCATGACCACACGAATCATTCTCTTCAAGGACATCAGCATTGTTTCCCCTACTGTAAGTGAACTCATGTCCTCTCCTGCTGAACCTCTGGGTGTATTCTTTGGGATTAGCAAGCATTATGGGCAAGCCCTCTCAGATTTGGGGCTCCCCCCAGGACACTGTCTAATAAGAATTGGCCATGGTAGAGTGTGCGTGTTGTCCCAGCTGGGAGGCTGAGACAGGAACTTCATGACATGGGGTGACTCTGTCAAAAAAAAAAAAAAAAAAAAAAAAAAAAAGAAGAAAGAACTTTAGATCCTCCTAATCCCTCAAATAATACATTGAAAATGTAAAATATTATTTATAATGAAACAAACTAGCCCCATAAAAATAGTAAGGGTTTTTAAACAGGATTTTTTTTTTTTTCAGGATAGAAAATACTGATTCTCAGTTGGACAATTACACTCATCAATCTCATGGGCTATATTCACTGCAGACACCTAAGGAACTACTTCAGGTTTAATCAGCTTACACAAAGATTAAATACCATAAAGAAAAATGGAAAATTACCCTATTGCAAAGGAAGTAATAATAAAGTCACAGTTGCAGTTGCAAAGTATTTTGAGGTTATTTTTCAAGGAGAAGATTAGCTGCAGAATGTTGCAATCTAGAGCATAAAAGTCTTTAGTATCACGCATCTAACTTATTTTTTTTCCTTTGCAATACACATTGGATTACTCCTGTCACAATCTTCTTTTGAAAGATTTAATAAGGATTTTTATGACAGGGAGAAAAAGGTTTTAATTACTATCTCTTAGAGGAGAGATTTCTATCCTCTTAAGACGTCATTTTAGGTCAAAATACATAACAGAGCTTGTTTTAACTTCATTCCTATAAATAGTATTATTCCAGTATTTCACAGAATTATTCATGAGCAAAATTTGTTTCTGTTGTAAGTAGAGAAAACTAACACAGAGGTACAGGGAAGAAAAGAGAGGTACTTATATTAAAATCTGAGATTCTTTATTGATTACAAACAGAAATGCTGCACTTCTCTCTACAAAAACTCATGATTTAGTATTTCCTCAAAATCAGTGGTAAAAGGCTTTTTATAGTTTTAATAACTTATAATAATGAGGAAAAAAACAAAATACATTATGTGGATATTTTTCTTAATATAACTCATTAAAAACTAGAACTTACATCAACATGGAAGTGTTATTTCATATTTTAACAAACAAAAATGTAAATGGGAAATAGTTTAAAAGATTTATTAGTAAATGTTGAGTAAGAAACCCCCCAACCACCAAATGTGTACTCACTGGAGACATTTTCAATAAATGAAGGAATGAACTGAATGCAAGAATATTTGACTGGTGTCTCTGCCCAATGATTTTCAGGCATTAAAGAACTGCAACTGAAATTGTAGTATTTAGATCTGGTTGTGTACGGTTCAGAAAATATTCATAGCTTTATAGAAATCCAGTGCACTTCTTTAAACACCACCAGCTCATGGTTCACATGTCAATCAACTGGAATTGGAGATAAAGAGAGAATTTACAAAGGCCCCATTGAGCACTGCTGGCAGCCACAAACACGTAACTAAAAAGAGCATTAGAACCGTTCTGTTTACAGCAATTAACTGGACCCAAAGCCCTGTCAGCAGTTCCGGTAGTGTGGTCCTTCTTTGTGTGTGTTCTTTAATATTCAAAAGTTGTTCAAATAGTGTGAAAAATTGAATACATCCCTCTGCTGCAACTGATACATACGATAAACTCAGAAGCTAAAGCTACAATGATGCATCTTAATGCATCCAGGGGCTATGACCAAATGGAATGCGTGACAGCAAGCTGTGGCTTTGTGGAAAGTCTGTGCTAGCAGATTTATTCCTTTTCCAGGTAGAAACATAGAAATTTTAATAAAAATCCTCCAGTCAGCAACTAACTAGCCATTCACCTGACAGCATTTAATAGTACAAATTTGTTCAGCTAGTAATACGAAGAACTCTGGCTCCCAGCATTAACATTAAATAGCCATATGGCGAAGTACACATTTTAAAGAGTAAGTGACCATGTAAGGAAGCAGGAGTGGCATTGGTTATGTGTGACAATACTGAATAACTGGCATATACTTCAGTGTTGCCTCTGGATAGTGTGAATTAGTGGCTGTTCTTCAATTAACAGAAGAAAATCCTTAATGTCCTCTTTGCACGTGTGGTTTTTCTTCCCTACAGCAGAAAAGTGACACCTACTATCTCCAAAAGTTACCACAGAGACTCCATAATGTTTGCTGACATTACCGTCTTGCGTTTATATATTATCTTAGATCTTTATATAATTATTTTGCCAAAGCTGCATTGAGTATTTAACATGCATAAACAAAATTATTTTAATTATTTATGAAATCACAGATTACTATAAGTTTAATCAGTGTTTTTAGTTTTTAAAATGATCAAAATTACAACATTTTATTGCCAGGTGGCACATGCACTTGTGTGAGAGAGACAGAAATAGAGAAAGAGGGAGAAAGAGAAAGCGAAAGCACCTCCCAATGAGGTGTACCCATACTGCAATCTCTTCTCCATTTCATCATCCTGTTGGGATTTTGGACATTCATGCAAATATGCTCTGCATGTTTTTCAAGCCACTGGGGGCTGAATTTAAACTGCAGTTGGTCATGTGGACTCCTACTTTCTAAACCATCAGGCCATGGGGACAGGTCTGAATCATTTTTTAAAGAAGATATCATAAAGCAGGAATGGATAAACCAGTAGGGGAAATTTCCTCACTTTATGTCAACAGACACAACTTTGTTTGCTTTCTTACGGAAACATGAAGTATAATTCTTTAAGTTTTTTTTTTTTTCTGTATTCTTAAGTTTTTAAATGTTCAATTTAATGGTCAACTGTATTTTCACAAATACTTGCAGCTATCATCACTCATTACAGGACATCTTTTTTTTTTTTTTTTTTTTTTTTTTTTTATTGCAGAGGTTTTTGCTATAGGGCGCATGCGCTCACCAGACAGACAGAGAGAGACAGAGAGACAGAAAGCAGGAAATCACCCCCCAGGGGGGATGGCCACGCCGCAATCCCTTCTCCTCCATTCTCCTCTCGGGATCTTGGGCACACACGCACACGCGCCCAGCATGAGTTTAAGCCACCGGGTCCGGGACTCGAACCGCGGTTGACTACGTGGGAGTCCAGCGACATAGCCATTACGCTAACTGCTGGTCCCAATTACAGGACATCTTCATCACCACAAAAATAAATACTGTATGCATTAGCACTTACTCTGCATTCGGTCTTCTCTACATCCCCTGGAAACCACTCATCTTAACTTTCTGTCTTTATGTGTTTGCAACTATCAAATCACGTCTGAGCACTGAGTTAACTAAATTCAATAAACTTGATGTGCTGTATTTTTGTTTGTATGTGTCTCAAAGTATATTATAAATTGCTAAACCATTATTTAGCAATGTGTTAATTTCCACGTATTTGTCAATTTCCCAAATTTCTTTTATTATCGATATCTAGTTTTATTTTATTATGGTATTCTCTAATGAATACACTTTATATTTCAGTTCCTTAAATTGAGACTTATTTTGCGGTATCATACATCTTCTATTCTAAGGAATGTTTCATATGCACTTAAAAAGAATGTATGTTTTACTGCTGTTGGATGAAATATTCTGTAGATGTCTATTTGATCTAGAAGGTTGATAATATTAGTCAAGTCTATGTTTTAGTTGATCTTCTGCCTAGTTCTTTCAATAGTCGAAAGTGGATTATTAAAGCCTCTAATATTGTTGAATGATGCCTTGCCCTTTGATTCTGTTATTTTATGCATCATTTATTTTTGAACTCTGTTAACATATGCATCTAGTTTTATAATTGTTGCATCTTCTCAATGGACTGACACTTTTATCATTATGTGAGATCTTCTTTATCTCTGGTGTCATTTTTCATACTTGGGAGTTTATTGGGAATCTGGGATCCTATTATGTAAATGAGAGTAGCCTGATGTTATTCCACAAGTCTTTGAGGCTTTGTTTATTTTTATTTACTCTTTCTGTACCTGTTCTGCAGAGCACATATTAATAATTTCACTTTTTTAAATCAGATTTACTGATTTTTTCATCTGCTACTCCAAATTTAATATTGAGCAACTCACTCGTGATTTTTTTTTCTTTTGAGTCATTCTAATTTAAATTCTAAAGTTTCTATTTCATGTATATTTTGTTTCTTTTTTGGTTATCTACTTGGTAAAACATTTTTCTCATACTTTTCCTTAATTCTGTAGAAATGGTTACTTCCAGGTCTAGGTATAAGTCAATCAGGATTCTTTAGAGAAAGAGAATGAATATAATATATGAATTCAAGAAGAGATTTATTGTAAGTAATTGTCTCACGTTATCACGAGGGCTAGCAAGACTGAAATTTGTGGAGCAGGCTAGGGACTAGAACCTTAAGCAGGAGTTGATGCTAAACTCTTGAGGTAGGATTTTCTCTCTAAGAAATCTGATTTTGCTCTAGAAAACCTTTGGTCAATTGAATGAGTCTCACCTACATTTTTTGAAGGTGTATTTTTACCTAAAGTCCATTGGTTGTTGATGATAAACACATTTAAAAAATAGTTTCAAATTCACATCTTGATTACCGTTCAAATAACTGGGTACTAGAGCCTGGCCAAGTGGACACATAAGACGAACCATCTCTATAGACATATTTATCATAGTAGATTTAAAGTCTTTGTCTAGCATTTGTAATTTCTGGGCTTCCTCTGGGACAGTTTCTACAGATATACTTTCCTATACTATTGTACATAATGTAATTTTGATTTTTATTAAAAACTGGATCTTTAAAATAAAATAATAGGGCCAGACATGCAATCTAGTGGATAAGAGAGGTGGATCTTACATGGCCAATTATGGTTTGACTCCAGCCTTCTCAGATTTTTATAAGCCTTTAGTTAATTCCCAAGCTCTGAAAAATTACTTAAATTTTCTTTGCCAATGGTTTTCTTGTTTTAATGGAGGGTTAGGTTTTTAGAGATCATTGCCATGTATTTTTTGATAGAATTTTTAGGTGTGGAAGATTTCATAGAATTACCAATAAACCATGTACTACTGTTCCATGTTACTTGAGGCATTTTAACTTGGTATAATGTGTATTTTGCTGTTCTGATTGAGAATCAGCCTTGGGCAGGTGTCTTCTCCTGGGGTGTCAATGGGTGCTGATTTTCTATTCTACCTTGCTTCTTTATGTACATGTATCTATATATCTATACCTCTATATCTGTGTATATATTTATTGTTAGTGTGTATGTGTACTTGCCAGAGGGGGAGAAAGAGAGAGATGAGAGAGAGGAGAGAGAGAGAGAGAAGACAGAAAGGGAAAGAGAAACATCACCCCCTAATGGGTCATGGTCACACCACAATCCTTTTCCTCCATTTCCCCTTACCATCAGGATTTTGCATGTGTGCACATACACATGCTCAGTGTGTTTTTCAAGCCACAGGGCTGAGATTCAAACCATAGTAGGCTATGTGGATTCTGGCTATCTGTGTAGTGTTGAATAACTGTGCTATGCGGCCAGCCTCATTTAATGTTTGATTCAACACTTACTCCTGCCTCTGTTTCCCTCTCCCCATGATCTTCTCCCAGCTTCGATAAATGTCCACCAATACCTTTAAGCAACTTCTTTGGCCTGCCCCTTCCCCACCTACCAGAGATTTACATTTACTAAGCATATTTGTATTTTATTCCTGATCCTTTTAACAATTTATATATAGCAAATGCTTTGTGTGCATTCTTTAATAAAGGAAGAGAGGCCAAACTATAGAGGCATGGGAGGTGGGTACTGCTGCCCAATGCTGGAGCCACATGCGTGGTCCAGGTTTGCATCCTGGGTTAATGTGAACACACCCAGAGTGCCTGCTACTCTAGCTGGGAGCCTGGGGAAGGATCATGGCATGCTGAGACCCTACTGAGTTTATCCTCTTCTCTCTCTATTCCATTTATAAAAAAAAAGACCTTTTAAGTTTAATTTTATTTTAAAAAGGAGGGAGATAAAGAAGCAGTGCTTCTTGCCTTTCCCATGATAAAGAAAGCTTCTTTTCAAAGAAGATACAGGAGAGAGGGCTTCCAGTAGAGCTTCACGTCCCTCATACACAGATACTAGTTTCCCCCCTTGTGCCTGCTGCATAATAAGCTTTTCTTAGGGCTCTTCTAGGATTTTCTGTGAGTGTACAGTGGAATTCACGGAAAACCGGCTTGTGGGAGGGAACAGAATGTCCATAGCCCCGAGTGTTTTCATACGGTTTGGCTAGTCCACACTTGGCCTTCACCAGCTCAATATTCCAGCTGAGCTCTTCTTACCAGTACCTGGTTGCATTGACCACAGATGTGTGTATGTCCTATCACTACCTTTTATCACATAAAAAAATGTATGGATTAGAAGGCACTCATTTCATTCATAGCTGCTTAGTATTCTTATTGTGTACCTACCACAGTTTCTTTCTTTCTTTTCTTCTTCTTTTTTTTTTTTTTTTTTTTGGAGAGGTTTTTACTATAGGGCTCGTACATTCACCAGAAAGACAAAGAAAGACAGAGAGAGAGACAGAAAGCGAGAAATCACCCCCCAGGGGGATGGCCATGCCACAATCCCTTCTCCTCCATTCTTCTCTCAGGATCTTGGGCATGCATGCACACGCGCCCGGCGTGAGTTTAAGCCACCGGGTCTGGGACTCGAATCACAGTCAACTACATGGGAGTCCAGTAACATAGCCATTATGCCATCTGCTGGTCACCATACCATAGTTTATTTCAATTGCTCCCCCAAATGATCATTATCTGGATTGTTTGCAGTTTCTTAAATGTCTGTGATTAATAAATATCTTTGCCTATTTATATTAGATACATGATAAAAAGATATATAGATGGTAGCGATAAATATTTGCTAGTGTAAACTTTAGACAGATTATAGAAGTGATTATACCTTGTTCTATATATTTGACGTTGGAAAAAGTTATTTACATAAGAAAAACTAAAAGAAATCACAAAGGAAAAATACATTTCCTACAATTTAAATACTAAGTGAAACAAATGTACCTAACTCTACATCAAGGTTAGAACACACATACACACATTTATATTATATTTATCTATCTGTCCACATACTTATATATAATTATTCATTGACTGCTTCTTTAACAATGAAAATATGTGGCAAATAGTTATGAATATTTTTAAAAGAATTATTTCTTATTTAACTTTATTTATTTATTTATTTTCATTTGACCAGAGAGGAACAGAATGAGAAAAAGAGAGAGGGAGGAAAGCAAAAATGCAAGCTTCCAGGTGTAGGACTCGAACCACAGTCAGCCATATGGGAGTCCAGCACCCTTACCCACCATGCCACCTGTCGGCCCCAATAGCTAGGAATTTAAACTGGATGTGTCATGAAAAAGAACTTGTTCTTTACATTATTAAAATATGTTATTAAGCCTTAGTAATTAAAACTCTCTGGCACTCAGATTTAAAGTGAATTTTTTAAGGATAAAAAGGAATTTCATAAATAAAGAGCCAGAAAATAATTCTTGTACAGACAGAAGTAATAATAAAACATAAAACTATGTGATAAATACTAGATAATTCAGAGTGGTGTGTTTCAACTGTCTAACCATTCACAAAATGAATGCTGCACACCTTGCAAAAATGTAATTTCCAACTGAATAAAATGTGTAGAGGGGAAATAAAAATAGAGGACGAAATGTTTGTATTACCATTATGAGTATTCATAAGATTGTATTTTTATTTTCTAAATTTTCATTGAAAGTCATATTATTATCAAAAATGTTTAATATACTCTAACAGTTATGAACGTCATAACTATAACATGGAAATAATGAAAAAGCTTGGTAATGATTCTATTGGAATTGAACTTTAGAAAGATGGGTTTGTCCCTGTAGATAAGATAAATTAAATTTAGTGAGATAATTAATGTGGAAACATTTAAATATTATAAAGCCCTATATAAAGGTTAGTTATTAGTTGCACTAGCATATTAATTGGTTAGACAGAAAAAAAAAACATAGAAGCAGTCAGTTCAGTTCAAGGGCTATCAGAGCTATCATGAAAATATAAGCTGCACATGATATAAAGAGTTTTTTTTTTTTTTTTTAAGAGGTTTTTGCTATAGGGTGTGTGCGCTCACCAGAAAGACAGAGACAGAGAGACAGAAAATGAGAAATCACCCCTCAGGAGTGATGGCCATGCTGCAATCCTTTCTCCTCCATTCTCCTCTCAGAATCTTGGGCACACATGCACATGCGCCTGACGTGAGTTTAAGCCACCGGGTCCGGGACTCGAACCGCAGTTTGCTACATGGGAGTCCAGCAACACAGCCATTATGCTAACTGCTGGTCCCAAGAGATTTCTTTTTAAAATTTTTTTTCAGAGAGAGGTTTTTGCTATAGGGTGAATGTGCAAATCAGAGAGACAGAGAGACTGAAAGTGAGAAATCACCCCCCAGAAGGGATGGCCACTCCGTCATCCCTTCTCCTCCCTTCTCCCCTTGGGATTTTGGGTATGCAGGCATATGCACCTGGCATGAGTTTTAAGCTGCTGGATCTGGGATTTGAACCACGGTTGACTACGTGGGAGTCCAGCGACCTAACCATTATACCATCTGCTGGTCCCAATAAAGAGATTTCATTGACAGTATGAAATATCAAGAAGATTCATTTATTATATTCAGGCAGGATGAATAAAAGTCATCAGAAAAGACATTAAGTGATACTTTCTTGTCACCGTGGTGCCTTCCCTCACACTCTGTATTCCCATGCTATCTCACTTTCACTGTGACCAAAATCTGGTGTGCCTGGGTTGCATCTGGATATTCAAATAACATAGGTGAGAATAATTTAATTATTTGATAGACCTCATAGTTTGCGTTGTTAATCTAGATTCACATAAATTCACATGACAAAAATAATAGTAATAGCTAGGCATATTTGTAAGTAATTCATAGACCCTAACTCATTCCATACAACTTTGTGATCTGGAAGATAGTTCCCTCCATTGTGTAGGTAATGGATATAAGGTACACAGGAGTTATCTAAATTATTCAAGATAGAGTAGCTATATGTGACAGGATCAGGCAGGATGGCTCTAAAGTCCAGCTTTTTTACCACCACGTTATTCTTCTTAAGGAGATTAATACATCTGCTGTATGAAGTCTACTTCAGTTTCCAAACTGATCTTCCTCATCTCCCATAATCCAATTTTGCACTTTATGTTGTTTAATGTTCAATAATGATATTTGGAAAATTTTTTTAAAAATCTGAGTTAATAAATGATTTTCTAAAAATGTTTTCTCTTTAAATATTCAGAGAACAGAAGGGACACATGACTGGAGCATCTTTAGAATACCAAAATCAGGGCACTAGAAGATAGCGTGGTTATATCACTGAACTACATTGCTACTCAACCACAACTTGAGTTCAAGACCCGGCGGCTTAAAACTCACGCTGGGCACGTGTGTGTGCGTACCCAAATTCCCCAGAGTAGGATGGAGGAGAACGGATTATAGTGTTGCCATCTCCCTTAGGGAGTGATTTCTTGTTTTCTATCTCTCTGTTTCTCTTTGTTTCTCCAGTGAGTGCATATGCCCTATAGTAAAAATCTCTCTCTCAAAAAAAAAAAAACAAAAAAAAAAATAAAATCTAAAAACAGAAACAAAATCAGGATTAGTTACGTCAAGCCTATCATGATCCACCATTAGCTCCTGAAATATTGAATGGAAAAATCTATGGCATATTAAAATGGTAAAAATGATCTTAGCCCAGATACATAGATCAAGATCTGATATAATAAAGGTCATCATCTCATTTTTTCATTGAATAGTATGACATGGTTCAAATATTGACATATAACCTTCTGGCCCCACTGATTTGAAACATCACAGATGTGATAAACAGTTACCCACAATATATATGTTCTATTCCAGAGCAAGATGCAAAGATGATTTATCATTGTATAGAAATAATAATTTTGGGGGCCAGCAGGTATGGTGCTTGGGGCCCTGGACTCCCACATGGCTGACCACTGTTCAAGTCCTGGACCTGGTGGCTTGCTTTCCCTCTCTCTTTCTCTCTCTGTCTCTCTCTGGTCAAATTAAAGAATAATAAATACATATTTATAAAAATTTAAAAAGAAATAATAATTCTGTAAACTATGTCAATAAGTAAGTGAACAGAAATTTACAGCATTTCTTCTTTCTCTCCTTATGCCCCCATGCTCTGAAATAGACCTGGCTATTTCAGTACTAATAGTCCTCAGTGTAAAATGAATTGACAAGCGGAGAGGATGAAACATGAAAAGTGAAAAACAATCAGTGAGATAAAGCATGAAATATTATTTTCTTTCTTACAATTGATGACAAACTGATAAACACACTTAAATTTTTAAGAGCCTATGTCATTAAAGTAGCGTAAATTTTCTCTTGCAGTCATTATTCATAATTTTAGTTTACACCTTTTAAAATCAAATTTTAGATTCAAAATTTTAATAAGAAAATCACTTTATTAGTTATTTCTCTGTAGTTATTAAAAGTGAACACTTAGGGGAACCAGCAGTTAGCGTACTGGCTATGTCACTGGACTCCCACATAGTCGACCGCGGTTTGAGTCCCAGACCCGGTGGCTTAAAACTCACGTCGGGCGTGTGTGCGTGCGTGCCCAAGATCCCGAGAGGAGAATGGAGGAGAAGGGATTGCGGCGTCACTATCCCCCCTGGGGGGATGATTTCTCGCTTTCTGTCTCTATGTCTCTCTCTGTCTGTCTGGCGAGTGCACGCGCCCTATAGTGAAAACCTCTCCAAAAAAAAAGAAAAAATTGAACACTTAGGACCAGTAGTTGGTGTAATGGCTATCTCGCTAGACTCCCATGTAGTCAACTGCGGTTCAAGTCCCGGACTCAGTGGCTTAAACTCAGGCCAGGCACGTGTGCGTGCTTGCCCAAGATTCCAAGAGGAGAATGGAGAAGGGATTGCAGCATGGCCATCCCCCCTGGGGGGGGGTGATTTCTCCCTTTCTATCTCTCTGGCAAGTGCCTGCACCCTATAGCAAAAACCTCTCCAAAAAAAAAATTAATAAGTGAACATTTTGTTGTGCTAGGCCAACACAGGTGACTTAGTGGTTAAGGCAGCTGGATCCCACATGGCTGACTCAGCAAATGGTTCATGTCTTGGTTGTGGTCACTTGAAAAATATATCTGGCATACATGCATGCCCAAAATCTCAAGAGGAGAATGGAGGAGAAGGGATTGTAACATGGCCATCCCCCCTTGGGGGTGATTTCTCACTTTCTTTCTCACTCCCTCTCTGTCTCTCTCTGGCAAGCACCCACATCCTATAGACAAAACTAATGCTGCAATGATATACAGTGCATGAAAGTAAAATAATAAATTTTAAATTTTAAAAAGGAGAACATTTTGTAAATTATCTTATAAACCATTTATAGAGGGCCTGCAAATCTCTATGGATTTTTACATACAAAGTACAGAAACATGCTTTCACAGTCCAGCCTGAGGCATGGAAGTTAAGGTGGCTGCATCCTACAATCCAACTGGATCTTTTGAGTCCCAAATCATGGCCATCCATCCCCCATAGAAGAGGGTCTTTCTAATTTTCTCAAGCTCATGCTCACTCTCACTCGCTCTCTCTCTCTCTCTCTCTCTCTCTCTCTTTCCTGTGAGCCCACGTGCCCTCTGGCATTATTTTTTTTTAAGAATTTTCACAATATAGCACAAGGAGGTTATAAATCAAGACATAGCAAAATCACCAAGGTGGAAAATCCTTTCATTTGGCAAAGTAAAACCAAAGCAAACCAATACAAAACTGTTCTATCAGATTTAACATTTTAATTACACCTTTAATGGATTTATAAAATAAACTTATGATCAAGGTAAGTATTTCAACTGAAACATTTCCCAATGGTGTGAGTTTCAAATTTAAGTATATGCACATAAAAGATACACCAATGTAATCTTTTATGGACAGTTTTATTATTTGGTCCACAGAATTTTTGGTAGTGATAATAATAATATCAAGCCAGCTGCAGTGGTGCATCAGTCACATGGCACCTGGCAATGCTGAAGCCAAATGGAAAAGCCCTGGTTCTCCACCTGAGGGTCTCCCTGTGCACCCATGTGCCTATGATCCTGGCTAGCTTTGACTGGGGTCAGGTCACAGAGTAAAGACCCTATTGGGGTGACTGTCTCTCTATCTTTTAATCTTTCATGGAGGATATAAACATACTTTTAAAAAAAGAAGCAATGGTGATATTTGAGTTTTATAGTCAAAACGAGCCCCCCAGGTTTAAATATAGATGCATGTATTTTATATGACTGTTAATACCCTATTTTGAAGGGCATTCTCTATTTTACACTTTAAAATTTCCCCTTATAGTTAGTTTCTTTTCACACACTGCTAATAAAATTACCTTCCAAAAAGCTAAAATCTTGGTAAACTAAGTAACATGCAAGTGAAGGTACTCTGTTAAAGCCACGATTCATCTTCTCTATAAACAGAAATAATTTTCTCATACACTGAATCATTAAAAAAAGAAAGTCAAAAGGCGGAGGAATAAATATTAGTAATTTCTGAAATTCATGGGGAGAGTAGACGATTTGACTTTCTCTTGGCCAGCACCTGCTTTAATAATCTCTCTTTATAATTAGTTTATGCCTATCAGATTGAAAAGAGGAACCTGCGTTCTTACTGACATTGAAAAATCTGGTTAATTAGCTAACTTCTTAATTGCAAAATTAACATCTTACTTGACCAAAATAACTCATTTTAGAGTAAAGTAATTCATTTAAAGAAAAAAAATTATCCATGGTAAGACTCAGAGGAACAAATGATATATGATATTTTTTTTCTATTTGCATTTGCCTCCATTTTAAAAGTTACTCTTAAGGGAACCATGTCTTCATGGAACCTATTTACCCAGACAGTTGTTTGTGGACAAGAATTGTGTCATTGGTTTTAGGAGTAAAAACAAAACAAAACAAAACAAAACAAAAAACAGAACATTTTAGCAATAATTTCTCTACATTTCTCAGTGGAATATTTCCGTAAAGCTTCCCTTTACGTATTATTTTACTCACAGTCAGCATCACTTATGTTTACATGTAGCTTTTTTTTTTTTTGAGAGAGAGAGATTTCCACTATAGGATGTGTGTGCTCTCTGGAATCACAGAAAGAGACAGAGAGAGAGAGAAAGCAAAAAATCACTCACCAGGGGAGATGTCCATGACACCACAATCCCTTCACTTCCATTCTGCTTTTGGAATTTTGGGCATGCACACACACATGCCTGGCATGAGTCTGAAGCCATCTGGTCTGGGACTCAAACCATGGTCTAGTATATGGGAGTCCAGCAATGCAAACATTACACCATCTGCTGAGCCCTACATGTAGTTTTTTAAAATACATTCTTAAAAGCGCTCATAAGATAGATCACCCTATGTTCTATCTATCTATATAGCTTAGATCTTTGCATCATTTTCAGTCCCATAGCCCTCTTATTATCCCTAACAGCTTATTAAAGTTTTTCCAGCATTATCCTTAAGCACCTTTCTAATGAGCATGTTTCTTTGTTGAATCATCATCTCAACTCTATTCCAATCACCATTATCACTTCCTTAGTTTACTACAGTGATTTTCTAATTGTTCCAACTTCATACACTCTTTTTCACCCCTCCGGAACCTTTTTCTTTACACTGCAGCCAAAGTACTGCTTTCAAAATATAAACCTGATAATGTCATTCCACTTTTCTCCTGAAGACTTTACTACCACAGCAACTCCACTGTCAGATCATTTTTCATTCTGGGGTCAGACAGTTGCACAACAGTAAAACACAATGCTCTGCCAGGTTGGCCCACATGAGAAGATTCGGGGTTCTGACCCGGGTACCATCCTGAGTACACTGGGCACACCTGTGCCTGTGATTCAGGCCTGGTGGAGACTGAGGGTGGATCACAGCGCCAAACTCTGATAGAGGTGTTGTTTCTCTCTCTCTCTCTCTCTCTCTCTCTCTCTGTGTGTGTGTGTGTGTGTGTGTGTGTGTGTGTTTCTTTTGCTCATGGAAGAAATAAATAAAACTTAAGAAATAATCAATTTCCCATTCATAACTTATGCTGTTCTAAACCTAAGCCTTGAAAATACTGGATTGGTAGTTAACTTACAAAAATGCAGGAGTGTTGTAAGACAACCTGAGAGTATTGGACTCTATCTGGGTAAGAGAAACTCATATTTATAGAAATTTTTAAAACTGAAAGCAATTGTTCAAAAATAGCCTTAGATCATTTTTTTATACAGACCTTTACCTAGTGAATATAATCGAAATTTCTATTTTTCTCAATTGCATTCTCAGTGATATTGTTTTACTATAGATGTCAAGTAAATTCCGCCCCTACAGATAATAATGCTAGGAAGTGCCCGAGGGATGCCCTGGGCCTCATTGATAGCCCTCTCTGCCTTCCTCCTGACAAGTGCTCCTCTTTGACCTGAGTTGTGAGAAAACATTACTCTCAGAGGCATGGCAACTCCTTTTCTTGTCTGCTATTTCGGTGGGATAAGGAAGCTGAAGTGACCGGGGAGGCTCCAGTTTCCAATTTGGCAGAACTGATATGGGCTTCTTTAGGAATCACAGTCCACCAACAATTTTGCTGTCATTGTGTCATTTATATTAATATTGTTTTAGATGGTCCTTTCTTCTTGTTTTTTTTGTATCCTATTTAATTTGCATTTTTCAACAAGAATTAATATTCTAAAAATAATAATAAAAATATTCAACATAAATTCAGCACTATCTGTGCCCCACACTTTTATTTTTTTATTTTTTGAGAGGTTTTCACTATAGGGCGCGTGCGCTCGCCAGACAGACAGAGAGAGACAGAGAGACAGAAAGCGAGAAATCACCCCCCAGGGGGGATGGTCACGCCGCAATCCCTTCTCCTCCATTCTCCTCTCGGGATCTTGGGCACGCATGCACACGCGCCCGGCGTGAGTTTTAAGCCACCAGGTCCGGGACGCGAACCGCAGTCGACTACGTGGGAGTCCAGCGACAGCCATTACACTAACTGCTGGTCCCCCCCCCCCCAACACTTTTCTAAGTATCAAATATTAGCTCATTTCAGAGTCAAACAATTCTGTAGGCATTATTACTACCCTGATTGTACAAAGAGCAAATAGAGGGATATAGAAAGACTCTTAATGGTCATAAATTAATAAATCCCAGTGGGAGTGCAGAAATTGGAAGCCAGGCAGGCTGATTCCAAGATTGAGAATCCTAATGCTATGTTTTGAGTTCAACCATATAAATATCTCTGATGTGGATCATCCAAACACCTAGGCATGACTTAGAAAAAATTTTCCCATTCATGTATTTTGACATCTTGCACACACTGCATTTCAGACATACTAAATTGTCTTTACTTTGACAATAATGTTCTGAAGGTCTTGGTGTATTCTGAACCTCTGCAGAGCTAGCTGTTTCTCTCTTCCTAAGACTAATTCCTTTGGAATTTAATTCAAATGGCTTACTTGAAGAAGTAATCAGTCTCAGATACATGATATAAACTCTAGGTTACTAAAACATCTGTTGCGTTTTCTATTTTAGTGCCCACCAAGCTCTACTGTAGTTGCGTGTCTGTCTCTTTATATAGCTAGGTTTGTAAATGTAGGCACCCCAGAGTCACATTTTATGGCCATAATTTAGTAGAGTTCTTGACACAAAGTGTATAATCAATAGATATTATTCAAATAGCTCAATGAGCAAATAGATGAATAAATAAATGACTGTATCCATTGGGAACCAGCAGTTAGCATAGTGACTGTATCCATTGACTACAACATGTATGCCTGCTTCAAAGTCATAAGAAAATTTTATAAAATTTATTTTTATCAAATACATAATAAAAAGGTTGGCAGAAAAGAAATAAAATAAAAAATGATAAATATCTTTACATATTTATTATAATTCTCTCAACTTTATAGAAACATTTATTTTTGAAAAACAAAGTAACTTAATAAATTTTTATTTAGTTAATTATTTAAAAATTCCAGGAGAAAAATAATAAAGGTTCCTATTATATTTTACAGAGATATATAGAATGGTGTTAATAAATAGATTTAATTATTCATAGCGATAAATGTATTAAAAGTTATAAGCCAAATTCGGGGGGTGCTACATTTAATGAAAAATCCTAGTTTAGAATATCACTAATCTACTTTTGAAATTTTGTTTTATGAGCCTTGTATGTATACAGAACTATGCTAGATGTCATGATGAATAGACAGTATTAAATCATAGCTTTTACATTTAAAAATTTGCCTGGGAAGCCACGATGCAATGAAATAAAATATAGAATAGTACCGAATTGCAACAAATAAAAGTGCTAGAAGATAAATTCAGGCAAACTTCCAAGAACTGGAAGAAAGATCTGTAGCAAATAGGAAATTCTTCACAGGGAAATGGATTTGGACAGGCCTGGGGCGTGGCAAGGATATGTGTTAGTAGCGAGGAAAAAGAAAAATAAATTAAGTATGGGGAATGTGTAGTGTATCAAAGCAGTAAATATGCTGCAGAAGATGGAATGTTTTTCATCTAAAAGCAAACACAGTACTCATGACATAGGTTGAGCAAAACAAACAAACAAACAAATGCAGCTCCCCTTTTGTGGTTGGAAGACTCATACAACAGCTGCTCAGCAGCCTTCTGATCATCTCAGCACAAAGTGGACCGAGGCACCCGTTAAGGAACTGGACAAAAAATGAACCATTCTGTGGAATTTCATATTTGTCATTATTACTTAGAAACAGCCACAAAGTCCACTGAAAGAGTTGGCTAAAATAATGTCTTTACTTACAGATCATAGCTGTTTGGGCCTTTTTCATCACTGATAGGCACAGAAGGGCTTGTTCAGACAATGCTTGTAAATCTTCCTGCTGCCATTGCACTAAGTGATATCATTGAGTACCATGTCCAGAGATAAGCTTCATAAAATAACATTTAACTACATCCATTCTGATGTGATGAGAATGAGTTAGGTAACTCATTTGCCATCTCTAATCAGGAGGATCCAGAACCCCAGCTTGGACTGAGTACATTGTCCATCGTCTGATAAACTCTAGCTCCCTTCTTCTCCTGTGCTTATCACATGGAATAATGAATTGTCTGGAGGGTTTTTTGTTTGTTTGTTTGCTTGTTTGCCTTTGTGAGAGGGATCTACTTTTACATCCTTTGCAAACATTCACCAGCTAATTCTTCTACCCTCTCTTTTTCTAAGACTCTCCTTGCCATATAATATTAGGTTGTAGGGAAAGTAATGACATATTTTTCCACAGAAAAATGCATCATGACTTTCCTAACAACCCAATATTTAAATTAGAGTATATGAGTAGATTGAGTTGAGACATCTGCTTGACAGAATCTATTCTCTTTTCCCTTGAGTGAATAATAAATTTCATAGGACTCTTTCTTAAAATAAATAGAGTTTTAAGTCATGTACAATTGTATAATTAATTAAAATATTAAGCATATTTAAACACATTTAGATGGAGAACAAAATCCGTACCTCACTTCCAGGGACAGCCTTTACTTTTCTGTAAAAGAAAACAAGTGGAAATAATTCATAGGACAGAAGCAGGGGAGGTGGGTATTAATGGATGAGAGATTTAGCGCATTTCTGGAGAAGAGAAAGAATGTTAATACAGAGCACAAGGCAGAGGAAACTCCAGGCTAAAATTTAGGAAGGACTGTCGTTGAGAGGAAGCCTCTTCATAATCTAAGAGAAATCCAAGAAACACATTATGAAGTTTAATGAAAGGCAGAAAACAAGTTATAAGTTAATTAGATGTATGTGACAACTCAGTTTTATTAATATAAACATTTCCTTATTTTAGAGTATTTTTTGTTTTGTTTTGTTTTTAATTTTTTTAGAGACTTTTATTATCTCCAGAGAGATAAAAGGAGAGAGTAAGTGAGAAATCATCCCGCCGGGGGGGGGGGGGGGGGGAAGGTCACGCTGCAGTCCCTTCCTCTTCATTCCCCTCTTGGGATTTTGAGCATGCAGGCACCTGCACCCAGCATGAGTTTCAAATCGCCAGATTCAGGACTCTAACCACAGTTGGCAATGTAGGAGTCCAGTGCCTTAACCACTGCGCCATCTACTGGCCCCCCTTAATTTTGATTTTTAATGATGAAACTTTCATTTTGTCAAAATTGACCACTTTTCGAATTTGACAATATGAAAATCGTGCAAGGCTAATGATGAAAATGTAACTAAAAAGAATAATAAAAACTAATTTACATCAGCAGTTACTAAGCCATTCTAATGCTGCAACAAAAGAATCAGATTGATTCTGTCTCAGAAAAGGTCTGCCCAATCATTAGAACAGAAGACGAGGCAAGAATGAGTCTCAAGGATGTCAAGTTCTGTAGTATATACGAAAGATATTATTTCATTTCATTGTGAGATCCAACTACCAAACAAATTTCTAAACATATTTAAATATGTCTATATGTGCTTACACATTTATTTTTCATTTCATTTAAAAGAAATTTCCTTTCGGGTGCCTGTGCTTGCCTGAGAGAGAGAGAGAAAAAAAGAGATCAAGAAAGTACTCTGCAGGAGGGGATGGCCACACAGCATCCTTTCTTCTCTCTTCTCCTCTTGGGATTTTGTGCATGCATACACACACACCAAGCATGTTTTGCAACCCTCAGAGTCTAGGACTCAAGCTGCATACATAACCAGTCATGTGGATCCAACTGCCCTAACGACCGCACCATTGCTGGCCCTAGATCTGCCCATTTCTAGAAGGGTTTATAAAATATGTCACTGAGATTATCTACTGTCCTTTTATATCTAATGGCTTCATAATTATGGCTTAATGCTATCATTTAGGGTGCTCCTCTTCAATTTGCAGTTCACCATTCTGCTACTTTTGTTGACTTTTTATCATAAGACAACTTTTTATCATAAGACAAGCTTCAAAAAAAGAGCAATATACTGAATTACACAGCTCAGCAAGTTATCACAACATGAACGTTTATGAATCTAATATGCATAACAAGAAAAACGAAATTGTTAGCACCCCCAAGTCCCCCCCATGTTCTCCCCCAAGTTTCTTTCCAAATTTCATTCTGGTCTACTTCATCTAATTAGTGTCCTGGTGTTTTATTAATTTAGATAGATGGATGATAGACAAATTTGTGTCATCTAATTATGTATCTCTAAACACCTAATGACCATCACGTGGATTTGTTCTTTGAGGTTAATATAGATCAAATTACATAGTATGCATTGTTATATGCCTAACATCTGTTGTTCAATATTGTCTTTTTGAGATTCATCCATATTGTTGCACATTGTGGCATTTAATTTGTTTTATGCTACACAATAATACATTTTATAAATATATCATAATGTATTTATCCACCTACTATTAATGGGCATTTGGTTATTTCCAGTTTTTGACAACGACAAATTGTGCTGACATAAACATCATTGCTCACGTCTCAGGGAGAGCTTTACATCCATTTATGAAGCTGGAAATCTTCTACAGGTTTTGGCAAGTTTTTCTTTCATCCACAGGGCTTGCAAGGGAACTTCCCAATGGCTAATGCTCATTACACTAAGGAGAGACTTCCTGCATTTAACATGGGCCCCAAATTCACAAATTATAAGACCAGGATATAATTTTTCCCAATTTGCATAATTAATAATCCAGCAGGCTGTTATATGGGCTTTCCTCATTCTCTGCTTTTTCTGAACACAAATTGGGAATCTGTGCTGTTTGTTGGTAAATCTCACTCTGACTTGTTATCCTATGGGATGGTTAACATAGTAGGATTTCTTTTATATAAAAATAATTGAATGATGGGAACCAGCAGTTAGCGTAATGGCTATGTCGCTGGACTCCCACGTAGTCGACCGCGGTTCGCGTCTCGGACCAGGTGGCTTACAACTCACGCTGGGCGCGTGTGCGTGCGTGCCCAAGATCCCGAGAGGAGAATGGAGGAGAAGGGATTGCGGTGTGACCATCCCCCCTGGGGGGTGATTTCTCGCTTTCTGTCTCTATGTCTCTCTCTGTCTGGCGAGCGCACGTGCCCTATAGCGAAAAACCTCTCCCCCCCCAAAAAAAAAAAATAATTGAATGAATACCTTATTTTTCAACAACATTTTCCCAATTGTTTTAACGCTGCTATGGGTTTCATCTTACACTTACATATATGCTTATATATTCTATATATTCTTATGTATTATATTTGTATCTATTCTTATATATATTATAATGCATATTTCAGTATATTTTCTATACATTTATATATATAGTACATGTATTCTCCTAGGTATTATTTATTCTAGTTTTAGTAATAATTCATTAAGTTAAATAAAATAATTCTTTAGAAAAAAGAAATGATGAAATAATATTTCAACTTAGAAAGTCTGGTAGGAGATATGTGATTGAACATCTCTCAGTATCCACTTTTACTGGAGGGACAGAACAACTAACACCTTTTTTTCCCCCCAAACAATCATACAACCAGGATTTTGGCTATGACTTAAGAAGAAGGGTTGGCTTCTTTTGCTTCAAATATTTCTTTTCTATATAAGAAGAAATGGGTGTCACATGTAAGGCACAACCATGCCCCCAAAACTGGATGGTAGTTCAGCTCCCTAAAATAGTGAAATATTTCTAATGTCTGGGTCATAGATTTTTTTTAAAAAGGAAAAAAAAATATCCATAGTGTGTTCTGATGTCAATATTTTTAGAAGTGGCTTTCTTATTTCCTACCTTTGTCATTGTGTCAGAAGTAACACCACCTTTTAGGCCAGGTTTGGCAATGTTAATCTGAATGTCTTTCTGAAATTTTCATTTGAAAGTAATTCTTCATCTCCTCTAAAGATGGTATAACATTCTAATTTACTATATTCATTTACTTTCTACTTTCACAGTAGGCTTGTTTCTGTTTTCTGCAACTTAACCTTGAGTTTAAAAGTGATACAAGAAATGGTTGCAGGCAATGAACTCTCAAAGATGAAAAACTCAGATTAACTGTCTAATCTGTTAAGGAGTATAGGCAGTGAGGATTTATCACAAGAGGAAAATAAGATTGCTGTGAAACATTACAAAGTAACAAAGATATTGGAATGTCAGGCTGGTTCCCTGGCACACTGGTAGTGTGCTGGTCCAGAGAGTTCAGAACTACACAGTGATTGCATGGTGGCCCAGCTGACCTGAAAACACACTGTGCATGCGTGCAAGTGCTCAGGATAGGACGGGCTGGAGGACTGGAGGAGAGGGGCTGCAGTATGATCTGGCCCATTGAAGGAGTCTCACATCTCTCTCTCTACCACGTGCACAGGTTCTATCAAGAATAAAGGGAAAGGGAACCAGCAGTTAGCGTAATGGCTATGTCGCTGGACTCTCACATAGTCGACCACGGTTTGCGTCCCGGACCTGGTGGCTTAAAACTCACACCGGGCGCGTGTGCGTGCGTGCCCAAGATCCCGAGAGGAGAATGGAGGAGAAGGGATTGCGGCGTGGCCATACCACCTGGGGGGTGATTTCTCACTTTCTGTCTCTCTGTCTCTCTCTGTCTGTCTGGCGAGCGCACGCGCCCTATAGCAAAAACCTCTTCAAAAAAAAAAAAAAAAAAAAAGAATAAAGGGAAAGAAAATGACATAAAAATATTTTAGAATATAGAAATATTGAAGTGACCTTAACTTATGTGCTTAACTTATTTACCATAATGTGCAAACAGAAAAGAATTATTTGAAATACTTAATTAGAGCTGGTTCTCTGACCTGGAGGTTAAGACAGTCAGGTTCCCCTTGGCTGACCACATGGCTCAGGTCCCAGACCTAGCAACTTGAAAAACATGTTGGGTGCAGGTGTGTGCATACCTAAAATCCTGAAAGGAAGGAGAGATTGAGGAGAAGGAATGTGGCATGACCATTTTCCATGAGGATGCTTCTCTTCTCTCTTTGCTGCCTGTTTACCTCTTTCTGGCAAGTGTGAGCAACCTCTATCACAAAAAACAATCAAACAAAAAAGTAAAACCTTTTCTCTATTGACATAAAATAAAGTGACTATTGATAGTAAAGCAATCAGAATGAAGAACAAATGGAATGGGGAGTGAATTAGTTGTGTTTATACTGTAAAGCTAAAAAAGCTAAATGAAAAGATAGTAACTTGGCTTCATATGTAACTGCAGGGCTAAGGAACTTCCATAATTCTATAAAAACAGTATCTTTTTTCTTAAAGGCATGGGGAAGAAGTGGCCAAAAACAGAAAAAAATTAGAGCCTGTTAGTTTTCAAATTACTATAATAAATTTAAACATGTTTGCAACTCCCATGTGAAAGTTGTTACTTGGCAATGACTGAGAATCTAAAAACAAAAATGGTTATACTGGAAGCATTTATATGACTTTACGTACTTGAATCCAAAATTCTCAATGTCCTTATGTCTGGACAAGTAGCCCTTTTACCACTGTCTCATAATCATACTCTTTCTAAATTTTAGGAGATAATTTAAAATGAGGAAGGAGATGCCAACCCCCTTGTATATCCCATCCCTACCACCTTTTTGTGCCACAAGACTTATAAATAAAAATCAAGTTGCTAATTTACTAAAACATTAGGAAAGGGCTGATTGATAGCATGTAGTGCAATACTGTGATACTGGACCCGCATGGGTTTGGATCAGGGTCACATCCCAGGTCTCCCTGTATGTGTCAAGCACATGCTGAGCCTGGGGGGTCGGTTGCCACATGAAGACTCTTTTGGTGGTGCCTTTCTCATTTTCTTTGTCTCATTCTTTCTCATTGAAGGTATAAAGAAATAAACTTTAAAAAAGAAAAGAAAGTGATAAATGAAAAATATTCCTACAGACTAAAATTACATGATGGTTTGATTATTTTTTTCTGGAATAACCAAAAATAATATGTATGTACAATGAGACTTAAGGCTGTTAGAGTAAAGTAAAAGACATATTTAGATCAAATTTGTCAAGATGATACATTTATCAGTGATACTGCATTCCATCTTCCAATTCAACAAGTTAGAAGTAATTCTGCATTCTTGTTCAATTGGGAAAAAATACAAGCTAGATTCAGCAGAGGCCAACATCTGAAGAAGTTAAGATGTCAGAAGTTCAAGTCCAATGTTGAAAAAGAAACGTAAAACCTTAAGGGAAGTTAAATTTGTTTTATACTTTAGACCCAGCAGCTCAGTTAAACCTCATAAAAGGGCATGAATGACAATTAATTCATGAAGCTTTGGTGAGAAAAAACTGTAATGGTTGGATTTTCTTAATTGTTGATGAAGTGGGAGATTGTATCATTTAAATAGACTTCCACATTTCTTCAGAGATGATATAACCTAGAGTTTCAGAGATTAAGGACCAAGACATTAGCAGTTATCATGCAATGCAGCAGGTCTTATGGGACAAACTAATTTGATCCAAGCAATTACTGATGGTTGTTAATTGATCATTGTATATCTAGGATACAAAATATATGCAAAGATCTTAAAGTGTAATTTTATCTCTGTAATTGGAAACACCAACTACTACAATAACCATCACAACAAACTAGTTTTAGCAATGGCAACTTAATCTGAGTGAGAAGACATGCATTTATCACCTTTCATTTAGTTCCAATCCTGATTCAGTTCATCACACTGGAAATTAAATAAAGAAGTGAATAGATGGTAATAAGGAAGGCCTCTGCAATCCCTGCATCTATCTACTCTAAGTATTTCTAGCATCCCTCAAAATGAACAGAGGTTATTTCAAGGTATCTGGACTCAGAGCAAATACAATTTCTGGAACAAAAGAAAAAAATCGTTGGAGAGCCATCAGGTGGCATGGTGGTTAAGGCACAGGGCTCCAACATGGCTGAGTGTGGTTTGAGTCCTAGACACAGTGGCTTGAAAATCATGTGCATACGTGCTCAAGATCCCTAGAGGAGAATGGAGTCTCAAGAAGGGATCATGGCATGGCCATCCCTTTGAGGTGATTTCTCACTTTCCCCTTCTTTGTCTCTGTCTCTGTCTCTGGAGATACCATGCTCCCTACAGAAAAAAAAAAAAATCTTAAAACAAATCAATGGACTCTAGCTTTGTGCCAACTCCATTCTTGGGAAACTCAGAACATCTTTTCAGTTAAAGTAGGTAGTTAAGAAGATTAAATTATAAATGGAATTTTATTTAGAGTTCATCTCACAGAGACCTCAGTGTGTACATGACCAAGTTCTAGTAATTTTTCCCCTCAAAACTAAGTACTCTACAATTATATGAACAATAACATCTCTCCTTCCCACACAAAAATGTTTTCTGAAGCTTTGGCAAAAGCATTGTGTTGCATGCTTGCTTAGGGGACATAATTGTATCATTCAATGGTCCCTTGATTAAATCATTTCCCACATTCCTACATCCCTAAATGTTTGGATTTATTCTTCTGTAAAATATGTAGAATTTTTTGACATTTCAGCTTTGTTTAATGTTGCCGACCTAACAATCTGGGAGAATATTTACTCCTTATCCTTTGTAGTAAGAATTATTAGGGTAGGCAGTGCCAACAGGATGGCCAGGGACTGACCGTCTCTTAACCATTAGTTTAACACAGTATCATAGCTCATAAGAAATCACAGATTTTAATGAAACTCTTTGACTTAATCAAATAAAATGCTATAATTTCTTCAACATATCCATTTCATTCTACTGCTTAGATAGTACAGAAAACTTTTCAAAGAATTATTTTCAGATCATTGGAATCTTATTTCTGTGGTACTTGTAAATACCATACAAAGGTGTAACTCACTCAGTTCAAAAGAAACATTTGAAAATATAGGGTGCCAAAATTAGAAAGAATGTAGCATATTAGTTATTAATGCTTAGAGAATTCTGTATCACCAATGAGAATAGAACTTCATATACTACCATTACCAATGACCAACATGGAATTTTGTTTCCAATCTTCACAACTATGGCATCTACAAAACTGATGGTTTAAGTCTTGAAAGCATAAAATGATAAAAGACAATGTTTCTACTTAGGAATGGGACGAGAGCAAAGAGCTCCAAATGTCTTTTCTTGTCATTTCTATTCAGTGTAGTACAGAATGCTCTAGATGGTGCAAAATGATAGAGAGACATATTAACAGCCTATAGATAAAAAAGCAGCAAAACTACATTTTCTCACAGTTGACATCATTGTCTGTGTAGAAAGTTCTCAGAAATGTTTCAGAAAAGCTACTAGTACTGATCCGGTAAGAGAGGCTGCAGATTATAGGACAATTTAAAATGTTCTTTGTGTTTCTACAAGTTAGCAAGAAATAATTTTGAATTGATATCGTATAGGTGGTGATAATAGAAAAATGGCTAAATAAGAAACCACAGAATTTTCTTCAACCAAGGCAGACACCAATTAAACCATAATGAGCAAGTTTTCTTTGTAAAATAAAGTAAAATAATATCCAGAAAATCCACTAAGAAGCTCTTGTGCCCGAGGTAAGCACAAAACCAGGCATTGAAGCCAGTGAAGAATTTATGACAGTCACTCACAATGGTTTCCCATTGCCCAGTTCCATGTGGGATAAGCAAAAGAAAATTTCTAACTCATGGCTGTTTTGGGGGGAGAGAAAGTGTTATAGGACACGTCCAAAGTTTCATATATTTCATGGGCTGCCCATTGGACTAGTTTCTCTCTCATCTGACTCAGCCCTGTTGTATCCATTTTACTCTAGAAGCCGGGGACCACTCAGACCAAAAGAGATTGGGCAGCTTGAAGCATCTTCAAGAAAACCTAAGTACAGCAGACAGACAACACAGGAAGAAAGCAAGTATGATCTCCCTACAGAAAGAAATGGGCAAATCTCCAGGAACAGGTATGGGGAAGATGTAAGTTTAAACCATAATCTTGAAAGTCTTAGTCCCACATGCTATAATTTCAATGTTGAAATACCAAAAGATCAGTGTTGATATATTTTGATCAACTGAATCGGGGAGAAATGTTCACATATTGAAATGATCATCTTGTAAGCTAAATAATGTGATTGAATGTATTAAAAATGTAAATAAAAAATTTTTAAAAATCCTAAAAAAGAACAAACTAAAAAAATATATATATAAAAAAATACCAAAAGATCAAAATGTCTAAAGTCTAAAATCACGAAAGACCAGAATACTGAAAATATAATTCTGAAATGTTTAATTTAAAAATTTGTCTAAAAGATATTTATATTTGGATGGCCTGCAGGTGGCATGGTGGTTCAATCACTGGATTCCCACATGGCAGACTATGGTTCAAGTCCCAGACTTGGTGACTTAAAAGTCATGCTGGGTGCACCTGTGTGTGTGTCAAAAATCTCAAGAGGAGAAAGGAAAAAAGGGAAAAGAAGGACTGCAGCACGGCCATCCTTCCCAGGAGATGATTTGTCAGTTTCCTTCTCTCTTTCTCTCTCTTTCTCTATGATCAGCACATATGCCTTACAGCAAAAACGTAAAAGAAAAAGAAAGTATTTATATTTTAAAAGAAGGCTAATTTGAGAAATGTATCATGAAACATATCATGAAAAACATGACAGAACACTTCATAGGCCACTTTACACAATAAAATAGACAACAATAACATGCATAGCTTTGCAAGCATAAATACTGAGGTATATTAATGACAAATCCAAGTATAACAATTATAACAATTATAACACAAATTGTATTCTTAACAAAAAAGTAAAAAATCAAGATGTGTAAGTGCATGTTCTTATAGTTGGTAACTGTGCTCACCTAGCTTTATTAGTGTAGTCATCTGAAATACTATAAGGAGCAACTTGTCTTTTTAACAAGATCGATTCAAAACCATGATAGCCATGACCAGATAAGCAGTCATCCAAAAGCCAAGATTCAAAAAATTTTATCTTTTCCAAATACGGATGTACAAAAATGACATTTTACATTTATTGAGAACATTTTAACATAGCATGTGCTGAATACTTACACACAAAGTTGATGTTGTGATAATGCATCTTTGCAGTCAAATTTGCAAAAAGTGCATAAAATGAGTTATAACTTTCTAAAAGCCTTTACACAATTTATACTTCTATATTGGAGATGGCACAAAGATAAAAATGCAATTGTAAAATATAATGATGTCAACTTAAAATAGTGGGGAGAAAAATTCAAAAGGAAAGAAAAACTCAATGGAAAATTTGACATACAGAACACTGTATTACAAAGATAGAATATGGGTTACTGCATTAACATCATTTCTAAGCATTGGCTGGCTATCATAATCATTCACTATATTTAGAAGTCTTACACCAATGATTAGCTGCTTATTTTCTTTATGAGTATGGGTCTCCTCAGAAAATATATTCACATTAATTTTTCTGAAGTATATATATATATATATATATATATATATATATTTTTTTTTTTTTTTTTTTTGAAAGAGAAATAGGTGTCACCAACAAGGTCTCCATGCAATGATCTATTCACAGTCTGTACTGGTCTGGATCACAGACGTGTTCATCCACACACTAGGCATGCTCGGGAGCTCCAGGATATGAACGTTGGATCTTTCCCATGTGGACTCAGTGGTGTCCCCATTGCCTACGTCTGACCCTTCATATTTACTTTCGATGTGGCACTGCACTTCTTGAAATTCTTCAGTGATACAACAGTCACCAACGTAAACATACAGTTTGCCCAATTCCCTGCCATGCAATTTTTCTGTTTTTCGTACATGGAAATCTATTCCATATGCACTCATGGAGAGTCCACGAATTTGCAGAAACAATATTAGTGATTGAAGAGCAGTACCATTCTATGATATCCTACTGAGCATGTAATTATTTTTAAACCAGTCAGTAACTTCATTGACTTATGGCAAATTCAGTTTTTATTCATTAAAAACTCCAAAAAATTCATCAGTTACAATAAAATACCAATGCAGATAAAGGATACAACTTTAAATTGGTATTTTTCGCTATTGCCATTTCATGTGGCCAATTCACTCATCTGAATTTGCCACCAAATGCATGGGGCTAATGAAAAGATTTTCAGGATTTCAATTTTTACATTCTGAGGTTGTAATTTTCAAGATTTTAGACATTAAGAATTTCAATCTTGGGACCAGCAGTTGGCACAATGGCTATGTCGCTATACTTCCAAGTAGTAGACTGCAGGTCGAGTCTTGGACCTGGAGGCTTAAACTCATGCCGAGTGCATGTGCGTGCGTGCCCAAGATCCCGAGAGGAGAATGGAGGAGAAGGGATTGTGGCATGGCCACTCCCCCGGGGGGTGATTTCTCGCTTTCTGTCTCTCTGTCTGGTGAGCACACGCGCCCTATAGCAAAAACCTCTTAAAAAAAAAAAAAAAAAAAAAAAAAAAGATGCTAACCTTACATTAAGGAGTCGTAGTTTTATGCAATTGAGAACCATGAGGCCACAAAAATGTGATGATTATGTTATGCCTTCTAATCTACATTTCAGTATTAAAAAAAGATAGCAATTCAGCATAGTTTTCTTTCTGCATTTGTGTGTTTATGCATGCGTGTGCCTATTCATGTGAATGTGCCTGTGTGCACACATATGAATGTGAACATGAATATTTCATATTAATATGAAAACCCTGAAAGGGACCAGCAGTTAGCGTAATGGCTATGTCGCTGAACTCCCATGTAGCCAACCGTGGTTCGAGTCCCGTGGCTTAAACTCATGCTGGGCATGTGTGCGTGCGTGCCCAAGATCCTGAGAGGATAATGGAGTAGAAGGGATTGTAGCATGGCCATTCCACTTGGGGGTGGGTGATTTCTCGCTTTCTATCTCTCTCTCTCCCTCTCTCTCTCTCTCTCTCTATCTGGCAAGCGCACACGCCCTGTAGCTAAAACCTCTAAAAAAAAAAAAATCTGAATGACAAAAATGTTAACAATGGCTTTATCTAAGAAATGGTATGGGCTTTTGTGTGTGTGTGTGTGTGTGTGTGTTTAGTTACAATGTATCTTATATATTAACGGGAAAAAAGCAAATATATGTCATTAAAACATCTTCAAAGAACAAGAAATACGGATTAAAGAAAATTATTAGAATAGACTCCTGGGTCTTGTAAAGAATGTCGGTGATAAAATTTATTACACCTCCAATCTCAAGAATTTTTTGCTTATGATCAATTCCTCCCCTAGCCAATCTTCTGTTTTTTTTTTGGAGATTTTTGCTATAAGTTGTGTGTGCTCACTGGAGAGACAGAGAGACAGAAAGCAAGAAATCACCCCCCAGTGGGGATGGCCATGCCTCAGTCCCTTTTCTTTTCCATTTTTCTCTTAGCATTTTGGCACACATACACAAGCGCCTAGCATGAGCATCAAGCCACTGGACTGGGATGCTAACTGTTGTCAACCACGTGGGAGTCCAACACCTTAACCACTACACCATCTGCTAGTCCCTCACCTGGCCTGTTTTTACAGTCTTATTTTGAAACAGCCATCTTTAATTTCTGTTGGATTGCTTGATGATTACATACCAACTTAGGTGTATAGCTGAGCCTCTCTATCTTGGCTTAACATTAGACTGTCTCTTCCTTTCTCTTTATCGATTAGATAATTAATAATATTCTGCTGGGACCATGCAGTTAACACAGGCTGAGTATGAAAGAACTGCCCCCTCGTGCCTAGAGCAAGGACTCGGCTGAGGAGAACTGTTTGCAAGGTCAACAGTTTTATGAGTTCTGGACCTCACGAATTGTGTTGCTGTACTGTCCTGCACTCAATTTCTCTGCCATGGGCCTTGTTGCCATACCCCAGTACCCCATAAAGGCACCCCCAGCCTTACTATAATTTTTACAATAATCCTGAAAGAATGCGGATCCACTAAGGCGGCAGCTGCGTAGGGCGGCGGCTGTGAACAGGAGTTACTCCCATTAGACTCACCCCACCTTCCTAGAAAATGTCAACAGAGAATGCTACATTCACTTCTCCTACTAGGGATTACATAGATAAACATTAGGTTAAAGCTACTAATGGGCAAAACGATCTCAGTAGCCGGGAGGGACTCAGGGACTCATCCATGAGGTGCTGTTACCCCAAAGACCATAAGCCACTCTTACTCTCAGGACAAGGGCAAATTGCCATTCCCCAAGCCACAGTCATTAGCAGCATGTAGACGGTCCCAAGTACACAGTAACCTTCAAGTCAGCTACTCACAAGACCACATTCCTTTCCTATGTAGACTCACCCTCTTAGCTGTAGACTACCCCAGAGATAACATAAGTATTTCACTTTAGTATATACTAACCTTGTCTTTACTAAACCAGACAGGATTTATTCCTAGTAATTGCTACCACCCTAGCCTGAAGCTAAAGTTCTCAAAAAGCTGACCTGAGGCCAATCTGGGATTAAAGTGATCAAGCTGGTCTGACTGAAGTGGTCAAGATTCCTGGGAGCCCTCTCATCCAAAGACCCTCACCGGTAATCAAGATCAAAGGAGAGAATACACCTGAAAAATGGACTTCCTCATTCTAAAAATTATGACTGTTTATACCTAAACAAAACAGATGTCATGTTGTATGATTACTGTTCCTATACTTTGAATGCCTTACCTTTTAGAGCAAAATGTTTCACTTACTTCCCTTCACCCATCCCACTACTGTAAATACTCCTTCTGTAATAAATACGCATGACTTCTGGCCATCAGGGCTGCAGTCTGGAGTTTACTCTGGCTGCAGTCGGCTGAGAACATGCTAAAGGGGCGTGAGGTCTCAGTCTGATTCCTGTTCACCCGCGTCGCCTCCCTGTGCACCCACCCTGGCTGGGGCACGGCTCCCGGCAATATTCTTTTACCAAATAACTAAATACAAAAGGGGTCTTCCAAAAGTTTATAGATGTGTACTGTGAAAACACTATATATGGATTTCATAACTTTTTGTAACAAATAAAAACATAATTTAATTCCATTTGTGACTAACTCATTAAGTCTCCTTATGTAGCCCATGGCAATTTCAGAACTATTTTCTGGGGATATAAAAATGTCTAAAATGTATCTCCTCCCATCAGTTTCCAGTTTATTAAAAGATTTTAAAGATATAATGTTTCCCAGACTATGCTCACATTTCTACTATGAGATTCAGCTTTGCCTTCTTGTTTATATTTCAAGAACAGATCAAACAACATCTAACTATGGGCCAACAGGTGGCATGAATCCCACATGGCCACCTGTGTGGTTCAAATCCTGGACCTGGCTGCTTGAAAATAACACCAAGCATGTGTGTGTTTACTTTCAAAATCTTGTAAGGAGAATGAAGGAGAAGGGATTGAGGTATGGCCATCCTCCTTGGGAAGGTGCTTTCTCTCTCTTTCTCTCTCTCTCTCTCTCTCTCTCTCTCTCTCTCGCGCGCGCGCGCGCGCGCGCACGCATGCGCTCATGTGCCCTATAGCAAAAAATAAAAAAAAAAAATAAAAATAAAAAAAAAAATCTAACTAACTGTTTAAAAAACTGGTGGTCTAACCCAAGTCTTGTACATGTTCTTAGAATAAAACTTAGAAATCCACCCTCACTGTAGACTTGATCTTAGATTACAGGGTCTTACCTCCTGGGATTTTTCAGTTCACTACTGACATCCTGGATTTGTCCCTTTCTCAATCTAGCACAGGAAGGAACACAGAACCTGGTATCAATAATAGTAATTAATTAAAGACAAAAATATACCTTGTTGAGTTGTTATATATTGTAGAAGTGGATGATTGTGTAAATGGATTTTTACTTAATTATTCAACACACATTTTGAGTTTTTGTTTCCTGAATGTCTTAATGTGTTCTGAAAGATGTCTAAGAACCTTGTTTCGTAATAACTGAACCAAGTATATTTAATATGTAAAAAGTTACACTAGTCCTTGAATATTTTTCTGTTTGTCATAGCTAAACAAATGCATTCACAACTGTTTTAATACATCTTATGGTGATTATTTGATAAATTATTATAATCATTCATTGTAGTTAATAAAATAATTAATATTTAATTGTCAATGAAGATATTGGCATAAAACTCTTCAATTAGGTTTCAGTGAGAAATTTCAAAGTCAGATGAGAGTAACTGTCCTGGCACTATCAGGGAACATTCAAAATAGGAACCAGTAAGTTTGAAATACATTTGAAAAGTCACATTTAACTCTAATATCATTGTATTATTTCCTTTATGTTCTTCGAAATGTGTTGTTTCTTGTAATGTTTCCACCAATTGCATAAAGATCATCAACATTGATTGGGTTTTTTCTGATTTTAGGAAATGAAGCCAAACTTCACTGGCTTATCTTGATCACCCCCAAATTAATAAATAAAATTTAACATCGATAGAGTACTGAACTTAACATGTACTCTTAAGATTTAAAAACAAACAAACAAAAAACATACAGGATACATGCATTCACCAGGGAGATAGAGAGATTGAGAAGTTGAGAAAGTACTGCCCAGGAGGGGTGGCCATACTGCAATCCCTTATCCTCCATTCTCTTCTTGGAATTTTCTTGATCCATGAACATGTGCCTGCCATGATATACAAACTGCTGGGTCCAGGACTAGAACTGTATAGTCAACCATATGGAATCTAGATGCATTAACCACCATGCTAACAGCTGACCACAGAGTTGATTTTTTTTTTTTTTTTGAGAGTGGAATTGTTTGTTTGTTTTGCTACAGGGCACTTCTACTCGCCAGACAGGACAGAGAGAGTCAGAGATACAGTGAGAAATCACCCCCCAGAAAGGATGGTCACACCACAATCCCTTCTCCTCCATTCTCCTCTTGGGATTTTTGGGCACACGTGAACAGAGCCCATTGTGATTTTTAAGCTACTGGAGCTGGGACTTGAATCATGGTCGACACGTGGGAGACCACTGATATAACCATTAAGCCGTCTACTGGTCCCAGGATTATAATTTTTAATATTATTAATTTTGATGATTTATTGTGGCATTGAATCATTTGAGCTATCTTTATGTTGACCTAAAAAAAAAGTTATTGCTTTGTACTTTAAATGAAAGTGTCACTCACAGTCTTGACAATTATTCCAGGTTACCTGCTGTGTGAAAACAGTAACATCAGTCTTAACCTGATGCACTAAATGTTTTTCACTATGTCAAATAAGCATTTGATTTTTAAGAAAGCCATATTTTGTTCCTTCTGTGATTAAAATTTATAATTAATTATATAACATGGAGACATTGGAAGTTCTTTAATTACAAAGTATTTTAATGTGAGATGCATGAGACCAAGGATGTAGAATGTAGCAATCAAGCCTTGCAACAAATAATCCCATTAACTAATAGTAAAAGCTAGTCAATCCTGAAATATAAATGCAGAAGTCATTGGATGCCTAATAAAGCAGTGTGATTTCTTTCATCTTATTCTTTTATCAAAGTTAAATTCCAGGGTCCAGCAGATGGCATTGTGGTTACACTGCTGTGGTTCAAGTCCAGGACCTGGCAGCTTGAAACTTATGCTGGGCACATGTGCATGCCTACCCAAAATCCCAAGAGGAGAATGGAGGAGAAAAGAATGTGGCATGGCCATCCTCCTGTGGAGCGATTTCCCACCTTCTGTCTCTGTCTCTCTCTGTCTTTTTGGAGAGTGCACACTATCTATAGCAAAAATCTTTTCTTAAAAAAAACTAAATTTTAGTTTCTTATCTTCTATAAAGTCTTCCCGCACACTTAGAAAAGTTATGTTATTAGAGTTGTTTGTCCTTTAAACGTTAGGAAAAAACGTTCTTTCCCATGCCCACTATTTTAATTTTATCTCTTGCTTATTATACTTAACATTTAAAATTGTGGTCTTCATAACTGCTTTAGGTCTTACATTCTCTGGAAATATTCTGTGAGAGATGAAAGTTTTATTCTTGCTAGTCCACTATTAAGAATCACAATGCCTTGAACATGGTTAGTATTCAATCCACATGTTTAAATAAAAGAATGAAGATGTATGACTAAATTATCTTACACTACTCTTACGTAGCATTTAATTCTTCGTAATGTTAATGAAATGTGCATGAATAATAAGCTGGAAATTTAAATTTTTTTAAAAGATAAGGTGATAATAAATGCTGCCTATGCAGTCTTAAAATACATATTATCGCTATATAATTGATATTATTCTTCTCTCTCATACAGAAAATCATAGTCAACCCAAGTGTTATTTGCCATTATATATTAATTGGAAATCACAATGGGCAATCTATTTATTACAATGACAGGGTATGCCATTTAATGGTGTTCTATGCTAGAATGATCTGGATGATCATGGAAGAAAGAGACTGAGAGAAGTGATGTGATATATAGGAGGATGCCTAAAACATGGAAGAATAGCTTTGGATTTGAGACCTACCAGAGATAATAGATGAGTGTATGACTTGTACAGATAAGAAAATTACATATAAATGAAGACTACATCTTTTTAAAAAGTAGTATATATTTAATTTTATTTGTAATTATTGTGCAATTGGCCATAGAACGTGTGTGCTAACTCGAGAGAGACAGAGAAAGGGAAAGTGAAAAAACAAGCGGCCAAGTCTGGGACCCCAACAATGGTCAGCGAGGTGAAAGTCCAGCACCTTAACCACCATGCTACTTGCTGGCCAAAAGAATAAATCTGTAACTACATTTTTTAATACTAAAACCCTTGCCTTGGATCAGTTCCCCCCCCTCCAGTTGTGCAACTTGAAAATTCTTTTCCCATTATCTTTAGATCACAGAAGTAATATTCAAATCTAGGATGGTTAATCTTAGACATGCTATTGAGAAACATTGAGCATACATTATAACTAGCTTTGATATCTACTATGTGCAATTCTTATTTTTATTGTATTTATTTAAGTAGTTTTTTTTTTTTTCTGCTATAAGGTGCACGTGCCTGCCAGAGAGAGAGAGAGAGAGAGAGAGAAATCACATTACCACCCCTTCCACCTCCAGAGGATGGCTATGTATGTTGTATGCTACAATTTCTTCTCCTTCATTCTCCTCTCCAGATTTTGGACATGCACACACACACACACACACACACACACCCATAGTGATTTTTCAAGCCACCAGATCCGTGTCTCAAACTGTGCAACTGGCCATGTGTGTACCACCCACTGGCCCTATTTATTTATTTTCCACATTTTACATAAAGTTTCCATCATGATGTATACAATATATTATTTTATTTAACAGAGAACTTTACATTTTTTTGTCTGTTAAATGTTTCTTTTCTTTGGGACAAGCAGTTTGTGTAATGGCTATGTCGCTGGACTCCCATGCAGTCAACCGCGGTTCTAGTCCCAGAACTGGTGGCTTAAAACTCATGCCGGGTGTGTGTGCGTGCATGCCCAAGATCCCGAGAGGAGACTGGAGGAGAAGGGATTGCAGCATGGCCATCCCCCTGGGGGGTGATTTTCCACTCTCTGTCTTTCTGTCTCTCTCTGTCTTTCTGGCAAGTGCACGTCCTGTAGAAAAACCTCTCCTTCCCCCCAAAAAAAGTTTCTTCCCTTTGCATCCCACACGCACGCTCTTCCACCCACTCTCTATGATGGACTCCCTCCACAGCACTGTTCACTCCACTCCACTGCACTGTCTTGTCCCTTTTGTCTTAGATCAGTTGGTTATATGATTTTGGTTTTATTTAAAGTTTATTTTACTTATTATAGAAGGGACATGAATGCACGTGAGAGAGAGACAGTGAGAGAGAGATACAGAGACAGAAAGAGAAGCATTCTCAACAGGTTCTTGTCACACTGTAATCCTCGTCCCACAGTCCTCCAGCTCCTCAGGATCTTGGGCACATGTATATACAGGCTTCAGGCTGACTCAGGAGTCCAAATTCATAACTAACTATGTGGCTTCTAGCCTGTCAGCTCAGTTTGCTATGGACCAGGCTACCAGGTTGAGCCTGTTAGTTTTATTTTATATATTTTTAAGAAATTACTTTATTTAATTTTATTCATTTATTCATTCATTTTAATTTGACCAGAGATAGACACAGAGAGAGAGAGAGGAAAAGTGAGAAAGTAAGTCACCAGGTCTGGGCCTCGAACTGTGATCAACCATGTGGGAGTGTCCAGTGCCTAAACCACCATGCCACCTGCAGGCCCCTATTTTATATTTAATTTATAATCTGTTAATGTATACAAGTATTGGGACCAGCAGTTAGCATAATGGCTATGTCACTAAACTCCCATGTATTCGACCGCGGTTCAAGTCCCCGACCTGGTGGCTTAAACTCACACTGGGTGTGCGTGTGTACATGCACATGAAAGGAGAATGGAGGAGAAGAGATTGCAGTGTGGCCTTCCCCCTGGGGGGTGATTTCTCGCTTTCTGTATCTCTGTCCCTCTCTGTCTTTCTGGCGAACACACGTGCCTTATAGCAAAAGCAAAAACAAACAAACAAACAAACAAAATGCTAAAAAAAGTATTATGCTTGCAAAGACACCATTTATGAAAAATGTCTGTACTCTGTACTGCATTGAGTTTTATCTTGATTACTGTCTCATTTTTTCTTTTATGAAACATATATGTTTTTGACCTTTGAAGAAAAACTCCAGCAGAAAAGGGAACACAGCTACTTTATTGTCTTAGAGATTACATACCACTTCTTAACAGAAGTTTTGATTGATTACTTTTTGATTCCAATTAAAATGGGAGGTTGAATTAGCTTATAATGCTTTGAAGTAATTGTTTTACATTCTAGTAAATGGTGAGCAAATAACATATTTAATGATTATCCCACAGAAAATAGGAACTTAGTAAATTTATTGTGAAATTTTGCATACAATCTGCCAAGAACTCTACATCTTGAAACTGAGATTTATTTTTAAAATAAATTCTTATAAGCTCTATAATAAAATGTTTGTTTTATATTATTCATTAGTAAAAAACATGATGAAAAAATAAGAGTAACTATTAAATTTTTGTCAGAAATCACCACTTTTTATTTTTTAAAAGAATTATTTTATATAACTTTATTGATTTATTTTTAATTTGAGCAGAGAGGGACAGAGTGAGAGTGAGAGAAAGAAGGGGAAAGTGAAAAAGCCAGGCAACATTTCCGGGATTTGAACTGTGGTCAGTGATGTAGTAGTCCAGTGTCCTTAACCACCATGCCACCTGCCAGTCCTGAGAAATCACCCCTTTTTAAAGTTTGATTTGTAATTCTTACAGATTGAAGAATATATAAAAACATCACAAATAGGTTTATATGTCAATAAATATTCCTTCGTATTTTCAAAATTGGTTACTTCCAAATATGAACGTGCCATATTTGAATTTCATGCCTGAGGTATTCTAGCATTCAGGTGGTTCAAAAGTTTTCTACTGTAGGAGCCAGCAGGTGGCGCAGCTGTGGTCCCAGTCCTGAACCTGCCGTTTTTCTCACTTCCTCTTCCTACCCCACCCCACCCACACCCTTGCTGTCTTTCTCTGGTGACCACACATTCTCTATGGCAAATTAAAAATAAATAAATAAAATAAACTTAAAAATATTTGCTATTGTACACAACACTGTGATGAACATTATGAAAAAACAGCCTTAGTTAACAAAGCTGAAAGGAAATGGTCTCTAGTTGAGAGTGTATGAAATTCACTCAAGTTTATTGAATTAATGCTAACTCCCAAGAAGTTGTGGATAAATCTTTTGAGATCACAGAAGAAATTAAGGAAATTCAGTCTATAAGACTATAATTCTTGATCTTGTTGGCATTTTTAGAGGCATGGAATTATGGGATTACAATATAGTCATTTACTTAAAATTGGATTCAAACTACACAACATTCTCTTTTTTATTTTCTTTCGAAAGTAACTTAAGATTTGTCAAAATTCCTTGTGGAAATTTCAAGCTTCCCATGTGGGCTGATCAAATAAAGCCTTCTTAGTACAAAGGCTAATAAAACAAGTTTATTATTACTATTTTTTGTAGTTTGAATGAAAGAACTCATGGTGTTTGTAATAGTTTTAATTAATGTTTCTATAGTGGTTCCTTCTTATCATAGCCAATATTAATACATTAACCCAGAGAATTAAGAAAAGCGAATGTTTCAAATAAGCCAGAAATTTGAATACTCATGAATTTGAATGAATATATTTCTATTAACTAACATATGTCAGCCTTTTTTCATTGATAAACTCATTTCATTTTCTAAATATAAATAAATTAGTCTTCATAATTAATAATCAAGATATAGAGGGACGCTTAGTCAATGTCAGTGCTATAATACAAATAAAATCTGAAAAAACATGGATCTTTTTACTGAATATTAAAAGAAATATGATAGTGTAATAACTAAATTTAGCTTTCTTATATGGATTTGTCTAAGTATGGTCCTGCAAAAGGACATTTAAAAGGGCACTGTCATAGAAAGCATATGCACCACAGAATTCTTTACAACTTTGCAGTAATAGAATCAAGACTTGGGGCCAGCAGGTGACATAGTGGCATGTCGCTGGATTCCCACATGGCCAGCAGCAGTTCTCATCCCAGTTCAAGTGGCTTGAAAATCACACTGGGCACGTAGACTGATGTGCCCAAGATCCCAGGAGGGCAATGCAGCAAAAGAGATTGCAGTGTGGCCAGTCCTCCAGGGAGTGGTTTCTCTCTTTCCTTCTCACTGTCTCTTCCTGTCTCTCTCTCTCCAGCATGTGTGTGCATTCTATGACAAAAGCCTCTAAAAACATAACAAAGACCTGAATAATAAAATAAAAATCACATTGAATTAGAAGTTTTATTAATAAACAACTTGTCTGATTTTAAAAGAAACAAAAAGAAATTACCTACTAAGATAATGAGCATTAATTAGAGCACCACTTCACAAACTTTAATTTCCATACATAGTACCTGAAAATCTAATGAAAATGCAGGTTCTGTTTCAATAGGTCTGTACTGGTCTGGAGAAAGGACATTTCTGACAAGCTCCCAGTAATGTTCCTGTTACTCATTTGTGGACCACACATTGCCTAACAATGGATTATAAGTATTTCCAATTCAGAAAACTAAGCTTCCTTTCTATGAAGAGCTATCAAAATGCAGACATTAGAACAGTAAAGATATTTTAAGATGATATTGAAAATAATAAATATTAAAATGCATTTTTTGTATGGCTTTTGAGTCTTTATTGGTAATACCAGATAACAATGACATAAAGTCCACAGTGTCACTTATATCCATATAAGTGACATATATATCTAAGTGTATATATATCTATATCTATATATAGATATAGATATATATACAGAAAATGTTCAGCTTCTCTCATTCTCAGCAGGTATGCTCTCATTAGCACCTGTGATTTAAAATGTCTGAGTTTCTACCAGCAAGATGTGTTCTTATTAATATGGGTTATATTTATACATCTCTCATTTTACAATGGTATTACGAATAGCTACTGCTCTAGGATCTGTTTACTTTATAAATATTGACTGCTAGAGGTATGACTCTTACTAGAGCCTTTTGCATAATTATATGAGGATAAACATTGAACAGAAATGACTTAAGAATAAATGAAAATAATAACTTAGCTTAAATGGCAAGTAACATGACAAGAGCAACATGAAATAAGAGTTGTGGAAAGAATATGTTTGCGAGCTGTTATTAAATATGAATGTTATTAATGTTGAACAAATTAATGCATAGATATCTAAATATCTCATCCAGGAGAATTGTGAATTGTTCGCTAAATAAATTTTCTAAAATTATTTAGGTTTTCTTGGTACTAGGGTGTGATGGTAAATGTTTAACAACTAACGTTCTATAATAACAAAGACCAGATTTGTAGTATTTTCATGGTGTAAAAATCCCCTCTGGCCAATTTCAAGCTACTGACATAACATCTCTGAGCACAGAGTAGAAAAAAAAAGAAAAGAACAAATGTGTGGGTTTTTATTATTATTATTTTTTATTATTATTTTTTGCCATAGAGAGCATGTGCTCGCCGGAGACAGACAGAGAGAAAATGAGAAATCACCTCCCAGGAAGATGGCCATGCCACATTCCCTTCTCCTCCATTCTCCTTGTAGGATTTTGGACACACACTCACTTGTGTCTAGCATTACTTTAAAACTACCAGGTCTGAGACTCAAACCATGGTAGACCATGTGGGAGTTCAGGACTTTAATCATCACGCTACCAGCTGGCTCCTGAACAAATGTGGTTTATTAAAAGCTAATGCTAATCATTTTCAACACACCAGTGACTTAGCACACAGTACCATTCTGCTTTAACAATGGTATATCACAATAATTTTCAATGAAAATTCTTACATATACACACACACACTCACACACACACACACACACACACACACACACACATACATATATATTTACTGCCAAAAGGAGCATGCCCTTGTGAGAGAAAGAGAAAAAGTATTCCCCAATGGGTTGTGGTCATGTTACAACCCTCCCTCCTTCATCTCTTCCTCCCTTCAGTATTCTGGGCATTCATACACACATACATGGTGGATCCCTAAAGCTGGAAGGGCCACAACTGAATTCATGGCTGGCAAAGTGGAATCCAGCTCCCTCAACCAGTATAAAGACAAATATAAGACAAAGACAAAATTAGCAATAAATCCAACACTCAAAGAATAGTCATTATAGGGAACCAGCAGTTAGAGTGATGGCTATGTCGCTGGACTCCCACGTAGTCAACCGCGGTTCGCGTCCCGGACCTGGTGGCTTAAAACTCACGCCGGGCGCGTGTGCATGCGTGCCCAAGATCCCAAGAGGAGAATGGAGGAGAAGGGATTGTGGCGTGACCATCCCTCCTGGGGGATGATTTCTCTCTTTCTGTCTCTCTGTCTCCCTCTGTCTGGTGAGCGCCCGCGCCCTATAGTGAAAACCTCTCCAAAAAAAAAAAAAAAGAGAATAGTCATTATATATTAGTATACATATATCATTTGATAACTTTTATTAAAATATTTATATTGATATTCATTACAAAGCTGAATGCGTGTTTTATTCTATTTTGTTGTTGAGACCACTTAAAATATATTATAATTTTCTACATTTAATACTCTTTCCTTAAAAATATATACAAGATTGGGAACCAGCAGTTAGCGTAATGGCTATGTCGCTGGACTCCCACGTAGTCGACCGTGGTTCGCGTCTCGGACCCGGTGGCTTACAACTCACGCCGGGCGCGTGTGTGTGCGTGCCCAAGATCCCGAGAGGAGAATGGAGGAGAAGGGATTGCGGCGTGACCATCCCCCCTGGGGGGTGATTTCTCGCTTTCTGTCTCTATGTCTCTGTCTGTCTGGCGAGCGCACGCGCCCTATAGCAAAAAACCTCTCAAAAAAAAAATATATATATACAAGATTAAATAACACTCTATTTTGTCAATATACTAAAAAAGAATTGATTTAGGAGAACTGGTGGCATGACAGTTAAGGCGGCCAGATTTCAGACAGATGACTTCACAGTTCAAGTCCCAGACCTAGAAGTATGAAAACATGCACAGGCATGTGTATGTGTATGTGCCAAAAATTCTCAAAAGGAGTGAGAAATGGAGGAAAAGGGAATGAGGCATGAATGTCCCCCCCCCCCAGAGGATACTTTCTTATTTTTTCTTTCTCTTTCTCTGTCTCTATCTGGCAAGTGCATGCACCCTCTGACAAAAATTAAAAATAAAAAAAAAAAGATTCTATTTTCTACAGCTGAGTCTTCTCTACATTTAGACAATTTCCAAATTATAAAATAATGGGTAATGAATGTCCTCATAAAGAAATCCTTGTCTTCCTTACTCCTGCTTCTGTAGAGTGAGTTCTCCAAGAGAAAATTATTTAGTTAAAGATGCAATTATGTTTGGTTTCTCTGATATGTGTGGCTGACAGGGAAGTTTATAACACTTTAAACTCTTTTTTTTTTCTTTTTAAAGAGTTTTTTTTTTTTTTTTTTTTTTTTTTTTTTTTTTTTTTTTTTTTTTTTTTTTTTTGCTAAAGGGCATGTGTGCTTGTTGGAGAGACAGAGAGACAGCAAGTGAGAAATCACTCCTTAGGGAGATGGCCACGCTGCAATCCCTTCTCCTCCAGTCTCCTCTCAGGATTTTGAGCACGCAAGCACACATGCCCAATGTGAGTTCTAAGTCGCTGGGTCTGGAACTAGAACTGTGGTCGACTATGTGGGAGTCCAGCAACATATCCATTATGCCATCTGCTGGTCTTTCAATTTAAACTCTTATGTGAAATATGTTTTTACAGACTCACTACCTTACCTGGAAAAAAGGAACAATCCAAATGTTTTTGAAGTTCAAGTAGACTACTGTCTCCTTTAGTTGTTAAATGCTTTAATTTTCCTTGACCATTTCAATTTTCCATTTTAGAACTGCCCATTAGCAGTTTCTTAACTTTCTTCTTTTAATTTACATAGGACTTTATGTAATATTGGCATTAATAATTTTTCCTGTGTCAAATATAACCTCTTACTTTATAATTTGTCTTCATTATCTTGTTTATATATCTTTTAAGTTATTATTTATTTTATTTATTTTAATTTGACCAGAGAGAGAGAGAAAGAGAAGTGAGAAAGCAAACCACCAGGTCCTGGACCTGAACTGTAGTCAGCCATGTGGGAGTATCCAGTGCCATGCTACCTGTGGGTCCCTGTTTATATTATTTCTTTACATTAACATGCTCTCTCCCACCAGAAAATGTTTCTGCATTTCTGTTCTAAACTCTCTCAGGTTTAGAGTGAAATTAATTAGTTATTCAAAACTTCATTGCTGACTTCCTTTTTAAATAAATTATCCATTATGATTCATTCCATGAGGCATGAAGCTCTTACTGTAATTGTTCAGATTGTCTTAGTATATTTGAGCCCTTTAACAAAATTGTCATAAACTGTGTGGCTTACAAATAACAAACACTTATTTCTCACTGGTCAGGAGACTGGGAAGTGCAAGAGCAAGGCCCACTGTCTGGGGAAGGTCCATTCTTCAGAAATGGCACTGTCTCATTGCGTTTTTACATGGTGGGTGTGCTAGTTTGCGCTCTACTTTCTTTTATAAGGGCCCTGATCCTAATCATGAAGAATCATCATCTAATATCTCCCCAAAGTCTCCACTCCTAATACTGTTAAACTGGGAGTTGGGATTTCAAAGTGTGAATTTTAGGAGAGTACAGATATTTAGACCATATATACATCTTTATTCTAGTCTCATTTTATTTTTCAGAAAGTATCATATTTTTTTCTGGGGCATGATGTATTTGAGAAAAAAAAAAAGACTACCTTTATTCTTGAATTAGAATATCACAAATAACAAATACGTTGACCTTATGATCAAATATATCTTTCCTTGAAATGTTTCTTTATAATGTTTAATATTTTAAAAGCAATGCTTGAGGCAAACCGTATTATCGTTCTTTTGTAGGTAAACTATGGCCTAGCTCTCATGGAAGAAGCACACTTCTGTAAACTTGGTGTTTTCAGAACGCCTTCTGCTGAACCTAAGACTCTCATCTTAGTCCTTCCATTCCTCATTCACCATGTCGGCCTTCATATGCCAAATCTGTGCAAAAGTCAGTTAATTCTAATATATTTTATAATCTCACTCACACTTTTAAGTGTTTTCTGAGTACTCCTAACTAATCTTTACTGTGTTCTGAGGATGAATTACAATAGAGCCTACATTTTATTTTTTATTCTTGTCCTATGGTTCTTAGTTTATATCAGGCTCTGATAAAGAATGTGGTTCAATAATACTTTTTGTATCTTTATCCTTATTTAGTGACACAAGCACCGCAGACTTCTTCCATTCTCTTACCCTTTACATTAGCAATTCAGTTAAAAATTAGACAAAGGACTTTAATAATGTAATGCTAGAACTGTCTGAAACTACTTTAATAATCACAACTCAATTTTAGACATTCAAATACCCAAAAATATAAAATGGGAAAATATTTGCTTAAGATGCATCTAACTTTTAGGTGGTTAAAGTACTCTTTGCAGCTGAAGAGTTCAGGTGAGTGTGGGTATTACTGGCAGAGAATAATGGCCAGAATATCCCTTTGTTGATGATAAATAATCTACAGTAGGGTTTTTTTGTTGCCCCTACCTGGAACTAACATAAAGATATTTAAAAAAAAAAGTGTCTCATTTGAAAACAGGAGGTCATTATCAAATTAGAACCAATGAAAGAAAACATCTTGGATAAAATGTACTTATTCAACTCTTACATTCTGTTGCCATGAGAATGCATTAATGATCCATGTTTATAATCAGATGACTTTCAGAAAATTATAAATAATAACCATGGACCCCTAAAAAGCATTTGGAAGAAGATGCCTAGTTTTCCACAAAAATCTTAAGAGTGAAATTAACGTGCTTTATATTTTACTACAGCCCAACAGAAAATATAAAATTGTAACTCTCATAAAGAATTCAGAACATAAGACTCAGATGTACTCATGCCTAAATTTTAACCATTACTTTAAGAGTGCATTCATTGTATTTATGCCATTGTTCAACTGCTCTTTTTTATTCACTCATTCATTTATTTGTCCATCTAGGATAGTTATTGTGGTAGGTAACTTCTAAGGGCCTCCAAATAATAATCCCCACACCTTGGTTTTCATGTCCTTGTGGCATTTCTTCCTCTTGAGCATGGACTAGACCAAGTGGCTCAATTCTAATGAAAGAATACAGCAAATGTAATGTCACTTCCAAGGCTGATCATCAGATGACTGAGTTGCTAATATGAAGGATTTCTGAATACTTCTAATTAATCTTTACCGTGTTCTGAAGTAATCCAGACATCGTTTAGGTGGATAGCTGTGATTCAGGATGTCTCATGAGTCTACAATGAAGGTCTTGGCCAGGACAGTAATTTTAAAAGATTCTGACTTTCCCTGCAATAGTCCCTGAGTGACTCTTTCTCTCAGAGCCTTTCTTTTAGGGGCTCATACTATGATAACCCCATGGAGAGGCTGATGTGCCAAGGAGCTGATCTTTCTGGCAACTGCCAGTAACAATCTGAGGGCAATAGCCAAATAAGTGACCTTGTGAGTGAATTCTACTCCAGTGGAGCATTGAGATAATTACTGCCCTGGCCAAGACCTTAATTATAGACTCATGAGAAATTGTGAATCACAGCTATCTACTTAAATGATATCTGGATTCCTGACTCTGAGAAATTATAGACTAGCAAATGTTTGCTGATTTAGGCAGTTAAACTTTTGGGTAATTTGTTATAAAATAATAGATAAATAATGGTTAAGTATATGGACTCTGAAGTCAAATAATCTCTGATAGATTCATGGCTCCATAATTCTTGACTTCTTTAACATGAGCAATTTGTAAACTCTCTGTATATCAATGCCTTTGTTTTAAAAAGAGAATTAATCATAGTATCTCTCACATCAAGTTCTTTTGATTTGAAAACTTAAACATACAGCAAAAGTTCTTAGAACAGTGTCTGCTACACAACAAATAATTAATGAATGTTAGCTACCAACGCTCATTCATTTGAACAGTAATATTAAGAATATAAGAACAGGGCCTGTCCCATGCCATTGTGGTCGAGAGAGCTAGATCACATGTGGCCAACCAAAGTTCGAATACCAGCCCTGGTGGCTTGAGAAAACACACTGGATATATGTGTGTGTTTACCCTAAATCCCAAGAGGATGAAAAAATAAAAGAGAAGAAATTGAAGCATGACTGAGCCCCATTGGGAGGCGCTTCTTTTCTCTTTCTCTGTCCTTGATGAACTTACATGCTCTCTGGTAGAACAAAAAAAAAAGAAGAATGTAAGAACTTACTAATTAACTTCGTGAAATTGAATAAATAACATAACATCTCTGATCTCAGTATTCTTTCCTTCACTAAGAACCGATCCTTCAACAGCCTTTGTCAGTATATATGTGAGTGTACATGCACACACGCATGCACATGCACACTCCCAAGGGGACATTACAAAATTTATGGAAAATGAAATTAAAATCAAAACTTATTTCAGCATGAAAAATTAAAATTTTTGCTTAATTTTTTTCTTAATATGCATTCTCCATAACATTTTCAAAGATGACCACATATGTTCTGAGCAATAAGGAGAGTTTTATTGCCATAAGTCAAAATAGGAGACTAAGATGAACAAAGTCGAGGGAGAAGATGTGGCACAAAGTCAAGGGTGGAGTGGTGTGGACTGCCAGCCCAGGTGTAGGCAATGCACGGTTGCATTATCTGAGGAGCAGTAGTTCTCAAACGCTTGCAAGCATGTCATGTAGGGCCCAAGAAGCTTCCTTTATTATTTTAGAGGTGTTTGCTTGCTGGAAAGGAAGAGACAGTGAGAGGGAAAGCGAGAAATCACTCCACAGAAGGATAGCCATGCTGCAATCACTTCTCTTCCACTCTCCTCCTGGGATCTTGGGGCACCATGCACATGCGCCCGGTCTGTTTCAAGGCACCAGGTCTGAGACTTGAACAGTGATCTGCCATGTGGGAGTCCAGCAATGTTTTTTTTTTTTTTTTTTTTTTCCTTTGGAGAGGTTTTTGCTATAGGACACGTGTGCTCGCCAGACAGACAGAGAGAGACAGAGAGACAGAAAGCAAGAAATCACCCCCCAGAGGGGATGGCCACGCCGCAATCCCTTCTCCTCCATTCTCCTCTCAGGATCTTGGGCACACACGCACACGCGCCCGGTGTGAGTTTAAGCCACCGGGTCCAGGACAAGAACTGCAGTCGACTACATGGGAGTCCAGCGACATAGCCATTATGCTAACTGCTGGTCCCGGGAGTCCAGCAATGTAACCACTACCCCATCTGCTGGCCCCAAGCTTCTTTTCAATAAATTCTCAGATAATGTTGCAGCTGATGCTCCGGGGATTATATGAGACCACTAATGTGAAATATTTTAAAACAATAGTAAAAATATCAGTTTGATTATTATTATTTATAAACATAAGAGAAAAAATATTTCTCCCTCTAAAAATGAGCTATATTAGGTTAAATTTATAAACAATTGCTGAAGTTACTGTGGAATATTAGTAATTAGTACATAACTTTCCAATAAACACATTGCATTCTTTATGGAAATTAGTGAAAATTCCAAGAATGCTCTCAGTTACAAAATACATAAACACAATTTTTTTGTTTATTTTTTATTTACATTTAATCACTGTACATCTTTACAGCATAGGATTTTTTTTTTTAATTTTAAGGGTATGTTTCTAATTTATTTATACATATTATATTTCATGTTTTTAAATGTTAGTGACAGTAGAATTTTTAAAATTTTACTTTCCACATATTTATTCCTTCTATACAAAACCCTATATTTCTCTATATTGGCCTTTTACTATTGTACCTTGTTAAATTTCCATGTGAGTTCTACAATTTGTGATGTATTTCTTAGGATTTTCTATATAAATACTCACCAAATGTGAGGAAGTGTAAGAAGCAGTATTTGTATTCTTTATTATCTTTTTTGAATTGCTTAATTGCATAGGTAAGGGTAAATAGAAGTACTGAAAGTAGATTTATTTTTCTTTTTCCAAAATTTAGGGAGGAAGTAATCAATTTTCCATCATTAAGTATGATCTTTGTTCAGGAATTTTATAGCTATCCTTTATCCAGTTATTTTTATTCCTCTGAAAATACTTACAATTAATAAATGTTTAATTTTGTCACAAGCTTTTCTGAATCTCATGAGATAGTCATAATTTTAAAATTAATTTTTAAAAGAGTTTTTTTGCCTTAGGGTGTACTCCCTGGAGAGAGAGAAACAGAGACAGTGAAAGGAGGAGTAAGAAATTATTCCCATTGGGGGTGGTCATGCTGAAAGTCTTTCACCTCCAATGTCCTCCTGGAATCTTGGGCACCCAGTGTGATTTTCACGTCACTGGGTCCAGGACTCAAACTGCAATCAGTTATGTGGGAGTCCAGAGACATAACTACTATGCCATCTACTGACCCTATATTTTATTATTTTTTAAAAACATGAAGAATTTTATTAATTGATTTAAAAAACAATGTATTATTTAGTTCATTATGAATGTATTTTTAATTTCAGATATTTTAAAGTTTCACTTTCCTTTTGATACTTTTTTTGAAATTTGTATTTTTGATCAAATTACTCTATTTGTTCATTAATTATGAATGTGTTTTTATTTATATCTTCTATTAATCCTATAGTAGCTACTTTATAAATTTCTGTTACTCAGTTAGTTCACTTCAAGGTATATCACAATTGCCCATTTATTTTAGTATAAATTTACTATGTTCTGGATATTTATGTCTCCTCAATATTCATATATTGTGAGTCTAACCCCCAAAATGAGGTAGTAGGCAATGGGCTCTTTAGTTCATGAGGGTAGATGGGATTAGCTAGTGGATGGTATTAGCTCTTTTATAAAAGTGATTCCAGAGGAATTCCTTGCCCCTTCACTATGTAATGACACATGAGACACTGTCTATGAACTAGAAAGCAGGCCTTCACTAGATACTGAATCTGCTGATATTTTGACCTTGAATTAATTTCCCAACCTCCAAACCTGTGAGAAATATTTTTTGTTGTTTACAAGTGTCCTAATTTATCATATTTTGTTAGAATAGCATGAATCGACTAAACCAGGGTCATATTTGTACCTTAACACATCTAATAATTAAAAATTTCTTTCTAGTATGGTAAATGATATATGGTAGAGACTCCGGATTCCGTTCTGCTTCTCTAAAGTATCTTGTTTTTGTTCATTTATTGTTTTAAGAGTCATTCACCTTGCCTAGACTTGAAATAAAATATATGTCTCTCCTACAATGGAATATAGCAGGTATCTATTGTCACCTCTTTTAGCCTTAGCTTGTAGTATTCCCTGGGCATTTGTAGTTCATAGATCAGACTAATATTTAGACCTAGTTTATTGGTTAGAAAGAAATATCTTTGGATTTCTATGTTTTTAAAGAAAATATCTCCTTCAGTTTCCACCTGTGGAAGTTATCTTGATTTGTACACTCTGGTTATCCAAGTCAGTAAGATAACAGGATTTTTTTTTTAAATAAATATTACTGCTTATTGTTTTTAGAGGTAGGGGAGAAAAAGAGAGAGCTGTACCCTCAAGAGGTTACTACGATCTTCTTTGCTGTGCTGTGATACAGCCAGCCAGAATCAGGGGCTCATGCATGCAAGTTTGGTATATTTGGGTGTACCTGGGATCTGAACTTGGTCCTCCCATATGGCTCGAGTATTACACTGTATATTCTACTTCCTGTACCACCATGACTGAGCAAAAACAATAGTTTTTCTATTTAATTTTCATCAGTCCTTGTGGTACCCACTGGAGCCTTTTCTCAAACATATTTTCATAAAAATGGGAAACTCATCCAATATTTCTTTTTTTCCTGCCTTCTGTGTGAGTTGGTTATTCCTGTAAAAGCTAATTATGTTATCCATTTTATCACATTTACTTCTTTTTCATATATTCCTCTCTTTGTTGGATGGCTTTAGTGATTTTATATATATATATATATATATATATATATATATATATATATATATTTTACTTATTCTCTATCATAAAATAATATCAATCACCCCATATATAATGTAAAATCCTCACAAAAATATGCTTCTTTGATACATTTTATTTCACTGGGACATTATTTTTGTAGATTTTATCTCTTCACGCTTTTATATCTCACGGTGTATTTCTTTTTCATTTTAAAATTATGATTTTATAAACTAGAATTTTATAAAGTATTTGTTCATGTATTTGACAGTTCTACTGCTCTTAATTCTTTAATAGAAATCTTGGTCTCTATCTAGAATCATTTTCCTTTTGCCTAATGAACTGTCACAGCTTTGAATTATGTGCAATATACTCCTATAACAGAATAAACATTATATCTTCTAGATTCCCTTCCAGACAAGTATGGAACTATAAGCAAGATATAATCAATATGAAATTTTGTGTTTTTTTCCCTTGAAGTGATTGGTGGTGAAGAGCTCTGTTCTTCCCAAGTGGTTGGCATGGAATCAAACACAGAAACTGTCCTATGTACTCTGACATGGATTCTACATGTTGACAATGTAAATGCAACAGGAAAGAGGGAGCCACAGCCTTGCCAAATTTAACCTGGAAACTGAAGCTACAAGTTTCAATTTTTGTTTTTAAGAGGATGCAAAAGATTATTTTATTTATAATATTGTTCCTATTACATCAACTAAAATTGTATTCTAACCTGTACTTAACTTAGTACCTAGAAATGAGATGCTGACATAACAAAATGTAAAACATGTAGCATGGCTTAGTGTGGAACAGTGGACATCAAAGACAAAAAGATACCATCTAGCAATCTGGTAATTGCTAACAAAACATATTTTATAAGGTTAACCTTGGTTGGTAAGAGCCCAAGGTTTTAGCTCCTGGGGCTACTTTGCTCTGCTTTTACAGGATCAAACAAGGATGAATTTGATCTAAATCTAGCTATTGTGTTAGCTGTTATGCAAACTATTCCATTACGGATGGTCTTTTCCCTATAGCTTGAACTTCAAAATGACTGCGGTCTATAAAAGTAGAAAAAAAATCTAGCCCTATACTAAAGCTGATATAACAGATGACTCTCAAGAAATAAGATTGTGCCCTTAAGTCTTTCTGAAGCATCTCCAAGTAATTGTTTTCTACCATAATGAGAGCAAGTCAAATGATTAAGCTGAGAGGGACTCTGATAGGCATAGCATAAGACTAATACATGAGATACCAGAACTTTTCAGCTTAGGACCTATTTGCAAATATCATTGCCCAAGAACTGTTCAGAATCTAGTAGAATTGTCATAACTATTGAAGACATTATATTACCAAAAATACTAATTTTGTTTGAGAAAGTCTGCGGCTGTTTGATATTTAAACTTACCTTTAAAAAAGGTAAGTAGAGAAAACTGGCTCCCGAAAGATCATAATTTTCTATGCCTATTTCAGATGGACCAGAGAAATCTTTGTGCTAGATTAAAGTTGAGGATCTACTACATGGAGAGCATAATCAGTGATTGACAGATGAACTAACAAGAAACTTATTCTACTTCTGGAGTAGGGGTTTCTTAGCAAATTCCCCATTACAGGCCTTGATCATTTCATTTAATGTTGACAATTATGTCTTTCTCATTCTCTTAACAGGACATGAATTGCAATTATTCTGCTCCAGCTTGCTCATTGTATGTTGGATGTTTGTTCAATTTATAGACATTCTCATCAAAAGAAAATCATATATGGATATGATAGGAAACAGAATACAACTCAGATATCCAAGACTTGAAATTTTAAGTAATGGCTAGACAATACTTTAGAATAACCTCTCTTAGAGTAAGGAAGATTGTATTTAATGAACGGGAACAAATATTGGGTGGTTGAAATAGTCATGATGCATTTTAGCACAGAAAAACATAAAAAAGTTATGACTTTACATACAATGATATTTGGATATACAGAAGTGCTATTTGTGGAAAATCCCATTTTATATAAAGATATAATTTAGCTGTCTAATAGTCACCCAGAAAAACAAATTACATTGCTGAGTCTATTTATGATAATGTGGCTATGGGACCATTTTTTTTTTATAGACTGAATATACAAATGGACAATGACCAGAAAATAGAACTCTTATGCAAAAAAAAAAAAAAAAAACAACAACAAAAAAAAAAACAAACCCTGCAAATATACTGGGAAACCAAACTACAAAGTCTGCAGCAATTGACCAAGGACTGGATCACTGATTGTTAGCTTTCCCACTTAAAACAATTGCCACTTCTCATTATCTTGTCTTCAACTTTCCTATGCCAAAAAGATATAATCAAATAATATTGTTATCTTCCCTTCCCCATTTTTATTGTAAAGCTTTCTCATCTACATGTTTTTGAGTCACTGTTTAAATGCTGGTGTTGATGGTTGATACAAGCTCTGAATAAGTATTCTGTGTTTATTTTTACTTAGGTTAGTTTTGTTTACCTTTACGTTCTAGTCAAAGAAAATGTCAAGTACAATTCTGATTGGTGCCTCAAAAGAAATAAGTTTTTCCCCTCCTTCTTTATCTCTTTGTTAACAGTCAAAATGAGGCATAGTGCAGTATTATTGCAGAAGCGAAACAATCATATTCCACCACATATATTGAAGGAGGGGACTGTCTTTGCTGCCTTCATGGAAAAGAGATATTTTTCCCAATGTCAGATATTACAGGAAAAAAAAAAAGGATTTTGTTTAAAATTGATGACTTAGGGATATTTTAATAGTACCTTAACTAATGATAGATAATATATAAAACACCATATGTTTGAAGTTGAGATTGTGATAAATGTAATACATGTAAAATAATTTATCTTTAATAATGATACATTCACAAATATCAATAGTATAAAAAAGCAATAGATTAAGTAAATTGTATAAATCCTCAGTACTAAGTAAATAATGGATACTAAATTAACATAATACTTTAACATAAATAAATCATTATTTAGAGACAAAAATTTTCATCTCCAGTTTCTAAAACATTGGAAATACTGCCAATGTTTGTGTCTCTTTTGTTTTGAGAGGTTTTTGCTATAGGGTGCATGAGCTCGCCAGAAAGACAGAGAGAAAGAGAGAGATAGAGAGAGAAAGCAAGAAATCACTCCACAGGTTGGATGGGCACACTGCAATCCCTTCTACTCCATTCTCCTTTCGCGATCTTGGGCATGCACACACACGTGCTTGGCCTGAGTTTAAGCCACCAGGTCTGGGACTAAAAATGCGGTCGACTACATGGGAGTCCAGCAACATAGCCATTACTTCAACTGCTGGTCCCATCAATGTTTGTCTCTATGAAGGGCTGAGGTGGAAAAGTTATCATGAGAATTCTGTTTTTCCATTATAATCCTTTGTGCATGTATTTTCATTCAATGAAGGGGATGTATCTTAGTAATAAGAAAAACTAAGTTGATAGAGAATTATGTATATAATAAGTTTAGAGAATGAAGAAATAATGATTTAAAAAAAGAGCTCAGAAGATTCGAGAAAGAAGTAGAGAAGAAAGCACCACATATTAATTTAAAAAACAGACAACCATTATACTGGAAGAGTTACATAGCTATTTTGGAGCTCTGGACTCTATTGAACACTTAGAAATTTCAGAGGAATCCTTGAATGATACCTATTATTTTCCTCTCTTTTTATCTCTCTCTCTCTCTTTTTCTCTGTCCCTGTCTCTTTCTGCCATGGAAGAAATAAAAATTTTTTAAAAAATTAAAAACTTAAAAAAATAGCTTATGGAGTTGAAACACCTTTACAATGAAAACTAAAAAATACTGTGAAGACAGAAGTTAATTGGAACATATCCTATGTTCATGGATTGTTAGACATAATATGTAAAAATGTCAGTACAATCCAAAGCAATTTATAGACTTAATGTAATCCTTTTAAAAGTTCCAATGACAGTTTTTCAAAAAAGTATTCATTTTCAATTTATATGGAATCACAAAGAGATTCCAAATTGCCAAAGAATATTGTAAAGGAAAAATCAAAGTTATTAGAGGTCTCACATTTCCTGTTTTCAGAAGTTACTAAGCACAACAATAATTAAAACACAGTGGTACTGGTGTCATGACAAACATATAGACCAATGGAATAGACTAGAGAATACGAAAACAAACCCTTACATATATGGTCAAATGATTTTCAACAAGGTTGTCAAGATCATTTGATAGAGAAAATATAGTTTTTACAACAATGATGATAGAAAAAACTATGTATTCATGTACACAAGAATGAAGTTAGACTCCTCTTCACAGTGTATGCAAAATGTAGTGGTTAAGGTGCTGGACTTCCACGATGGCCAACTATAGTTCAAGTCTTGGGTCCGGTGGCTTAAAGCTCATGCAGGGTGCATGTGTGTACTTGTCTAAAATCCCAGGAGGAGATGAAGGAGAAAGGATTGCAGCATGGCCATGCGTGTACTTGTCTAAAATCCCAGGAGGAGATAAAGGAGAAAGGATTGCAGCATGGCCATCTGTCCTGGGGAGTGATTTCTCATTTTACCTCTCACTGTCTCTCTCTCTCTCTCTCTCTCTCTCTCTCTCTCTCTCTCTCTCTCTCTGTTTGTCTGACAAGTGCAGAAGCTCTATGATGAAAACTTAAAAACCAAACCAAACCAAAACAAAACAAAACAAAAAAACAGTGATTCAAATTGGATCAAAAACCGAAATGTAAAACCTGATAATATAAATCTGCAGAAGAAAATATGAATAAAAGCTATAAAGTTGAATTCAGGGCATGGCTGTGTGGTGCAGTGGTAAGTCATTGCTCTAGAGAAGCCAGAAAAGATATACCTATGACCAATTAATTCAAACCATATAGATCAAAGACCTAAAAGTAAGACTACTACTATAAATCTCTAGACAAAGGCATAGAAAACATTTCATAAGATTGAATTTGGAGGCTAACTCAGCAGTGTAGTGGTGTACACACACACACACACACACACACACACACACATGCATATTAATTTCCTCTAAGTCTCACTGATAGGTTATTTTGGGACCCATTCAGAACACCTTTACCCTGTTGGTGCACTCATCCTTCAGACTCTGTCGATGTTGGCTACTGGTGGCTAACAGCAGCCCTGCCCTATTTTCCAGTGAAGTATCCTCAAGCAAGAGCTAGAGTGCATAGTGATTGCATGATTAACTTGGCTGTATTGAAATACAAAGGGAGCCCCATGACTCAAAAAGAGAAATAACTCCTTGAGCAGATAACATGTTTCAGAGTTTCATCACGTTATTTGGCTGAGGGAAGTCTGGTTGATACCATGCACTTGCTTTGCTTTTTCCCTTCTTTTTGGAATGCTACAGCAAGAAATCACTTAAGTAGAATCCATGTCTCAGGTCTTTCTTCTACATTACCCAAAAGAAGACAACTTCATGTTTCCCTCAGAGAACATGTCATATCTTTCTTTCATGGAGATTAAGTACCTAAAGTGACATAGTCCTAAAATTAAAACAAATGAAACTAAAACAATTTTTCTGTATGCTAGTTTACTAAAAGCCAACCTAGAGCTGAAAAATGATACTTTATCAAAGTAGGATATACTAACATTGAGGGATAACCGCATCTATCCTTCCTAATTTGAAAATGAGTTCCGAATACCAAGGCATTATGAAATGTTATCTCGACCTGAACTTGAGCTTGAGATTCTTCCACAAATCACTATTTAATGACTCTTTCTACAAGCTGTAGCAATCTATACAATACATCAACATTCATAAGTGAATGTTTGATCCTCCTATGGAGGATCAAAATGCATTTAAATATGAAGATTAAAACAATGCAAACGTCTGCAGAACATTATGCTTCTGAGGACTTTGAACCTTATCATGGACACATGAAAAAATCTAATTTTCTGTCATTTTTTTTAGAGTTCTTCAGACTATTTTAATTTTTACTAAACATACACAACTAATTTACTTAGTTATTCCTTCTGAGGCAAGTCCCTGCCACATTCTGAATAACATTTTATTGTTATACAGACAGGATCAGGTGATAAATCAATTTCTCAGTGCCCTTACTGAAATTTAAAGTTCACTCCTAGTGTTATATCTCACTGTAGAGTTTGCACAAAACATTATGTTTTTAGAGAGTTCATAAAACTTTAGAAATATTTAAGCCCATAGACTATACAAACCAATAGAGAACTCTAATGCACATCTTGGAGTTTGTATGATTTTGATTTGTCAACATAGGTTTATGAACTGTAAAAAATGTACCCACTGGTGGAGGATGTCGATGATAGGGAGGCTATGCATTTGGGAGCAGGAGGTATATGGAAAATCTCTGTGCCTTGTGTTCAATATTGCTGTGAACATAAAAGTATCTAAAATGGGTATTTAAAAAAAAAGAAAAAAGAGAGAAATTGAAAGAAAGAAGATAGAAAGAAAGAGAGAGAAAGGAAGGGAAGAAGGAAGGGAGGGAGGAAAGAAGGAAGGAAGGAAGGAAGGAAGGAAGGAAGGAAGGAAGGAAGGAAGGAAGGGACGATGGCATTTTCAGAAAGAGAATAACTTATGCATCCTAATGAAAAAACCTCCATCTGCTAGAAAACCGCAGTTGAACAAGATGAATTTTCAAATTTCTTACTGTTCAAGATATTTTTTCCAAAAAAATAACAGAATAAACTGCATTGAGAACTATATTCACAGAAGACACAGCAGTCAGTTTGCCATAGGCTCTTAGTTCCTCAATTTTAACAGTGATTTTTTTCACCTTCTATTAAAAAAAAAAGTCTTAACTTTTCCCTGTAACTCAGTAATGCGCATTTTTTACATCTACCTCAGTAGACAGAAATCTTCCATATATGAACTTCCTTTTGATGCCACAGTAAAACTCTAGCACGAAGATAAATGTCTTCTGCACTTAGTTATGCAGCTGTCAGTAGAGTTTCCTTTGTTGATTCATGGTTTTGTTACTTTATTATACATTGGTCTTTTTATTGAATTTCAGGATTAGGATGAAGTCATTGTTTATAGTGAGGGTTGGCAATAAGGCGCAGATGAGTAAAAGGAATGATATTTGCACTGCTCCACAGTTACCCAGTGATAATCTCTGGAAATCTTCCCACTACACATTTATTTGGGTATCAGACTACTTGTACAAGAGTGAATTATTCAGCTTGAGGAAAAACAAAATCATTTTGATAGAAGAAAAATACTGCCTCCGAGTCAAAAATGCTTTATAGCAATTGTCTCAAGAATTGTTCACAGTGCTTCAATTAGATTATTATTGCCTTCTCTGCCTAAAAGAAATGCAGCATTTATTTTAGCAGTTCTCAGGCAGTGGAATGTACTAGGGGTATGTACTGTGGCCTTTAGCTCTCCTAAAAGTAATAATCTTCTGTCCTTTCCTCTAAATACACTGGTGTTCCCTGACCTAACTGAGGACAAATTGAGTAGCATAAAAATGAAAAGTAAATGGACATTCATGGGCTGGGGCCTCTTAGACTGACAAATGTACATCATCAATACTTTAGAAATCTTCTGATAAAACCCACTGCTGTACAGCAAATATTTAACAATTTCCTCTTCAAAAAAAAAAAAAAAAAAAAAAAAAAAAAAGGCTCAATTTACAGTGCTTGCCAAACTCTGTGGTGTAAATATTCCTGCCAATATCTACTTCAAGCTAAGGGAATAATATCACTGAATATTTGGAAACGCTATTGTATTTATAATACTTGCATACTGAAACAATGGAGTAAATTACCTTAAGAATATAGATGAGAGTAAAATAAGGTGTAATATATAGGAAGTAATGTTTAAGTATTCTGAGAATTTACCACTTTAAAATGATTTATAGGGCTGGCCAGTGATGTTAACACACTTGGATTTCACATGGCTGCCCATACTGTTAGAGTCTTAGACCTGGATTCTTGAGAAGCATACGTGCATACCCAAAATCCTAAGGAGAGAGAAACAGGAAGGGATCGCACCAACATAATCATTCCCCATGGGAGGTGATTTTTGCCTCTCTCTATTGAGCACATATGCCTTCTGACAAATTAAAAAAATACGTATATTAAAATCCCGGGCCAGTAGGTGGCCTGGTGGTTGGAACACTGGACTCCCACATGGCCAACCACAGTTCAAGGCCTGGAATTTGTGGCTTATTTTCTCACTTTCTCTCTCTCTCTCTCTCTCTCTCTCTCTCTCTCTCTCTCTCTCCCTCTCTCTGGAGAGCACATGTGCCCTATGGCAACCTTAAATAAATAATAATTATAATAAATAAAAATAAATAAATAATTTTTTAAAAAGTATTAAAATGCATACATATGCAGTTTAATTTTTTTTTTTTTTTTTGGAGAGGTTTTTGCTGTAGGGGGCGTGCGCTCGTCAGACAGACAGAGAGAGACAGAGAGATAGAAAGCAGGAAATCACCCCCCAGGGGGGATGGCCACGCCGCAATCCCTTCTCCTCCATTCTCCTCTCGGGATCTTGGGCACGCACGCACACGCGCCCGGCGTGAGTTTAAGCCACCGGGTCCGGGACTCGAACCGCGGTCGACTACGTGGGAGTCCAGCGACATAGCCATTACGCTAACTGCTGGTCCCATATGCAGTTTAATTTTTAGTACTGGTTGTATTTACGAACTGACTTGAAAAGTTCTTTGGTATCTGGGACCAGCAGTTAGCATAATGGCTATGTCGCTGGACTCCCACGTAGTCAACTGCGGTTCAAGTCCCGGACCCGGTGGCTTAAATTCACGCTGGGTGCGTGTGCGTGCGTGCCCAATATCCCGAGAGGAGAATGGAGGAGAAGGGATTGTGGCGTGGCCATCCCCTCTGGGGGGTGATTTCTTGCTTTCTGTCTCTCTGTCTCTTTCTGTCTGTCTGGCGAGCGCACATGCCCTATAGCAAAAAAACTCTCAAAAGAAAAAAAAGTTCTTTAGTATTTTAAAATTGGGTCTCATGAACTGTTATAAAGTGACTCCAACAAACAGTTAAATATATCCATGCCCTTTTATGAATATTTGTGTGTGTGTGTGTGTCTGCCTGCTCTAATTTAAGCTGCTTTTTTTTTTTTTTAAGAGGTTTTTGCTTCAGGGCATGTGCACTTGCTGGAGAGAGAGACAAACAGGTATAATGAGAGGGAAAGTGAGAAGTCACTCCCCAGGGGGATGGCCATGTTGCAATCTCTTCATTCTCCTCCCTGGATCTTGGGCCCACATACATGCACCTGGCATGATTTTCAAGCTATCAGGTCCAGGACTTGAACCACAGTGAACCAAGTGGGAGACCAGTGACATAACTGCTACACCATCTGCTAGCCCCTCAAGCTGCTTTTTCACAACTTATATGTAATATTGAGTCTTATGTCAATACTTTAGGTGAAAACAGCTGGCTAAGATTTAAAAAACGTAATTTGTTTTATAAACAGTATTTGCATTGGGATCCTTGTTTAAAGGTTTTTAGGAAACTGCCTGTAATACCCAGAACATTGACTCTTCAAATCTCCACTACCAATTGCCACCTGTAACTAAATGTAGGATACTTGAGTAGATATGACATAGCTGTCATTAGTCAAAATAAGACTCTTCATTCCCTTCTGTCCCAGTTCCTAGCTGGGTCTAATTCTGGGATGCTCTGTTAAAAGGCTTGCCAAGTAATCTCTTTAGTCCAATCAAATCCTTTTTATGAAACAATACCCACCTTGTTTATTCCCTTTCCATTAGCTTTATTCTCAATTCTACATATATATATGTGATGGAGATGGAGAGAATTTCTTAAATAGATAATCACACTCTCCTCCACAGTGAAAGGAAGAGCACATCTAGATAATAAGAAGACAGAAGACACTTTGACTCTATTTCCTTCCTTTTTTTGTTCAGTAGGGCAACTGTGCATGCTGAAGAGAGGCAGCACAGAAGGAGGGAAAGTGAGAAATCATGCCACGGGGTGGAAGTGGCCATGCTGTAATCCCTTCTCCTTCATTTGCTTAAGATTTTTGGGCATGCACACATATGCCCGGCATGATTTTCAAGTCACTGGGTCCAGGATTTGAATCACACATTGGTCAAGTGGGATCCAGCGCTTTAACCACCATCTGCAGCCATCTGCAGCCTTCTTCTTCTTCTTCTTTTTTTAAATTGAAGATTTGGCAATACAATATAATGGTTCTAATGTTCTCTGTGATCTAAATGGCTCCTATAAAGTTATATTTAGGGGAGAAACATGGCATTAAAATTAAACTCTCATAAAAATTATCTTCAGTGTATATATAGGAGGTGGTCAGATAAGTAAAATATTTTATCCAAGATTAAAAAAATGTGTCAGTATTTGAACTCACATATACCTGACTGCAAAGCTCATTTTCCAACTCCTCTTAACCCAGCTTTGAATTGAATCTCAGTATGTTGTAAACGCTGGATCCACGTATTTTATTATTCTTGCTTGAAGTAGTCCTCAAGCATTCCCTTGTTTCAGAGGATCTCAATCTAATCTCAAAGAAAAATAAATGCAGTTTCTTTGAAGAGAGAAACATTATATTGACAACTACTCACGTGGAATTATGCTAATAGTAAGTTAAATTAATTAAAATTAATTTATTAACAAAATTAGATGATTCATCACTTGTTTATATTCTTATCATTCATTATCTGATTTGATACAAACTGAGCAATATATATCTAAAAATGTTTGATACAGTGTTTTTTTTTCTGAAACAGTGTTTTTCAAAAGTTTTAGAACATAATCCACAGTGAAAAACATACTTTATGTTATGACAGAACATACACACACACACACACACACACACACACACACACTAGCAAAATAATACCCCTTGCTAGAGGAAATGTTTCCATATTCCCAATTTTTATCTATTCTGCTTCATTCGTTTGAAAATTCTGTTCACTTACTACATTGGTTTCATATCTACCAATAGGTTACAATCCACAAATTAAAAATCTTCTAACATTTATGGGGCCAGCAGGTGGCATGGTGATTAAGGGTCTGGACTCCATGGCTGCCCATGGTTTGAGTCCCGACCTGGCAACTTAAAAATCACACTGGACACACATGTATGTGTACCCACAATCCCAGGAGGAGTATGAAGGAGGAAGAATTCTGGCATGACCATCCCCTTTGGGGATCATTTCTCATGTTCTTTCTCACTGTCTTTCTGGCCCATGGATGAGCCCTATTGCAAAAACCATAAAAAATATATAAAATTGAAAATTATCCAATGTATAAAGCACTTAGTAGTTTTAGCAAAAATTTATACCTCATCATCTTCATTGATCTTAAATGAAAGAGGTCTGTATTTTTGTTTATGCCATTTCTCCAATCACCAGAAAGAGTGATAAAGAAATTCTACAATGGACCGGCTGGTAGCATGGTGGTTAAACTGGCTGGATCCCACAAGGTTGTACTCAATTTACTTGAAAAACATGGTGAGCACATGTACATGCATGCCCAAAATTCCAAAAATAAGGAGAAGTGGAAAAGAAGAGATTGTAGCATGATCATTTCTCATGGGGAGGGGGGTCTTGCTTTTTCACTTTATCTCTCCCTTTCTGGTGAGTACATGCAACATCTGGGGAAAATTTAAACAAGAAAAGAAAAGAAATGTTACAAGTTGTCTAGTGTTAATTTTTTATTCATTGCTTCATTCTCTCCATTGTATCCAAAAATCATTTGTTTATTGCTTCCTACGTAATTCACCATACGTTCGTTCTAATGATAGGTTTTATTGACATTTAAGTTTTCCTTTGATTGAGCAGAAATGTTATTCTCTTTTCCTTTTGCTCGTTAGAGTCACACAGAAGTCTTTTCCTTTCCCACAGTCACCTTCATATGCATGTGAATAAATATTTCTTGTGCTATCTTATTTAACTCTTCCAGAACATAAACACCCCAATTAAATAATATACTGCCTATGCTACAGTACTGAGTATTTTTACTCTCCATGTCTCTCTTATTAGAATTTACTCTTATTCATTCATGTCGCAATTAAAACACTTTGCATAGGTCTGAACACAATACTTAGGAGTTGTCTCTCTCTCATTCTAAATCTATTAAGAGTCAGAACATTTAATCACAGATTCCTTACAGATCTTTATTTAGTCCCCTTTAAACTTGCAAAAAAATTATTGTACTGCATAAAATACAGGCTTTCACTATGAATTTAGTATTGAACTTTATTTGTTTTCCTAATACTGCAGGCATAAAAGGATTCTTAATGAATCAGAGTTAATAGATTTTGTTGGTCAACATTCAGTGTTTCTTCAAAACACGTGCTTCAGTAGAAACTACTGTGGGCGCACTTAGATTGTCTTCAGGTATACATATTTTTAAATAATTATTTTATTTAACTTTTTATTTATTTTAATTTGACCAGAGAAGGACAGAGAAAAAGGGAAAGTAAGAAAGTAAGCTACTAGGTCCAGGACTTGAACTGCGGTTGGCCATGTGGGAGTTCAGTGCCCTTAACCACCACTACACTTGCCTGTCTCTGTCTTCAGCTTTTTAAGTTGAAAACAAACTGGTAGTGTAAAACAGAATGATTTTTTGTTGACTAGACTTTTCACTATAGATAAACAACTTAAATTGTGATTTCCAATTTTCTCCAGTCCTTTTAGGAAAACTAATAAAATCCCTCATTATTAACAAAAGGAATTTTGGGGTGAACAGTGATTTAGAGAAAGTGGGTCTATTAGGGTTAGATGGTGGAATGTGCTATATAGTAAATTAAATTGATAGCTAATAATAAGAATTATGTGAATGACATTACCTTACAAAGATCTATCAAGTTGTAGTGAGAATTTGACAAGTAGATCTAATTTATATCACTTTTTCATTCATTTTTAACACCCACTTCTTACTATTTAATTGTGTGATTTCATATTGGGTCTCATCTTAGCCTGATTTACTTGTGTGAAAATTTACCACTGTAGGGCTTATGGATATCTCCATTTTCAGGTAACTTTTGATAATTTGAATATTTTATAATTGTACTGGTGTGAGATTGACATTGTGTTATTATTTTTCTACAAAGTAAATTTGTTTGTGGATAGTTTGAAACATATTTTATTTTCATTCTTCCAGTTAAAATTAACTACAAGACTGCAGACTTCTAACGCCTCCTTCAAACTCAATTCTTTGCAACTATCAGTTTCACATCCCAGTGATTTAAATGCCATGAGTCATTGAGTCTAAACAGAAGAGTTAAAGAAGCTTTGAAACGAAAATTGGATTATGGTAGTCACAGATTTTCTCAAGAACAACTCTGAGAAGCAAAGTAGTAGCTTCACCCAGGAGATAAAGACTCTAAGACTATTGTAGAAAAGGAGAACATGGCCGAAAAGGGGAAAACAAGTTAACCGTAGAAAGCACATGCATGAGGGTGAGAGAAACAGACAGAGAGAGAGACAGTTGTAGTGTAAATAGTCTTGGCACTCTGCTACCCCCTTTTCCAGGCCCTCCAGCTCCTCAGGATCTTGGGAACCTGCAAGTGTGCCTTTGGACCACTAAGGATATGAACCACTGTCACCATATGACTTCCAGTGCTTCAGGGAGCTAGCATAAAATACATAAGAATAAATGTCCATAGACAGGGCCAGTAGGTGGTGTGATGGTTAAGGCGCTGGAATTCCCACATGGCTGTGGTTTGAGTCCTGGACCTGGTGACTTTCTCTCTCTCTCTCTCTCTCTGTCTCTCTCGCAAAGCTCATGTGAAAAAAAGTAATAATAATAAATAAATAAAATAATTCTTAAAAAAATCAATAGACTATAATGTATTAAAAGTTCATTTTACTTTCTTTAAATATTGTGTAAGCAAGGTAGAAGGATGTATATCCTTTGTGGATGTATTAAAGAAGTAGACAGAGAAAACAAGCAATAAACAGTGAGTGGCAGGTTCCTGGTCAACCGGAACACGCTGTGCATGATTGTGAATGTCTGTAATTCTAGTTTATTAGGAGGCTGGGGATAGAGGACTATAGCAAGGCAAAACCTGTCTCTGTTTCTCTCTTTTGCATTCTTTTTCTCACTCTCTTTCTTATGAAAGAAAACTAAAAGCCAATACAGCAGGTGATAGTGCCTTTCTTTCCCTTCACTTTTGTTTATTCCTTCTGAAATATGAAATCGGAGTTGCCTTTCTTTAATTAAAGCAATCGGTACAACTTCCAGTATAACCATTCATTTTAAATTCCATAGCAATTTCTTTTTTTTCTGTTAGCCTCTTTTTTTTTTTTTTTACAATATCCTCAAAACCTCTCTGTGTCCTGTTTTGGTATTTGACTCTTATATTTTGAACTTTGGATAATCCCATTTTTTGGTAGCTCTTCACATAATGATTCTAGTCTCCAGAGTTATCAACTCATATTTATTTACTCTCTCGCTCATTGAGCAGTGACATATTTCTTTATGAAGATGGTTGAAGATGAACCACAGGCTTTAACTTCTTTCTCTCCTCTCCTGAAAGTGCCAGTTTTCCACTGATAAGCTGTACAGATCTGAAATGATAGCTAATTGACACGACCAGACTTTAGCTGTATCATTTCCCATGAATGCAGCAACTCCTGGAATATGACCTAAAATGCTCTCTTCTTATACAAAGTACAAAATATAATCTTGCATGAAGTACAAAATATTATTAAAACCATCAAGGTAAATAGATGCTCAAAATACTACTTTAAAGAATGCCTGCACAGAGAACTTCACTTCCAGCCAGTACACTTGGGATAGAGAGTGAAGTAGGATTTTTTGATTTTACACAAATCTACCCTTTTGCATGCCGTTTTAGCAATGATTCATTTACAGTGCTTTTCTTATTCTGCCCCAGGTCTCTGCAATCCACACTCACTTTGCCTCTTTTGTGTGCTTTCTTTTTTTTTTCTTTTTTTTTTTTTTTGGAGAGGTTTTTGCTATAGGGCGCGTGCGCTTGCCAGACAGAGAGATAGAAAGTGAGAAATTACCCCCCAGGGGGGATGGCCACGCCGCAATCCCTTCTCCTCCATTCTCCTCTCAGGATCGTGGGCATGCACGCACACGCGCACGGAGTGAGTCTAAGCTACCGGGTCCGGGACGCGAACCGCAGTCGACTACGTGGGAGTCCAGCGACATAGCCATTACGCTAACTGCTGGTCCCCTGTGTGCTTTCTTTTAAGTTAGATTTTTATAAAGAAGAGGCGTTGGTAAGAGACGGAAAAGGAATTTCATGCCCTCACTTTGTCCGGGGATGGGTCTCTGGTGCTGATTACATTTTCACTATCTTTTTTCCTGTACCGCAGAGCTCTTCTTTCGAGGTGAGTAGCGCCAGGACACGGAGTTCCCTCTGTTCTTTCAGCCCTTGCCAGGTGAGCCGAGCCTTTAGGGGGCAGTAATACCCTTCCACCTTCTTCTTCTGTCCCTCCAGAAAGTAGCAACTACTCCTGTTAATCTTGGATTACTTTTACCCTTTCCTATTTGACAGTTGTTCTCCTGTAACACATTGAGCTACTAGTTTTGATAAGTCTCTCTATTGAAGTAAACGGAGTCGTACAGATTTTCCTGACCAAGCAGACTTTTTTTTTTTTTTTTTTTTTTTTTTTTTTTTTGAGAGGTTTTCGCTATATAGGACATGTGCGCTCGCCAGAAAGAGAGACAGAAAGCAAGAAATCACCCCCCAGCGGGGATGGCCACGCCACAATCTCCTTTCCTCCATTCTCCTCTCGGGATCCTGGGCACACACAGCACATGAACCCAGCGTGAGTTTAAGCTACCGAGTCTGGGACTCGAACCACAGTCGACTACATGGGAGTCCAACGACATAGCCATTACACTAACTGCTGGTCCCTGGACTAGTAGATTTTAAAAGGGATATGTATTCCTGGGTGGATCTGTGCAAGCTGCTGGGTTTCAACACTGATTTGATTTCTGGATAAAATATTTTGAAAGTCCATTCAGGAATGTGAGGAAGAAAGACTTTCTCAGCTCTATTTCTGCTCCCCTGGCCAGGCCTATTCACGCTTACATTTATCTAAACAAGTGGCATAACATTTAAGAATTTATTATGTGGACAGCTAAATCTCTCAAATACAAGAGGGTGAACTTATCTTTCTTTCTTTTTTTTTTTTTCTTATAGAGGTTTTTGCTATAGGGCGCGTGTGCTCACCAGATAGAGAGAGACAGAGTGACAGAAAGCGAGAAATCACCCCCCGGGGGGATGGCCACACCACAATCCCTTCTCCTCCATTCTCCTCTCGGGATCTTGGGTACGCACGCACACGCGCCCGGCATGAGTTTTAAGTCACAGGGTCCGAGACGCGAACCGCGGTCGACTATGTGGGAGTCCAGCGACATAGCCATTACACTAACTGCTGGTCTCATCTTTCTGAAGGAAATAAAATATGCAATTTTACATTCACAAAGAAAACTTTCACATACTATTATTTCCTATTAGATACTATTATTTTTAAAAAGATATCTTTGACAAATCTCTAATTTTGGGATCTGTCTTGTTTGCATGATGATTCTTAACCTTAAAATTTTGTTCGTCTGTATTGTCCAATATTTCTTTCCATGCTCTTTCAAAATTGAAGTAAGTCATTTGATAAATATTTTGTGAAATGTTTTTAATTAAAGGCTCAAAGTTCTGCCTTTGACACCAAGTGAGGTTCAAAATCCCTAGACCCAATGAAGAGAAACCAGTTCTTCCCTAAGAATAAATTAATTGACCAAGAAACAAAATCTCTATCAGAATTTAGTCATGTAAAATTAACCCTGTGCACTACATTAATACATAGGATGGTACTTGATACACAGTAGATTCCTCAACTAAACACAGGGTTTACCTATTAAAAAATTTACTATAAGGCACATGCACTCGCCAGAGAAACACAGATAGAAACAGAGAGAGAGAGATAGAGAGAGAGGAAATGAGAAAGCACCCCTCAAGGGGGATGACTATGTTGAGATCCCTTCCTCTCCATTCTTTTCTCAAGATTTTGGGCATGCACACACATGAGCCCACTGTGTTTTTTAAGGCACCAGGTCTGTAACTTGAACTGCTCATCAGCCCGGTGGGACCCAGCTGCCTTACCCTCCACACCACCTAGGTGGCCCAATACAAGGTTCGAAATGGAAACATTTTCTCTAAACTAACAACTTAGAAGGTACGTAGTAAATTTCTTGTGCAGTATCCTAATTCTGGTATCACCTCATTAAACTCATGTAATTAAGAATCTAGACCTGTCAAATGTCTACAATTCCCATCAACTTCTAAAACTTAACTCCTGGTGAATTCAAGCATATTACAATAAAACTCAGTGGAAAACTTTCTGCTCCTGATCAGGGAAAGCCTTTGCTTATATAGTTTCTCTGAAATTTGGGCACCATATTTTGTCCACCTGAGTGGTTTATGTATTGCTAAGCAAGAAAACAACAGTGTGGAACAGTTTGCAGGGTGGGGGTGGGTAGAATGTTTAATCAAGGACACATGGTTTTTGAGGCTTTTAGGCACTGATATTTTATGCCCTCATTTTGACTTTAATATCTCTGATAAATAGATAGCTAAGAAAATGCATGTGGTTTCTGAAAATTGCTAACATTACATTTTCTAGAAATTGTTCTCTTTAAATAACCCTTATTTTTTGACCATGGTAGACCACTCTGTCTGATCCTTTTACACTATTACATTGTATACAACTACCAAACTATCTTGGTGTCCGGGCCATTCTCAACAAACTACATTGTGCCTGAAGTGGCAGTCTGTGCCCTGTTTGGTCAACTTCTCCAGCAGGAGACAATATTGCTAACCTTAAGACAATATAAATTATAGCTCCAAAATGTTAAGCCTTTAAGTAACATTTACACAATCACCTTATTACTAGCAAATTACAGAAAAACACACACACTCACAACCTAATTGTAACTAAGCTCTACAACTCTGAGTCCTGTGTAGGAAAGCAATTCTTATTTTAAAAAATGAATTGGCTGCAGTTTCCAAGCAGCAGATGAGTAGGTTTGGATCTAATTTTCCGCTACTGCTGAGTTTAATCTCACGAAGTCCTAATTTACTTCTTCATTCTCTCCTTCTATTATGCCTTTCAGATTCACCATGACAACTGCTTTTCTTTCACTTCTTCTCTAGTGTCTTCTACCTCATAATTTGGAATCCTTCTGGTTTAGCCCAGTATATTCTCACCCTCAGTGGAAAAATTATCCATTTAAACCTTATGTATACCTTTGATTCCTAGAAATGCCACCAGAACTTTATGTCAAGGAAATAGCAATTTCCATTAAGTTCCTGGGTGTCAGAAACAAAGAAGAAAACTACGTCTCTAGGATGCTTTATGTACCCGAGCGTTGAGATCAAACATGGCTATACCTTGTTGAAGATGGCATCAAACTTACTGACACTTCTACTGAGAGGCAAGGTTTAATGCCACTTGCTTGGATTTGAGGTGGCCCTAGAGACTTTCTTGGCCAATATAATGTATGAGTGATTTTACTGTGAGACTTTGGAAGTTGATTAACTTGAGTGCTTACGTCTCCTTCCTAGGTTTCTGGAACGTTTGTTCTTGAAGCTTGCAGCCACCATGTAAGAAGCGTAGCTACCCTACTGCAGAAACCATATGAAGGGTCCAGAGGTTCCATGGAGAAAAAGAAGAGCCCAACTGATCCAGGCTTTTCAGCTACCTTTTCTAAAGGGGTGCCAGATATTTGAGTGAAGCCATGTTGAACCATCCAAACCACTAACTACCATGAGTGAGCTCTGCCAAGGCTATACTGGAGCAAAAAATAAAATTCCCTGAGGAACTATGTCCTAAGTCTGCAGCCACAAAATAATGAGATAAAATAATATGATTGTTGTTCAGGCCACTAAGTTATGGAGACAGTAGTTATGAATCAACGGAGGCATGATTCAATATTCAATGCATTTGCTGAGCACCCTGGTCAGATGGACAATGACAACAGTAATATAGCTGTCCGAGCATTTATTACCATAACCACGATGTGAATTATATTTTGCATTTTACCGTTTGAAATATTGTTTTGCTCGAAACAAATTATCTTGAAGTATCCAAATGACTAGACGTTTAAGTTATAAGCCATCTTATATTAATTTCGTTCTATTTTTAAGTGAATATAAATTTCTTTATGAATCGATTTTGAAATCAATAAAAATCTATTTAGGAATCAAATAAGTGTAGTTGATCAGGAGTGAGGAAAAACTTCATTTAGAATAAAAGTAACACTATTTAAAAACTCCAACTTCCAATAAAAAATTTTCAAAAGCAAATATGGGGTGTGTGGGGGCAGGCTGTGTATTCTCATGCATTTAACATACATCTGTATTTACTTATTTATTGACTTTGTTCATGAGTTGATCTAAAGCCAAAACACTATGACAGTCTTGTTAGGTTTTAGCTTCTGAAGAGTTGCAAAAAATGTTCACTTTCTTTCATTTTTAATTATGAGGCTGTGTCTGCCAGTTAAACAAAATCTGCTGGCATTTTTGCTGTCTCCAACTGTTAAGCAGCAGAAATGGTGATGACAGAATAGCAGTCAGTGCCTAGGCAACCCTCTAGCATCCTGAAGACATCATTGATGTTTCCTTTTGTTTTTGTTTTGTTTTGAATACACACACACACCTACAAAACAACAGGGCTGTCATCGAAGTCTACCGCTAAAAACAGCTTAATAGAATCATCAGAACTTTAATGGAATCTGGCGAAGGAGAATAAAGGAAGAGTATTTGTGCTAAATGTGTTTAGTACAAGTCAAAACTGAATTTTATGTGAGGTTTATAGCATTCAAGCAAAGGAGCATAATACCTTTCAGTTTTACTGCCTTATCTTTACTCACCCTTTCTCCAATTTTCACTGGTTGTCTTCTTGGAAATAACCAACAAAACCCCACAAATCTTGTTGTGTAGGAGAGCAGCATGCTATTAATTTTTTTTATATTTCTCATTTATTCTGTTAAATTAGAGGTTTAAATAAGTTACATATAAAACATTACATTTATTTGGCCTCAGGATTTAAAAAATTCCTAGCCATACTTTCTGTAAACATTACAGAACCAGAAAGAAAAAGAAACAGACAAACAAACCAAACTCTTCTGGGACGATACAGGAGAAGACTATGTCTTAGACAATTATTTTTGAGAGATGCCATGAAAATTTTATAGAAACAATGAGATAATGGAACAGATATAATGAAAAATTAAAATAATTACTAACTGAAGGGTATCTTTTTCAGAAAAGTCAAACCGTTTTAAAAGATTGATCTAGAAGATATGAAAACCACAAGTGAGCACTTACTAAAGAAAACAGGTTAGTAGAAAAACCAATGAACAAAAAAACGTCTTTTAATGTGTACTTCTTGAAATACTTGGTTAGAAAAGAAGAAATCTTAAATAAGAAAATAGTCTTCCTCACTACAAACTTAGGTTTTCAGATTTAAAACTCTGAGTGTCAGACATACTAACTTGAAAAAGGAAATTTACTTGTATCTTGGAGGAATTTATGAACTCATATGACAAAGAAAAATATATAAGAGAAGAGTTTATGTATAAAAAAGAGTTATGTATAAAAGAAAAAAATCAGCATAGGAATCAACTTCTTATCCACAATACTAAAAGTTAGACATTGGTGGGATTTATAAACCTCAGAAAAATAGCAGACTATATATTCTGAAAACTTCCCCAACTTCAGAATTCCTGAAAATGCTGGATAAAATACAGCCATCTCTCTTTCTGCACAAACTTACAGACTTAGCTCAAGAAACTATGAGAAAATCAACTAGCACAAACTTAGCATGAAACGACAGTTGGCCGGCAGATCCTTACTGACCAAAACCCTCTGGTCAACCATGGCTGGGGAGATAGAACTGCCCATCCTGATTCCTAAGGACATTGCAATGCCTTCAGTGCACAGTCAAAAAAGGTGGTTAGGAAGTATCTTTACTCGTGAAGCATTTTTTTTCTTTGGTATACGTATGAATGGAAAATAAAGGCAGTCTCTCCTAAGAATTTGTAATCACAGCCTTGCCCTATGCACATACAGAGCTGAAATGTACATTACTTCTGTGATCTGAAAATCACTGCCAGAAAGCATTTCAAAGTAGACCCAAGTTAGTGGCTTCCAGGCCCCCAAACAGAAACAACAGCAAATTCGTTCTAGAAGAACACAGCCTAACCTAGACTTCTTAAGTCACTTAAATGAGAAAACAGATCCTGGAATAAACAAATGTCAGATAATACACAGAAATAATTATAAAAAAAAAAAACCCTTAAAATCTACAAGTAGTTCATATAGTGACATTATCAGAAATGAATATGAAAAAATTATACATTAAAGTTAATAATTGAGAGATTAAGTAACATGAGCAACTATTAGACTCTATTAAAAAAGGTAAGGTATATTTGAAATAAGTAGAAGTAGACTTAAAAAAAAACATGATTTTGAAATAACAACATAGATTATTTAAAGAGCAAATTTAAAATAACGAAATATAGACTTAATTAGTTAGGAAATTAATCTGAAGAAGTTATCCAACAACACATAGAAAAACATGAGATAGCATACATATAAAAGAAACAAAGAGGGACCAGCAATTGACATAATAGCTATATTGCTGGACTCCCATGTAGTCGCTCGTGGTCTGAGTCCTGGACCCGGTGGCTTAAACTCATGCCAGGCACGTGTGTGTGCATGCCAAAGATCCCAAGAGGAGACTGGAGGAGAAGGAATTGTGGCATGGCCATCCTCCCTGGGTGGTGATTTCTTGCTTTCTATCTCCCTACCTCTCTCTCTCATTCTGGCGAGCGCACGTGCCCTATAGCAAAAACCTCTCCAAAACAAACAAACAAACAAAAAACTTGAAACAAAGAGATGTTGTGGTGATGGGGGACTGAAAAGCAGACACTGTGCTGTTTTTCAAGGCAAAGGTCTCAGCATCATTTCAAGTAAGTAGTGATATTAGTAGATTTTTAACAGAATAGAATGGGCCACTTCTGTAGAATACATGGTTGAGAGTAACCTGGGCTTTCCAAAATATTTGAAAGAATCAAAACAGAAATCATCTTCCCATGTCTCTGAGTTCTGCTCCTCTTTTTATGTTATTTTTTAGAGTTTTATTTATTTCTTTTTATAGGTTTCCCCCTCCCCCCCCCCCCCCCCCGTAGGGCATGTGTACTTGCTGGGGAGAGAGAGACAGAGATGGCGAGAGGGAAAGTGAGATCTTACCCATAATACCGTATTATGTTTCATTGTTAATACCTCTTGACCGTAACGATTTCTTAGACATTCCTTAGTTTTGATGACACAGCTTTGTATAGTGATCATGTATATCACAGAATGCCCTTTACACATATTTATTTTTTAGCTTTGAGTATAAACATTAGAACTTTACTTTTGGCTCAAATTGTTCTATGTTTGTCCATTGGCAATTTTTTCAGTTGCTTTTTGTGACATGTTTCTGTCATTTTTTTTCTTCCTTTTTAATGCTTCTTTAAATTCTAATAGTACAAGAATGTCCAAGTTCACCTCATGTATTTCTCCCCAGCCCGAGAATCCAGTGTCTCCAAGGAGCTCTGGTTCTATTTAATGAAGAACAGTATTAGAAATGTAGATCTGAGTGCTAGGTGAGTTGATAGCTAATGTGATATCATTAACATGCCCTCCAAGCTGACAGAGCAAAGTGATACGTGCGTATATATTGACTTTATATATACACATTCCTATCAAGAGTTTTATTTGTAACCTAGATTTATATTAAGATAAACATAAGTTTACACTAATATCTCTAATTCTAATCTGTGATCATACAAAAATTGAGACACCTTCCTTTCTTTGTAAATTCTAACTACTACATTAAAAAACCTGTCTTCCATTATCTTCATCCATTTACCAGGTGCATGCGTGTCCAAAATCCCGAGGGAAAAATGGAGGAGAAATGATTGTGGCATGACCATTCCCCCTGGGAGCTGCTGATTTGTCACTTTCCCTCTCTGTCTCCATGTGTCTCTCTCCATGCTTATATGCCATATAGCAAAAACTTAGAGTGCATTTCTCATAGAAAACATTTTCAGTTTTTACATTCAGATAATCTGTCTTTTAATTGGCATGTTTAAGTCAATAAATATCTAAAAATAGATGAAAATATTAAAAATGACCATAAAATAATTGTTCTGCTATCATATTTGTAAGTTTTCTATTTTTGCACTTATTCCCATTTCTTTTTCTTTTTCTTTTTTTTTTGGTGAAGTTTTTGCTATAGGGCGTGTGCGCTCGCCAGACAGACAGAGAGAAACAGACAAATAGAAAGCGAGAAATCACCCCCAAAGGGGGATGGCCATGCCACAATCCCTTCTCCTCCATTCTCCTCTTGGGATCTTGGGCACGCATGCACATGCGCCCAGCGTGAGTTTAAGCCACTGGGTCTGGGACTCAAACTGCGGTTGACTACGTGGAAGTCCAGCAACATAGCCATTACGCTAACTGCTGGTCCCCCTATTTCTTAGTATTTGCCTCTTTTCTACCTTTTCTGCTTATTTTGAGCATTTCATGTTTTATTATTTTCTTTCTATATCAAGTATTGTTTTTAATGTTTTGTGTCATTTACCATGAGGACCTGTTTGGCTTAGTTGAAGTTTACTGGAAAATATGGAAGATTTAGGCTATGAAGAAGAGACACTGTATGTCCCCACTTAATATATACCGAGTGTCCGCACTCTATAACTGAAACTGACAGGCTAAAGGATGTACAAACACAAGAGATGGGTGTGAATGCCAGATGTGGTGTGTGTGTGGAGGAGTGAGGCCTGGGGAAAAACATTTGGAGGAGGGATACGGAGACAGCATTGTTGAGACAGGGAGGTAGTATTGTTATATTTTGATCAACTGGACTGGGAGGAAATGTTCACATATTGAAATGATCACCTTGTAAGCTAAATAATGTGATTGAATATATTAAAATAATGTAAATAAAAAAAGAGAAAATAGTCCCTAAGGCAGAAATTTAAATGCATAAGGTGTTATCAAGAATTAATTCTGTGGTTCCATGTTCAGTCAAATCACCATTCAAATGTGATTGTATACCCAAAATACCTACAAGTTTTCAAGCCCTCAAAATATTTACCACATGAAGACACACATTAAAAATCTAAGAAAATGTATTCAAATATTAAATGTAGAAACATATTTTAAGAGGCTGTAAAATACATAGAGACTAAGATGAACCTTATCAAATTAATTTTTGTTGGGGCCAGCCAGTGGTGGTGGTGAAGGCAGCTAAATCCCATATGGCTGACTGGGAAGATCAAATCCCAGATTAGTGGCTTGAAAAATATGTTAGTCATCAAAAATCTTGGGAAAAATGAAGGAGAAGGAATCGCACCATAACTATTCCCCATGGGGACTGCTTTCTCACTTTCTCTCTCCTCTCTCCAGTGAGTACATGCACCCTCTGGGAAAATTTTTTCAAAGATAATTTTTGATTAAAAAAAGGAAAGAATATTTATATGCTAGAAAAAAAGTAAAATAATGGGAAATTGAAGGGTATGTATTAAATTCTTTTCAACAATCATCATCCAACCAAACAACTGAATCACCTAAAAGATGATACCTTGCTGTGGTAAATTACTAGTGAGTCATTCTTCCTAATTTTTCAGTTATTTTGTGGATCAATGCTAATGTTTCTAAGATTGCTATTTTAATTCTCAGTGATTTTGATATATGGATGGATAGTGGTCCCAACTTCTAGCCTCTAATAGCAGAATTTGCCTTTATTGGCTTTTCATTCTGCTTCAGTGGTCCTGTCTATCACCCAGTCTCAACCATACAACCCCAATCACGTCCTACATTTTTTATTTTCCAGTAACTGTAATCCATATACAAATTTAATTTGGTATTATTTTATTCATGACAACAAACCCATGTCTACTTTTCTCACATACTTTATTACCGTAACTCCACAATTCTTTGTCCACTGACATACTAAATCTGTCTATCTCATTACCTTTTACCACCTTTTTCCTTTTTTACTTACTAATATTAAATTCCATGGTCCAGCACCCTAATAATGTTCTTGCAAATGTCCTCAGTTTCCTCATGCTCTGATTTATTCTTGCTTCATCATGTTCACTTTCTAAAATCACCACTCCGATTAAATGTAACTCAGCCTACTCTACACCCACATCAATGCAACTAATGTGCCCATATATATATATATATATATATATATATATATATATTGCATTGACCAGCCCCACTTTAAATCACGACTATGATTATAAAGTAGTCTCCAAATGCACACTAATTATACTTTATTGTACTAACCTTATATTCTACCATTCCCTGGATAATTATTTTACTTATTTTTTAAATCCCCAAATCTTATACTACATCTTCCCTCATGCTCACTCTTAGCTGATAAGCTTCTCAAACTTCGCTGAGAAAAATAAAATAATCAGAAGCAAACTTCCACAAACTCCCACAACTTCATTTGCCAGTCCTTCACCATCTGCACCCAAATTATCTACCTTCCCACCTGTTACTATAGTGAACCATCTGTGCTCTACATGAAGCCAGTATCCCCCTTTACACTCTAGATCTCATAACTTCTGAGTTACCAAAAGAAGTGGCTCCAATGATGATTCTTTCTCCTGCTTTGTTAATCTTTCCTCCTTTATTGTATCATTTTTTAAACCTAGAAATATGGTATGATCTTTCCAGTTAGGAAAAAAAAAACAATATGCTATTCTTTATCCACTTTTCTACATGAGTATATTCCACTTCTTTCCCCTTTTCTGCAGCAAAATTCCTTTTAAAATATGTTCACTCATTGGCTCTAATATCTTTACTTCTTTTCTAAATCTATTTAAATCTGGTTTTTGGTTCTAACATTCCACTCTTCATGCCAAAGTCGTCAATAACACTATAGCTGCTCATTGAATGAGTCATTGTAAGTGCCACCTTATTTGTCATTCTTGCCTCCCTTTTACACTTGATGTCGAATATACCACACTCATCTGGGTTTTTTTTCCTATGGCTAATTATGCCTTCCCAGTCAGCTTTCCTTCTTTGTTAATGTTAAGGACTTCGTTTCGAGATTTAGTCCCAAGATTTAGTCCTTGTTTTTCTTCTTCAGTTTAACTACAATAACTGCCTTTGTAATATCTTTAAAATCTACAAAATTCTGGTAACTCTCAAATTGACATGTATACCTAGGGTTTAATTTCCTAAATTTAAACCCATACTCACCTCCTATCTCCATTTGGAGGTTTAATAAACATCCATATTTTGAATCCAAACTGAACTTAAATTCCCTCCCCCACCCCCCCAAGCTTAGCCCACAGATATCCTAGTTCTCTAAACTAATGACAACTTGTGTTCTAATTGTTCCAGCTTACTACCTGATTATTTTCTCTTGCATACAAAATTCATAATTCTAAGAAATATTGCTTGAACTACCTTTACAATATATCTAGAATTGGGGCCAGCAGGTAACAGGATGGTTAAGGTGCTGGACTTCCACCTGGTTAACTACAGTTCAAGTTTCAGACCTTGTGGCTTGAGAATCATGCCAGGTGTGTGCGTGTGCATGTGTGTGCCCAAAATCCCAAGAGGAGAATGGAGGAAAAGGGACTGCACTGTGACCATCCTCCCTGGGAGGTGATTTCTCACTTTCCCTCCTACTATCTCTCTCTCTCTCTCTTTCCACTGAACACACATGTCCTTGTCGAAGACCTTAAAAAATATATACATATATAAAATAAATTATAAAATATACTATAATATTATATATAATAAAATTATAAAAATACATTTAAGTCATGGAATATATGTATTATATATAATAATATTTATATATGATTTATATAATAGTTATATAATAGACACTATTATGTAATTATATATTATTTAATAATATATAGTAATTATACATTATACTCTAATATTATATAGTAATTGTGTATTGCATAATATTATATATATAAAATCACATAGATTCAGAATTAATTACTAGCTTGATATTTTCCACCCACCATCATCTTTCAGGGTTTTGTTTTTGTTTTTGCAATAAAGTCCTGTTTTCTTATTTCTAATGTTATCCACTTCAGTCTGTACCTAAAACAATGAAACAGCCTTTTCACTATAGAAGGCTAGTTTTGTTTTTCTTCATTTAAAAGTGTCCAATAGTTCTGCCTCTTGCTCAGGGTAAAAGCTACGATCCACATAATCACACACAGGAATGTGTGCCAACGCCTCCCCGTTACATTACCTGTTAGAGCTCATGTTCCCCTCCCTATCACTCATTCTGCCATCCTGCACACCCTCGTTCATCTGCCTCAAACATGCTGGTTACCCTCTGGCTTACAGTCTTCAGTCTGGGTATTTCCTCTGATTGGCACAATTTTACACCAACTATCATTATGAAAAATTCCTTTATCTCCTTAAATTTTGCTAAAATGTTTTCTTCTATATGACCTTAACACTATAGGTCTATTTAAAATGGTAGTCCATTTTTTCCATGTTTTCTTCTATATGACCTTAACACTATAGGTCTATTTAAAATGGTAGTCCATTTTTTCCATGTTTTCTTCTATATGACCTTAACACTATAGGTCTATTTAAAATGGTAGTCCATTTTTTCCATGTTTTCTTCTATATGACCTTAACACTATAGGTCTATTTAAAATGGTAGTCCATTTTTTTCCATAACTCTGACCACCTCCTCACAACTTATGATTCAATTAATAATGATAACTATTGTTTGTGTCTGTGTTATTCACTGACATTCTTAAATTAAGTTATTGTGCCTGGAAATTGGTAGCCTCTCAGTAAATATTTATTAAATGATTATTAGATTGAAAATAAAAGTATGGAATAATTTGTACAAGCTAAACGAGGAATGAAGTTTAATCCACTAGTATCATAAAAGATAAAGAATATCATAATTTGTCTAGATAAAAATAAAAAAGGATATATAAATTATATACATTAATTAAAATAATTATATTCACTATTAATAAGAGATACAAATATTTTTCTTTTCTGCTCTTTTTCTTTCAGAGAGATTTTTCTTATCGAGTGCGTGCACTTGCCAGAGAGACAAAGAGAGTCAGAGAAATCACCCCCCCCTCCCAGGGGGGATGGCCATGATGCAATCCCTTCTCTTTTATTCTCCTTCTGAGATTTTGGGCATGCATGCACACGAACCCAGCATAAGTTTTAAGCCAGTGTGTCCAGGACTCAAATCACAGTCCTCCATGTGGGAGTCGGGAGACATAACCATTATGCCATCTGCTGGTCCTAGTGCAAATATTTCCATGACAAAATCATCATTCTCCTTTTTAAATAATGTTCTGTGTTTTTGAGATAGCACCCTCATCTTCTGAATGACTTTGAACATCATGTTTTCTTCAATTTGATGTAACAATATTCTTTTATCCTCATCAAATTGAGAAATGTGTATAATTCCAAACTCTTATATTCTCCTCTGGACATTTTAAAAATTATTTTTAAAATTATTGTCATTGGAAGTGAATGCTCACCAGAGAGAGACAGAGAGAGGAAGAGTAAGAAATCACTCACCAGAGTTTTGTTTTGTTTTCTAATTTTGCCAGGGGGTGAGTGTGCTTGCCAGAGAGAAATAGAGAGACAGAGACAGGGAGAGAGGAAAACCAAACGTGAGCACCAACCCCCATGGGGAATGGGCCACTCCACAATCCCTTCTCTATTTCTCCATCCGGTTGTGATTTTGATTTCCCATGCTCTCAGGATTTGGGCCATGCACACACACCCACCCTGCATGTTTCTCAGATAGCAGATTTGATCTTCAGAGTTAGCTCTGTAGGATTTGGCTGCCTTAACCACCGGGCCACAGAGCCAGCCCCCTCTATATTTTGAAAGCACTTATCATCTTCTAACCTACTGTATAAATTAAACAATGTGCTTAATTTATTTTTATCTTTCCCTTATCTAAAATATAGGTACCAGGAGAGCAGGTCATTTTGTACCTGTTGTATCTTATGGGCATTTAATGGTGCTACTCACATAGTAGATGCTCAATAAAAATAAACAAATATGTTGACTTAATAAATTAATTATTTTCTATTATTGAACCAACCTTGAATTACTAGGATATTTCATTCTGGAAATATGTTTTTCTCATTAGTAAACTATTTAATAACACTTAAATATATTGCTTTTTTTTTTTTTTTTTGGAGAGGTTTTTACTATAGGGTGCATGCGCTCGCCAGACAGACAGAGAGAGACAGAGAGACAGAAAGCGAGAAATCACCCCCCAGGGGGGATGGCCACGCCACAATCCCTTCTCCTCCATTCTCTTCTCTGGATCTTGGGCACGCACGCACACGCTCCCGGCATGAGTTTTAAGCCACCGAGTCTGGGACGCAAACTGCAGTCGACTACATGGGAGTCCAGCGACATAGCCATTATGCTAACTGCTGGTCCCAATATACTGCTATTTTAAAATCTGTATGTTTATAAATTATGTGTCTATTGCTTTCTGCTCTGCAGTGTCTGTATCAGGATTTTGTATTATAATTATTAACATTATACAATGTTTTGAGAACTTGTATCTAAGCTCTGTTTTATTTTAAAGACTGGAAACTTATTCCTATATATAAAATATTTAGTGGTCTAATAATTTAAACTGGATGTCTCATCACTAAAATCATAGATTAATTAAATTTGTTAATGACCTTGCAACATGAAACCTATAAACCATAACTTTCACTGGTATAATATGATATTAACTTAGTTATAAAATTGATTAGATATATTTGAATTTTAAGTATTTTTATATTAAACACTATTTAGCCATAATTTATACTTCTTTAAAAACTTAAAAATTTTAAATTCTTTAAGAATTTTAATAAAGAAAAACCTGGACAGATAACTTATCTTTATTTCAAATTCTTTCAAGAATAATTTAGGACTTATGAAATCTGAAGTATTTCTGTGTGGATGTGGATACATGATACCTGCACATACATGTGTAGGAGCCTGTATAATAAATACGTTTGAAAATCATAATGCACGGGACCAGCGGTTGGTATAATGGCTATGTTGCTGGACTCCCATATAGTTGACCACGGTTCAAGTCACAGACCCAGTGGCTTAAACTCACGCTGTGCGTGTGTGCGTGTGTGCCCAAGGTCCCAAGAGGAGAATGGAGTGGAGGAGAAGGGATTGCAGCGTGGCCATTCCCCCTGGGGGGTGATTTCTCTCTTTCTGTCTATTTCTGTCTTTCTGGTGAGCGCACATGCCCTATAGCAAAAATCTCTAAAAAATTAAAACTAAAAAAATAAAAAATAAACAAACAATAAAACTCATAATAGTCTTTTCATTCTATCATTGAGACTACATCCAGGGATATAGTGCCATTTTTTAAAGAATTGTTTATTATTATTATTATTATTATTATTTTTAATTTACCAGACAGAAACAGAAGGAGAAGGAAAAAGAGAAAGCAAGCTGACAG